>CM054123.1:13853825-14453825 GCA_028751855.1 Ambrosia trifida | reverse complement strand
ACTCAGGATGAGAAGGATCCTCAAACCCAGGTGGCTGACAAACATACACTTCCTCTTTTATCTTTCCATACAAAAATGCACTCTTGACATCCATTTGATAAACTTTTATTTTGTTGGAAATGGCATTGGCCAGAAATAACCTGATGGCTTCAAGCCTTGAAACTGGAGCAAAGGTTTCATCATAGTCAATGCCTTCTTCTTGAGAGTAACCTTGTACTACCAGTCTTGCCTTGTTCTTTATTATAATACCAGCTTCATCTTGTTTGTTCCTGAAAACCCATCTTGTGCCAATTGGTTGCTTGTTTGGTGGTAAGGGACAGATTTCCCAAACCTGTTGCTTGTTGAATTGAAGCAATTCATCTTGCATTGCCTGCACCCAATTGTTGTCTTTGAGAGCTTCCTGGTACTTCTTTGGTTCCAACTGTGAAATAAATGCTGAGAATAGACAAAAGTTGGAAAGCTGGTTTCTTGTAAGAACACCTGATGCAATATCACCCATGATTTGATCAAGTGGATGATCTTTGTGTTCGATCAGTTGTTGTAAACCACTGACAGGTGTTGGTGGCTCATGTTCTTCAAACAAACTACTGAGGTCTATTATATCTGGTTCAGCAGTTTCAGTGTCTTCAGTAGTTGCAGGTGCTGAAGCAGATGTTTGAGTTTGGCCTTCAGTATTTGTTGAGTCAGAAGTTTGTGAAACTTCTGATGGTTTTGAAGTTGACTTAATGACTGTTTGAGGAGTCCATGGTGCTGGATCCTCATCATCAAACCTTTGAACACCATAATAAGTAGGTTTGGATGAAGTGACAGTCTTTTCAGGTTCAAAATGAAAGTTGTCAAGGTCAAAGAGTTCAGCAGGATGTGCTGGAATGAGAGTGTGTTTTGACTCATTGAACTTGACATTCATTGTTTCTTCTACTATCCTGGTTTTTGAGTTAAAAACCTTGTAGGCTTTTCTAGTTGATGAATAACCAAGAAAGTAACCTGACTCAACTTTGGCAGCAAACTTTGAAATAGATTCCTTGATGTTCAAGATGAAACATTGACATCCAAAAGCCCTGAAAAAGGAGATAAGGGGCTTCATGCCATGAAGAACTTCATAGGCAGTCTTTGAATGTTTCTTGACAACAAGAACTCTATTTTGAACATAACATGATGTGTTAAGTGCTTCTGCCCAGAAGTATAAAGGTAGGCCAGAATCAACTAACATTGTTCTTGCTCCTTCTATTAAAGTTCTGTTCTTCCTTTCTACCACACCATTTTGTTCAGGAGTTCTGGCAACACTGAATTGTCTAATAATCCCTTTAGACAAACAGAAGTCATTCAGAGTTTTGTTCCTGAACTCTGTCCCATTATCACTTCTAATGGTTTTGACAGGTAGAGAGTATTGCTTCTCTACTTGAAGAATGAAGAACTTGATGATTTCAGCAGCCTCATCCATGGAAAATAAGAAGAATACTGTCACACCCTCAAATTTCCACCTGCGGAGTCCTACCGCGAAGCGTGTGACATACCAGGATCCAAGTCAACGGTCACAATAAACGACGTCTAAATGTAAAAACATACGTAAACAAACCATGCATAAGTTTAAAACAAACATTCGACAGTGCGGAAGCATTTTAAAGTTTACAAAAGTCATGCATAAATAAACATAAGTTCGAAAGTTCATAATCTCAAAACGTGCAGATGAAACCCTAGACACGAGACGACTCCAGTGCGACCACGTGCGCCTATCCATATGCTGCTACCTTAGCGACCTGAGAAAACATGCTAAAAGAGTCAACATATAATGCTGGTGAGTTCACAGGTTTTAATTAAATGTTTACAGTGATCCTTCAAAAACGATACCATCACAATTACTACTATGCTTTATAAGAACGCTAGCTAGGCGCAGAATAAGATACTCATACGGGTGAAACCATTGCTGACTAAGCCGAGTGTTACCCTTAATCCTATGGGCTACCGTCATCGCCGGTAGACCTTGTGTTGTTTAGAGACAATATGCACCCGCACGGCCTCCAGCCGTCGAGTGGGGCTTGTCAGTTCCCAATAGCGCTATCCACATTTCCCCGCCATATACCCATGTTAGTGGTTTCAAGGGATTTTCGATGAACCGTATAGTAAGATAAGTAAGCCATAGTATAACGTGATAACAAGTCATAAGTCATAAGAGTTTAACAAGTCATAAGTCATAAAAGAGTTTGTAAGCATGTTTCTCACCCCGAAAGTAAAAACTGTAAAATGTGGGGCCGTGAACTCACCTTAGGTTGCGTATTCCGTTTAAGAGTAAACCGTATGCGTGATATGAGTAAACCGTCTGTAAGATATGATAACCCCAACTATTGGCGACCTATCATAAGATATGTGTCAAGTTAGACTAATAACCCATCGGGTTCATTAGTCCCTAAGTCCAGTCCATGACCGTTATGTGTCCAAAAAGTATGTTTGACCGACAACCAGACTACGTAAGACAAGACTCGACATCCCATTGGTGACCCGACATTCCACGTGTTAGACAAATACAAAACATCATGTCACATATGCAATTAAACACTTAATACGCGCAACAGTTCACCTAGTCTAGCATAATATCCGTTTAACGCATAAATAGGTCCGAATACGTGTTACTAAGTCATTGGGTGAATCCCGGGGTTCCTATCATGTTCCTAGGCGTCAAATCATGTTCCGGGATGTTAAAATATACATATAGCAGCATTACACGCGATTAGGAATCAAACTAGCAATTAGGAAAAGTCAACACGTGATTAGGGCTGGTCAACAGGCGATTACAAGGCTAATCGCCTGTTATACACACGAGTAGGCCTCACCTACTGGCGAGTACACCCCTAATCGCCCTTAGCATCATGCGATTAGGGTGCTACTCGCCTGTTGCAGCTGGACAATGCAATTTCGCGCGTTTAACGCTCCAAATTAGATCCGAAACATGTAAAAACATCCAATAATCATCCTAACCCATTAACAAACATATTTCAAGCAAAACCCCTAAGTTTTCATCATTCTAACAGTCCCGAATGCGAGCGTTTTCCCAAAATGGCAACTTAGCATGTAAACATCACATCATCATGCAAGAACTTACCCTAAATAGCAATTATTCAGATTTAACCACATAATCACGTTGTCCGATAGCATCCTACTGTTCTAGCATCATCCTAGAGTAAACCCTAACATCATTCAATCAACAACACACCACATAACATCCTTAATCCTCTAAAATCCTTCAAATGGGTCAAAATATCAAATATCAACAATACACCACCAAAACCATCCAAACTCCTAGGACATCATCATACTAACTTATAACAGCAATAAACATCAAAACAACACAAGAATAACCATGATTCAACCCTAAAAATCCTATCTTTAACATATATAACACATATAACACATGTAAAGGTGTGGGTTTGTTTAAAAACGGTTTTAAATGGATTTTCAAAGATAAAAACATTTATAAGTCAGGTCTGGACGTTTAGGGAGTAAAACATAATCATTTAAAGGTTTGGGTTTGAAGAACACACCTTGTAATCAAGAGGTGATGATGGAATAAGCTTGAAAATGGTGGTTTTGATGCAAAAACGAGTTCCAGAGGGTGTTTGGGTGTTGGGTTATGTTATGGGACGGCTAGGGTTGCATAAATAATGTTTTGGAGGTCAAGGGTGGTATTTATAGGCGTTTTTGGTCGTCCAGCACGTTACACGCGAGTATGCAGATTTTATACGCGATTAGGGTGCCTAATCGCATGACTGTTCATGCGATTGGGGCCTAATCGCATGAACAGTGATGTGATTAGTCCCCTACTCGCCAGTAAGTCCCTCCAATCGCCCCTATACAGGCGATTAGGCAGGCCTAATCGCCTGTAACCCCTGTTTTGGTGTGTTTTGCGCGTTAAACCCCGTTTTAACACATGTTAGCACATATTCACATACCGACAAGTCACATAATGATTGTAAACATATAATACATGATAAATGACACGTTCCCGCCCGATCACCAATTCCCGGGACCCGAGACTTGCGTATGTTAAAACCCTAATGATGTGCGACTCGACTCGACCATGTGTAACGTATGCGCGACTCGCTAAGGTAGACTTACTAAGTTTTCAAAAGTTAGTTACCGAAAGTTGCCGGGTGTCACATCATCCCCCTGTTGAAAGAATTTTCGTCCCGAAAATTTCCCGAAGTCGAGGAGAGAAGACAAATAAGAAGAAAAATTTTCCGGGTCGTCACATCAAATTTTCCGGGTCGTCACATCATCCCCCTGTTGAAAGGAATCTCGTCCCGAGATTCTTTCGGCTTCAACAGTAATGAGTGTCGACCTCTGTGCCCAAGTAACGTATCCCCAAAATACAACAAGTGAAGGTCATGAATCAAACGTGCCAGTAACAACCGGGAAACCACTTTCCCCAAAATACGAATATGAGACAAGAGACCCCCGATGAAAGCCTACTGGAGCCTACTATGATCGGTATAACTAATCCACTGGTACCGTCCAAGTAGCATCCCCAAAGGACCCTCATCAACCCAAAGAACGAGAAACAACAACCAAACCACAAAGAAGACACCCGAACGCGAACGCACAACAATGCGGATAAAAGTATGACCAAAGCGTAACAAGAGATAAGAGAGAATACGTACGGGTAACAGTGTCTGGGTCCACCTGGTCCTCCCTAGCACTGATGACGTAATCACGAGCCGGAGCGGTTCGACCGCCACCTTCATCCCCAGCACCACCTGCAGTCCCTTGATTCAACTTAGGGAAATCCCGTCTGAAGTGCCCAGTCTCTCCACAATTAAAACACCCTTGGTTTCTCCGAGAAACTGTCCGGAGATTGACTCTACAGTTTTTGGCAACGTGACCCATTAGCTTACAACGTTTGCAACGAAACTTCTCGCAGTTGCCGCGATGATGGAACCCGCAATGGTTGCACTCTGGTATCTTTCCCTTGTACCCGTTCTGCCTCTGACCTGAGGACGATCCCAAAGCTTCAATCTTCCTTGCCTGCTGATGTGGCTGACCCGCACCCGCGGTCTTTTCAGTACTATCCCACTTCCTCTTGTTGTTTTCAGATCCTCCAAAAATGTGGGGCTCACACTCCATGAACACTTTAAAAGTACACACCTGCTGGCCCAGAGGAGGTGGTGGTGGAGGACAAACGGTATTCCCACCGACGCCTTGCTGAGCGGCCTGTTGAGCGGTAAGAGCCGCAGTCACACTTTGCTGGATCAAACTGTTCAGCTCTTCTCGGGTTATGCTGATGTTTTCCCGACCCTCGCCACTATTACGAACACCACGATCACCAGACATCTTCTGCCGAAAACATGAGACGAGACACTCAGTACCAATGACAACCCAAGCTACAAGTGACCAACGAACTCAGAATACGGTTACAGCATGACCGTTAGTCCGAACACAAAGTCCACCAAGATTTTCATGCATTTCGATTTGTGATTTCGTGTGCACCCGAAATAACAAATCGCTCTACATGGTCCCCAAGGCGTGCTTCGAGCCAGAACTTCAAGTCACCCGATAACCACATCCCAGAATGATATAACTAACACAAAATATCACAACCAAGTTCCCTCGGCTGTAAACCCGAAGAAGAAGATAAAGCCAAGCTAGGAGTAACCAAGAATGAGGTAAGGAATGTGACACTGTGTGGTAAGGATACCGACACCCCGACAAGGTTAGTATGTTTACCCAAAAGACACGACTCAAATGTATGTGACCGTCTAGTGTGTGAGACTCGGCTATAGTCTAGACTCTACATGCAGTCCTAGTTCACTATAACCATTGGCTCTGATACCAATCTGTCACACCCTCAAATTTCCACCTGCGGAGTCCTACCGCGAAGCGTGTGACATACCAGGATCCAAGTCAACGGTCACAATAAACGACGTCTAAATGTAAAAACATACGTAAACAAACCATGCATAAGTTTAAAACAAACATTCGACAGTGCGGAAGCATTTTAAAGTTTACAAAAGTCATGCATAAATAAACATAAGTTCGAAAGTTCATAATCTCAAAACGTGCAGATGAAACCCTAGACACGAGACGACTCCAGTGCGACCACGTGCGCCTATCCATATGCTGCTACCTTAGCGACCTGAGAAAACATGCTAAAAGAGTCAACATATAATGCTGGTGAGTTCACAGGTTTTAATTAAATGTTTACAGTGATCCTTCAAAAACGATACCATCACAATTACTACTATGCTTTATAAGAACGCTAGCTAGGCGCAGAATAAGATACTCATACGGGTGAAACCATTGCTGACTAAGCCGAGTGTTACCCTTAATCCTATGGGCTACCGTCATCGCCGGTAGACCTTGTGTTGTTTAGAGACAATATGCACCCGCACGGCCTCCAGCCGTCGAGTGGGGCTTGTCAGTTCCCAATAGCGCTATCCACATTTCCCCGCCATATACCCATGTTAGTGGTTTCAAGGGATTTTCGATGAACCGTATAGTAAGATAAGTAAGCCATAGTATAACGTGATAACAAGTCATAAGTCATAAGAGTTTAACAAGTCATAAGTCATAAAAGAGTTTGTAAGCATGTTTCTCACCCCGAAAGTAAAAACTGTAAAATGTGGGGCCGTGAACTCACCTTAGGTTGCGTATTCCGTTTAAGAGTAAACCGTATGCGTGATATGAGTAAACCGTCTGTAAGATATGATAACCCCAACTATTGGCGACCTATCATAAGATATGTGTCAAGTTAGACTAATAACCCATCGGGTTCATTAGTCCCTAAGTCCAGTCCATGACCGTTATGTGTCCAAAAAGTATGTTTGACCGACAACCAGACTACGTAAGACAAGACTCGACATCCCATTGGTGACCCGACATTCCACGTGTTAGACAAATACAAAACATCATGTCACATATGCAATTAAACACTTAATACGCGCAACAGTTCACCTAGTCTAGCATAATATCCGTTTAACGCATAAATAGGTCCGAATACGTGTTACTAAGTCATTGGGTGAATCCCGGGGTTCCTATCATGTTCCTAGGCGTCAAATCATGTTCCGGGATGTTAAAATATACATATAGCAGCATTACACGCGATTAGGAATCAAACTAGCAATTAGGAAAAGTCAACACGTGATTAGGGCTGGTCAACAGGCGATTACAAGGCTAATCGCCTGTTATACACACGAGTAGGCCTCACCTACTGGCGAGTACACCCCTAATCGCCCTTAGCATCATGCGATTAGGGTGCTACTCGCCTGTTGCAGCTGGACAATGCAATTTCGCGCGTTTAACGCTCCAAATTAGATCCGAAACATGTAAAAACATCCAATAATCATCCTAACCCATTAACAAACATATTTCAAGCAAAACCCCTAAGTTTTCATCATTCTAACAGTCCCGAATGCGAGCGTTTTCCCAAAATGGCAACTTAGCATGTAAACATCACATCATCATGCAAGAACTTACCCTAAATAGCAATTATTCAGATTTAACCACATAATCACGTTGTCCGATAGCATCCTACTGTTCTAGCATCATCCTAGAGTAAACCCTAACATCATTCAATCAACAACACACCACATAACATCCTTAATCCTCTAAAATCCTTCAAATGGGTCAAAATATCAAATATCAACAATACACCACCAAAACCATCCAAACTCCTAGGACATCATCATACTAACTTATAACAGCAATAAACATCAAAACAACACAAGAATAACCATGATTCAACCCTAAAAATCCTATCTTTAACATATATAACACATATAACACATGTAAAGGTGTGGGTTTGTTTAAAAACGGTTTTAAATGGATTTTCAAAGATAAAAACATTTATAAGTCAGGTCTGGACGTTTAGGGAGTAAAACATAATCATTTAAAGGTTTGGGTTTGAAGAACACACCTTGTAATCAAGAGGTGATGATGGAATAAGCTTGAAAATGGTGGTTTTGATGCAAAAACGAGTTCCAGAGGGTGTTTGGGTGTTGGGTTATGTTATGGGACGGCTAGGGTTGCATAAATAATGTTTTGGAGGTCAAGGGTGGTATTTATAGGCGTTTTTGGTCGTCCAGCACGTTACACGCGAGTATGCAGATTTTATACGCGATTAGGGTGCCTAATCGCATGACTGTTCATGCGATTGGGGCCTAATCGCATGAACAGTGATGTGATTAGTCCCCTACTCACCAGTAAGTCCCTCCAATCGCCCCTATACAGGCGATTAGGCAGGCCTAATCGCCTGTAACCCCTGTTTTGGTGTGTTTTGCGCGTTAAACCCCGTTTTAACACATGTTAGCACATATTCACATACCGACAAGTCACATAATGATTGTAAACATATAATACATGATAAATGACACGTTCCCGCCCGATCACCAATTCCCGGGACCCGAGACTTGCGTATGTTAAAACCCTAATGATGTGCGACTCGACTCGACCATGTGTAACGTATGCGCGACTCGCTAAGGTAGACTTACTAAGTTTTCAAAAGTTAGTTACCGAAAGTTGCCGGGTGTCACAAATACCCATGTAAATCTTGAGCAGTCATCAATGATGACTAAGCAGTACTTCTTTTTACCAAGGCTCATGATCTTTACAGGCCCAAATAAGTCCATATGGAGTAGTTGAAGACATGCAGTTGTTTTTGATTCTTCAATAGACTTATAGGAGGACTTATGCTGTTTACCCTTTAAACAGGATACACAGTGTTCTTGACACTGGTATACTTTTAAGGGTAGACCTCTGACCAAGCCCATTTTTGTGACTTTATTTATGGTTTTAAAGTTCACATGGCCAAGTCTCCTGTGTCAGACATCAGTTTCTGAAGTTGATGCCCTTGAGAAGAAACAGGCAGTGTTGTTCAGTACTTTGTCTTTTTCAATGTCCATTGCATAGGCATTGCCACATCTTTTGGCAATTAACAAAGTATGATCTTCAATGATCTTCTCTATCAACTTCTGGCCTTCTGGTGATATGATCTTGCATGTTGTCTTTGTGAAAAAGGAAGAATATCCTTTATCACACATTTGTGACACACTAAGCAAGTTGTACTCAAGGTTTTCAACCAGATTGACCTTGTCAAACTGTATTTTGCTAGAGGAGACATTGCCATGTCCTAGCACATATCCCTTAGCAATGTTCCCAAAGGACACAGATCCATCTCTTTGACTGATAAAATTGTTTATCAGGTATCTGCATCCTGTCATGTGCATTGAGCCTCCACTGTGTACATACCAAATGCTATTCAAGCCTCTGGAAACTCTCTGCACAATATAGCAAATTAGTTAGATTTAGGAACCCAAGCCAGTTTGGCTTTGGGTTTGCTCTTGAGAACATTTACAGTTTGTTCTTGACCAAGTTTAGAAATCCATGTCTTTTTGGCAATGGATTTTGCATTAAGTACAATGGTGGTATCCTTTTGAGGACCACCATCAACTTTGGTCATCAGTAGTTGTACCATGTTCATAAGATCTTTAATCTCAGCAGTTTGTGAAACTGCTGATGATTTAGGTCTAACTACGGAAGGAGAATTTTGAGAAAAAGACTTTTGCTGAGATTTTGTCTTTTTCTGAGAAAGGGTTTTTGCTGGTTGTTGTTTCTTGGGAGAAAAGGTTTTTACATAATCATTTTTGATTTGTTCCCCCAAAACCAGTTGTTGATTTTTCTTATTAAACTGAATACCCTTTCTATATCTGCAAAATTCTGTTTTGTGGTTGAACAGACCACAAATTTCACATTCCTTTGTCTTTTCTTTCAAAGACAAATCTCTGACAGTTTTGATTGGTTTTAGGTCATCAGTAGTTTTCAGGTTCTCAACTCCTGATGTAGTTGAAACTGCTGATGACTTAAAGTCAGATTTAATCAATACTTCTGAAGAACTTTCTTTGTGTGATTTTAGAAAGTTTTCATGGAAAGATGTGCATTCTTCCTCTTCAGAAGTTTCACCTGAAACAATTTTTCTCCCATCTTTAGTAGTTTTGGGAGAGAAATCTGTTGGTGTTTCAGTGTGATTGTACCCTATGCCAAACCTAACATTTGAAGCACTTTGTTTGTTTAGCAATAGTTGGTACCCCTTACAAGATTCCACCCATTTTTCACATGTGACCTTGGTGTCACCAAGCTCTTGTCTGATATTTCCTAGGTCATTAATCATTATTTTGATTTGTGCTTGGGTTTCAATAGCAGAGTTAGTCAATTTAGAAACTTCTTTTGTTTTTGCAGAAAGTTTTCTTTCTAAATCACATTTTATCTGAGTGAGTTTTCTCTCAGAATCATTAGCTTTTCCTTGTAAGTGCACATTTGTCTCTCTTATGAGAGCAAAAGATTCTTTGCATGAATTTGAACATAATTTTGTCAAAGATTCTTTTGATACCTGAGACAAGGCAGATTTTGAGGAGCATCCCTCAAATGCCATTAAGGCAAAGTTCTTTCTGCCATTGTCAGGCTCTCCCCAGTTGATGTCAAACATTTTGTTGTCTGCATCAGGATTGCACTCTGTGGTATCAAAAGGAAGACTGCTCCAGTCAACATACCCTGAGGTAAATAAACTTTGTTGAGAGGGTTGTTGCTGTGGAGGTTGTTGAGCAGCTGGAAAGGGAGGGATTGATTGTTGGCTCTACATCTGTTGAGCAGGCATCTGTACATATTGTACTTGTGGCACATATTGGTGTTGTGGAGCTTGTGCCTGTACAAAATGTGCACTCCCTTGTGTTCCATTATTCCTGTTATAATTGGGGTTAAAATTGTTTCCAGACTGAGATTGGTTAAAGCCAGAGCTTCTACATTCTCTAGCAAAGTGTCCCAACTTTTGACACTTATGACATCTAAGTTTAGATTTGTCAAAACCAATTTTTGTAGAACTGTTAAGTCCTGGAAACTTCCTTCCTGACCTTTTGTAAATTTATTTGTTTTTAAACTTAACATGGCCAGTTGGTGCAAAATATCCATTTCTTCAAGGTCATCACTGCTGAAACTATTTAAGTCATCCATGATAAAACCCATGTTATCAGCAGTTTGACCAAAGTCATTATTGTCATAACCTGGGAATGATCTTTCAGATGAGATCCCAGCAGTTATGTCAATGTGGTCAAAAGATCCAAAACTATTTGAACAAGTTGGTGAGTCTTGTCCCAATAATGCTGTACTACCAGGTAGATAGTCATCAGCAGTTTTACCAGAATTTTGTAACTTTTTCTTTTGATCAATTTCTCTCTCAAAAGTATATAATCTCCCATGAAGTTTTGTAAGAGTGAGGGAGCTAAAATCTGGTGAAGATTTTAAGACTATTGAGTATGTTTCCCATTTATCAGGTAAAGACCTTAAAAATCTATGAAGCATAGATACAGTTGTTTAGGTCTGACCATTTAGTTTTAGCTCAGATATTAATGAGGAAAATCTTTCAAATTGCTGAGTTAAAGTTTCCCCATTAATGTGAGCAAAAGTTTCATATTGTTGAGCCAAGATTTCTCTGGTGTTGGCAATCACCTCTTCAGTTCCTCCAAACTGTTCTTTTAGGCAGTCCCAAAGCTCTTTGGCACTATCACAATGTAATAGGCCAGAATAGATTTCATTTGGGAGTGCCATTGCCAACATAGAAAAAGCTTTTGCATCAAGCTCAAGTTTTAGGAAATCATCATCAGTATAGTCTTTTGGTTCTTTTGGAATCTCTTCCTTAGTTTCAAGATTTATGTTTACTGGTTTATGAGGACCATATATCACAGATCTCCAACAACCTGTGTTGGTTTGTGACAAGGTATGTGCCATTCTCTTTTTCCATATGTTATATTCATTTCTTACAACCATGGCAGGTTTAGTGGCAGAACCAGTATTATAAGGATCCATTTCTTTCAAGCATGGCAGGTTTAGTGGCAGAAACATTAGTGGTAGACCAGCTACCCAAAGAAAGAAGACAGAGGAAAAAGTAAAGACTGATTTCAGAATGGTACTACTAGAAGGTAGTACAGTAGTACATTCTGATTTTGACATAGAAGAGAAGCCTCTGCTAACACAATTCAGGGATCCTTCCACCTTTGCATATCAAATCCAGAAGACCATCACAGACAAAATGCACACCAAGGTAGTAACTGAACATCATTTGCCTACATTTCAGATACCTAATGTTATGGAACAACATCAGGGAAGTGAATCCCACCTGAGAGTCACTGAAGTTGAAAACATTCAACACTCAGGAGAAACCCAGGGTACCACCATGGTTCCCTACACTGCAGACATTGACAAGTCTAAAGTACCAGTCATCAGATGGTCCTTTACTGATAACAACTCAGTACTTGTGACAAGAAGAGATCAAACAAGCAGGGAATATAGGTCGATGAAAGAACTGAAGAAACTATCAACCAAAGACCTGCTTACAATCCAACACTTGGAACCAAGAAAAGGGTCTCTTACTGATGATCAACTCAACCAACTCAAGAATTCCATGTTCAAAGGAATATGGAAAATTGTGAAGGACAGAAATGAACAATAAGGAATTAGTAAGGTCATCAATCCAGGGGGAGATTGTTAGGACAAAAAGGATTGGTGAAACCACTTTTGCAAACCTTAGTCTAATTCACTTTCTGTCAAAATACTCTAAGTATGGAACTGCTGAAGACAAGGAATCAAACTGCTGAAGAAGAGATTCAGAAGTACTGAAGAAGAAGTCATCAGAAGTTCTGAAGTTCAAACCAGACACTTCTACTGAAGAACTACTGAAGACAAACTACTCATCAGTAGTTTGTCATTCATCAGTACTTAAAGAAGATCTTTTCCACCGCCTTTGTATATCAGTAGTTTAATACTTTAGTATTTCTTTTGCTTTATGTACAAGTTCCAAGACTGCAACTTGTTGCAACTTGTTTCTGAACATACTTTTTGGCAAGGTTCATGTATTTGTAAAGTCTATAAATAGAAGGATTCATCCTTCTGTCTTAGACATTGATTTTAATACAAGAAATCCTTCAACTCTTATTATTGTTATTTCCATTTTAAAGAGTATTGATTTGTCAAATATCTCTTAAAGTGATGGATGTTGATAAAAGTGAGCTTATAATCCTTTATTGAATATCAATAAGAGCCTGTGTCTGATTCTCAATTTGTTAGAATGATATGTGATCAGATAAACCAGAGCGCTGATACCAATTGTTGGATGAGTAAAGCTGCTCTTTTAGTTGAACTTGCTAGTTGACACTTAAGTGTTTAGCAAGTTCTTGGTGAGTGTTAGCACAGCGGAATGTTTATAAGTTTTATAGCTACACTAATCAACAGGAGTTATTACTCCCCCTGGAATCAAGAACTAATAAATGAGAAGTGTTTATTGAGAATCTAAGTATTGAATGAGAATGAAATACTTTGACAGATTCTCAGTAAACACGAAATGGAAATAACAATAATAAGAGTTGAAGGATTTCTTGTATTAAAATCAATGTCTAAAACAGAAGGATGAATCCTTCTATTTATAGACTTTACAAATACATGAACCTTGCCAAAAAGCAAGTTCAGAAACAAGTTGCAACAAGTTGCAGTCTTGGAACTTGTACATAAAGCAAAAGAAATACTAAAGTATTAAACTACTGATATACAAAGGCGGTGGAAAAGATCTTCTCTAAGTACTGATGAATGACTAACTACTGATGAGTAGTTTGTCTTCAGTAGTTCTTTAGTAGAAGTGTCTGGTTTGAACTTCAGAACTTCTGATGACTTCTTCTTCAGTACTTCTGAATCTCTTCTTCAGCAGTTTGATTCCTTGTCTTCAGCACTTCCATACTTAGAGTATTTTGACAGAAAGTGAATTAGACTAAGGTTTGCAAAAGTGGTTTCACCAATCCTTTTTGTCATAACAAAGAGGCTCGTTTTGTTTTTGAGCCGGGCCGAGCTGGCTCGTTTTGTAATCGAGCCGAGCTCGAGCCAGGGGTGTTCAACTCGTGGCTCGGCTCGATGGCTCGGCTCGATGACTCGACATATGGCTCGACTTAGGCTTGTGTAATTTAGAAAAATAAAAAAAAAAATATACATTATTATGTGTAATTTTATTTAATTTTATTGTTTTTTATTTAATAAATATTTGTAAAAAATAAAAAATAATAAAAAAATAAAAAAAATATATATCGAGCTGGCTCGAGCCAACTCGAGCTCGGCTCGAACATTTACGAGCCGAGCTCGAGCTCGACTTTTCAGCTCGATCAGAAAAACGAGCCGAGCCGAGCTGGCTCGGTTTAGGTTCGAGCTCGAGCTCGAGCTGGGCCTGGCTCGGCTCGACTCGGCTCGTGTACAGCCCTATGTCAAACAAAGAAAAGAACTTTTATGTCTATTTTCTCAAACATCAAGTGATAACTAGATATGGTATAGAAAACTTACACATGTAAATTTTAAAACTTTAAACATCCTTGCCCACAAAAAGCTAGTAATTGGCCTCCCTATCATAAAATACAAAAAGGAAAATATATGAGAAGCATGTCAAATGGGCAAATCTAAAAGAATCTCACATAAATCATTATCTAGTTCCTCAACAACACAACCTTTGGATCTACTTCATATGGATCTGTGTGGACCAATCAGCAGGGAAAGCATGGCAGGTAAGAAATACATACTCGTCATTGTTGATTATTTTTCAAGGTACACATGGGTTGAGTTTTTGAGAAATAAAAGTGAAACTCCTGAATTAATAATAAATTTTATCAAAAAAATCCAAAATCACTTGAAACTATAAGTCAGAAGAATTAGAAGTAATAATGAAACTGAATTCAAAAATTCCAGATTGGAATCTTTTCTAATAAGAAAGGGAATTTCACATGATTTCTCAGCTCATTGAACTCCTCAACCAAATGGAGTTGTAGAAAGGAGGAACAGAACACTTGTTGAAGCTGCAAGAACTATACATGCATTTTCAAACTTGCGAACATACTTCTGGGAAGGGGCAATTGCCAATGCTTGCTTCACACAAAACAGGAAACTAATCAATAAAAGACTTCATAAGACTTTCAATTGTCAAATTCTTACATATCTTTGGATGTACATGTTACATTTTTAATGATTTTGAAAGATTAGAGAAATTTGATAGAAAAGCTGAAAAAGGAGTATTTCTGGGATACTCCTTTGCCCATGTATTAGAGGTTCAAAGAATTTTTCTTGATTATGCTGCTCATAAAGACTTCAAAGTTTATCAAATGGATGTGAAGTCTGCATTTCTAAATGGCAAGATTGAACAAGAAGTGTATGTTCAACAACCATAAGGGTTTATAGATCACAGCTTTCCAGAACATGTCTATAAACAAGACAAAGCCCTGTATAGGTTAAAACAAGCTCGTAGAGCTTGGTATGAAACACTGTCCAATTTTTGTTGGAATCAGGTTTCACAAAAGGAACAACTGACACAAAACTTTTCACAAACTTATAAACGTCACAAATTTTGGTTCAAATCTATGTAGATGATATCATTTTGGGGTCAACTAATCCAGATTTTTGCAAGAAATTTGAAAGATTAATGACGAGCCATTTTGAAATGAGTATGATGGGTGAATTAACCTTTTTCTTAGGTTTACCAGTCAAACAATCTTCAGAAGGAATATTTCTTTGTCTATCTAAATATGTCAAAACAATTTTAAAGAAATATCTTCTAATAAAATGTAGTTCATCCAGAACACCAATTGCAACTAGTTCCACACTAGGATCTGATCTAGATGGAATTTTAGTGGATATTCAGAAATATAGAGGGATGATTGGATCTCTTCTATATCTCACTACAAGCAGACCAGATATCATGTTTGCAACATGCTTTCTTGCAAGATATCAGTGCAACCCAAAGGAGTGTTCAAGTATTTGAAGGGAACTCCAGATCTTGGATTATGGTATCCAAAAGGTACAAATTTAGATCTTATAGCTTATACTGATGCAGATGATACATGCTGTAGAATGGATAGAAAGAGTACCTTTGGAAGTTGTCAAATGCTGGGGAAAAACTGGTGTGTTGGGCTTCAAAGAAACAGAATTGTGTATCAACATCCAAAGCAAAAGCAGAGTATGTAACAGCATCAAGCTGTTGTTCACAAGTAATTTTGATGCAAATTCAACTGAGGGACTATGGATTAAACATAGTAAAAACACCAATTCCATGTGATTCGAAAAATGCAATAGCCATTACATCAAATCCAATTTAACACTCAAAGACTAAGCACATAGATGTCAGGTATCATTTTATTAAAGACCATGTTGAGAAAAGTGATGTAGAAATGTATTTTGTTCCAATAGCTGAAAAACTTGCTGATACTTTCACCAAACCTTTGGATGAAAAACATCACAACTATATCATAAGCAAGTTGGGTATGCTAAACATGGACTTAAGTCGAGAATCTGGTATGAAAATACAAGAACATGGACTTAATGAGTCAATTTTAGATAACACACAAATTGAAAAATCTCGAGATCAAATCTCATGTGATCATCTGAAAACTGAGACACTTGTCTTAAATGACAAGCCAAAATCTGGAATTAAAATCTCAAACTCTGAGAATTCTGGGGAACTATTGGAAAAATACCAAAAATTTGGAATGCAAACATTTGATTCATCCCAGATTTCCAGGAGAGAGAAAAATTGACTCACTCTCCATGCATGCATGCATGTATATATCTATCAGTCTAGTTAGAAATAGATAAGTTTTGTTTTTCTTTAATTTTTTTTACTTAGATTCGTATTTTTCTAAAACTAATATAGTAATAAGATATTTTAATTTTTAGAGATAATCATTAGTTCTAATATTTTATGTTAAACGGATACACAAAGTCTAGGTATAGAAAAATAAGTAGCTTTGCCATCTGGGGGATAAGTAAATGAGGAGCAGTAAGTAATTAATGCAGAGTCTCTCACAAATATTTCCATATAACCAAGAAATCCTGACATAACTACTTGAGTGCAGTGATCAACTAAAATAAGGGGTTAAAAAAGGGATTTACCAAATCTAACCATTAATGGACAAATGGTATTGTCCATAAATATAACCACACCTGTGAGCACTTTTACTACACATTAACTCCCTGAACTACTTCTTCCTCTCCAGACCAAAACCCTATTTTTCTTTACCAAAAATGGCATTGCAAATGGCTGCAACTCATAATCTGAGGGTGAGAACCACCTTTAATGATGAATTCGAGCAGGTTAAGCCCATGCTGACATTTCTTCCAAACAAACCCATAGGGGTTGCCATCAGCGTACACATTAAGGTGTACATGGAGATCCTTCAGCACTTCTGGTAGACGGTTAAGGTGGTTAATGATAACCTTCGAAAGACTAGGCTTGAGGACACTATCTTGGGAGTCAGGATAGTGTTGAATGATCAGATTTCAGGAATGCTCTTCACCTCAATGACAACTGCACCACTTTGAAAGTGCCTATTGAGAAAGTTGCCAACACCTTCAAGCTGATGATACTGGTGTCCGTAAAGCTCAGCAGGTGGAGAGGACTGCCCTGGAGTAGCCTTGGCAGTTTCTGATGACTCGGGTGGGTGTCTGCTTCAGCAAGAAGACGTCCAACTTCGGCCTGTGCTCTCTTAGAGTTCAGAAAGTCATTCACTCTTTAGTATGGGAAGAACCGTATAACTACTCATACTATTTGTTGAAAGACTTGAAGGAAAACGTCTAAAGCGGGAACAAGTTCTTGTTGTATCCCATATTTGTGATGAAGATCATTACAAGTCAACTAAACTTTGGAGGTATACCAAGAGGATTCACAAGAGTCCAAATGGTAAACCAATCCAACATCAATTCTGGGAGCCCGATGTTGAGTCTGGGTCAAAAAAGCAAGGACAGTCTCATGTATGACATGCTCATAGTGGAGGAGGAAGATAATGAATAGACTGTGTATTAGATGTTTTTGTTTATCTTTGTTATATTTGTACATTTAATATATATATATATATATATGTGTGTGTGTGTGTGTGTGTGCGTGTGTGTGTTTGTACACAAGAAAAACAGGAGAAGATGGTAAAAGACTTCAAGTTAGTAAAGCTAACATTGAGGGCGAACAAACAACAGATCACAAAAATATGTAAAATAAAGTTAAAAGCTCATTAAATATGGACAAATCTGCTTAATAAGAGTGGAAATATGAGCATATATGAGAAATTCTGGACTTAAAAGGCAACAAAACGAAATTCTGCCTAGTTCATTGCAATCTTTGACTTTTGAAGTCAACTTAACTTCATAAAAGGTCAAAAATTGAAAGAAGAATGTCATTTGACATTATGATCAAGGTCATTTTCCTTTAAATGAAAAATGTTTTAAGATCAACTAAAAAATGTTCAAAACAATTTCAAATGTACATTTCAGTTGATAAATAAAAATCTAAACAAGAAGCTTAAACCAAGAAAAAATTTCTTTTTAGATTCAATTCTCAAAAATTCTTAAAATACACCATCAAAGGCTGAGAATTAAAAGGATTTTCAAACATTTATTTTATTAATGTTACAAATCCAAACACATTTTTCAAAAGGGACCGGATTGTCAAAATAGCAATGTGATCAAAAGTCAAAAGTCTGATGCTCAAAACCTCTGATACACACCACTGATATTGTTCCAATTAAATGCAGTCTCAGATTTTTCAAAAATCTGGACTTGTGGTTAACCTTGTTGCTTGTTGAGAAGAGAAGTGGCATAAATAGTGGAACCAACTTATCCATGTGTAATCTCAGGATTGATTCAAGATCTAAAAAGTCTCTTTTTGTTCTTGAAAGGGGGAAGATCCTGGACATCATGGGATACAATGCACGGTACAGTAAAAACGGTAGTATAAAAACCAACCGTTACTCCATCAAGTGGGCTATATCAATCGAAGGTGTCATTAAATTCAATTAAACTTCAAATATCCGAAAAGTTGTCATCTTCATTAAACCTCAAATATAAATACTCATCTTATATTTACTAACAATCTACAACACCATCAAATACCAGAAATCAAATCCATCAAAATATCTCTCAACTTTCTCAAAAATGGCAACAACTTCAATATGTCTACCTCAAACACAAATCCTGAAAGTTCAACCCCAGACCTTTCCGGGAAATAGATGGATAGCCTACAGCGATGGGAAGGCAAATAACATAATTGGTGACCTTGGTCACACCAAGTATGATGAAAGGCACCAGATCATAATTGAATACTTGAAGCACTGTCCTCTTGCTAGAGCTCTAACTAACTACAAGTCAGTGTCAGTAAAGATGTTGCAAAAAGTATGTGAAACAATGAAGGCAAAAGTAGTAGAAGATGGAATTGAGGATGTCCTAGTTGTTCATATCCGGGACAATCAAACACTGAAGATCCATCTTCAAGAAATAATAGAGTTTGATGTGTTACCTAGTGTTGAAAGAGTGGTGAAGCTTTAAGGGAGATGGGATACAAGGCCACCTTCAGAAAGATAGGAGATTTCAAGATAGGGAATCTATCTCCCTTTTGGGTTCTGTTGTTTTTTTTATCATAAACAAGTGCTTAACTTCAAAACAGGAGGAATGACTAAGGAAGCCAATATTCTTTGAATATTCTGTATGGCTTAGTCATGGGAGCTAAACTGGACTATGCTGATTTGATCTAGAACCAAATCAAAAGGAGGAACCAAGACTCAAAAACACCTTAGAGCAGGGGAAAAGAAATAAAAAAAACATCCACATTATCCCAGATTCATAGAACTTCTGAATGCAAAGAAGATTGAAGAAGTAAAGATGCAGTTTGAAGAAGATGAACTTATGTTCAACTACACTACCATGCCAGTTTGGAGAGCAAAGATTGAAAAATGGAATGAATAAGATGAACTACCAAGTCTAACTAGAGGTATGATTTCTTTTATATACAAAAATTCCACAATCTTGGAGAATCACTTGAAACTTTTGAACAAACAAGATAGCAATAGCCTAAATCGCTCAAACTCTAAGTTTCAAGAGTATTACCAAAATACCCCTATAGCAGACTACTCCAAAACCACCAGCATGGAGAGGACTTCCAAGGAATCATCATCCAAGTCAGCAACCATCCCTCTCCCTAACTCACAAAACACACCATCAATTATTTCATTTGAGACACCAGCAATAGAAGGCACCATAAATTTCAGTTCTGAATATGTTTCAGAGGAGGAAACTGAAATCCTAACAGGTAGGCACCACGAAAGTGGTACAATAGGCCTGGTTTATGAAAGAAGGCATTTGTTTCCTACTTCAACAACTCATGGAGGACAATCCTCTGGGGTTGTCTAAGGATATGAAGAAAATCCAGCTTTGCATGAGTTGCAAATCTTTGGTAATGAAAGCACTATTACACCATTCATTGATGTTGTTATCCCTTCATTCAAAACAGGATCAGATGTGTTTTCTTCTGGTCTGTTAGATGGAACATTTGTTGTTCCAAATTCACCACAAGTCCTAGCATCAGCAAAGTCTGAAATTCAGATTTTTGTTGAATCTATTCAGGCATCTCTTAAAATATTGCAGGATGCTTTAGAGAGAAAAGAAGAAGAAAAGGGGAAAAAACTGAAAGAAAAGCTAGAATCCATAATGAGGAATCAAGAGTTACAAAACTCTGACATTCAAAAATTGTCAATCTGTGAAGCAGAACGCCAACAGACTATCAGAGCTTAAGCAAACCAATGCTCAATTTAATGAAATTCTCAAGCTAGTACAAAAGCAAACAGAAGAACAGAAAGCAAGCAACAACAACAGCAAGCAGATTCAAAACAGCATCAACAATTTGTCAGAGGAAATAAAGAGAACAGCACAAGAAAATTAATTGATCAAGAATCAGATCAATCAGCAGACACTAAATTGGGAAACAACAGCTAAAGAGGTAAAGAAAAACCTGGAACAGGTCAAACTGAAGGGGGATGCCACCATAGATCAAGCCAAGAAGACATTAGATATGGTGCAAGGAGCAGTACAAAAATTCACTTAATCATCTAAAAAGCCCTCTCCCACTACTATACAACAAGATAGATCTCAAGCAGTAGAGTTTACCACACCTGATGACTAAACAACAGATAGGGGAGCTGAGACCACATAAGAACCACAAGCAAAAGTCTCACAATAACCTAATGAAGTCAACATACTGGCACTTTTATCAAACTGAAAAGGACACCACCAAGAAGAGAACCTTCATAGAAATGATGAAGGAAGCCTCAAAGGTTGATATAGCAGAGGAAGCCAAAAAGTAGATGAAGGCTGCAACCAATGATGCCATGATGGAAACTTTAGCATCTCAAGGGATGATGGAACCTGAAGTCACTAGAATAGCAATCCAACTGGATCCTAGTGATTATGTATTTCTTGAATCACACCGTAGAGAAATATACACTGAAGAAGACGAAGATATGGGAATACTGAGGCCAAATTCCAGATTCAATCTCAATAGAAGGACAGAGGATTATCCAACTACATTACCTGTGAACAACTTGAAAAGCCCATGAAGAGAATTCTGCAAGTCAGAAATCAAGAAGTAAGAGATGAGATAACCATACACAAGTAAAATGAACATGAGTTTGAAAGAGATGACAAGGTATGTATAAAGATCACAGATGGAGACTTGGGAGACTCGCACCCTAAAGACTTAATTATGTTAAGAAATAAATTCAAGGATGATAAGTCTACCAATATCCAATTCAGAAGATCATTGGATGCAATTGCTACTACAGCCAGAAAAATTCCTGAAAAATGCTAAAAATGACTTTGGTCTTGCCTCAACTATCCTAACATGCTGCAAAAGATCAATCTAACTCCACCCAATCAAGAAATCCCAAAATAACTTTACAAGCCTAGATCTGGTATGATAGTGCTCATACCAGAAAATGGAATTATTTACAGGGATAATAGCTAGAAAAAAAATGTTCAGAGTGGCTGAAATCAACAAATATTCAAATCAGACTCTGAAGTATTTGAAGACTTGCATGGCATCAGTGCAAGACAAACTGAAATTGATGGGGAATTTAGATAGAAAGGAAAGAATGGATGAGCTGATTGACAACTGGATAAAATCCAGAGACTTACTCAAGTCTATGCTGTTCAAATGTACAAGACAAGTACCTCACAAGAAGATGTTCCATCCTCTTGAAAAGAAGATACTTTGAAGTTGTAAAAAATGTTTTGTTTTAATTACCAGTTATTAAACTTTTAATTATGTTCTATTGTGAATGTAATTACCAACAGTAGTTTCCTTTCAGTACGCTGAATGTTTGATCTTCTCTTTCAAAATGTAATTGTCTAAAGTATGCACTAGTTAACTTACAACACTTAAGGGGGAAACTGTTAGAACTAAAATGTGAAACCATGAAGTGTTGAAGAAAACTAAGGCTAGGAACCAAGACTGAACAAAGTGAAGAACATCCATAAAAGGTTCCAAATGAAGAGATTAAGATCAAGAAAAGATTCAAGATCATGATCTCTTTGAAGACAAAGACATTGAAAGACAAACAAAACTTCTTTTGATGAAATCTAGGAAAGAAGATAGAAATCTGGGACAAAGGAACCAAATTTCTGGGACAAAACTCTGATATTGACTTCTTGAACAAATCCCAGATTGAGACATCAGATTTCTGGAAGAAATCTAGAATCTTGACGAGTGGGAAAGTTAAATGCATGAACCTTGATCCTAATCATTCATGCAATGACTTTTTTTCCCTTTTCAACCTACAAAAAGAACAAGTTGATTAATAAACAATTATTTATTTACCAACTTGAGGTCAATCCTTTTATATAAATAGAAGAAATTATTCGAAGGAGAAGATTGCCAAGTGTGAATGTGAAAGTGTGATATACACAACAAACATCTGCTCTTACTAGAAAATATCTTTTACACATAGTCCACACCACATTGACAACAACCATAAGAATTCTTTTGAGTCATTCTTTTGTAAAGTCTAAAGGTGATCCTTGTCATAAGGTTGTCACTATATATAAAACTAAAAACTTCTTAAGAACCTGTGTGAACTATTGTTTTTGAATGTTTGATTTTTCATTCCGCACATTGATTATATACATATATATATATATATATATATATTATTAAAATATCATTTCCATTTGATTGAAAGTGAGGTTGATACTTCTGGGACCAACACCATTGTTGGGTTGTGGGCCGAAAGAGGGGTGTGAGCTGAAGGATATTGTCAGACAGGAAAAGGGTGCGGGTGTGGCGTCACAGAAGGAGGGTGAGGGTTTGGAATCCGAGGAATTGGTGAAAGGGAAAAAAATCAGCGAGAGTGACATGTCGGGAGAAAATGATTTTCCCAGTTGACACCTCTAGTCAACGGTATCCCTTATAATTGGCAGGGTAACCTAGAAAAACGCATGGGGGAAGATTTTGGGTGGAGTTTGTGAGGGCGAGTGGATGATTCGTTGCGGTAGCATGCGAACCCAAACACACGTAGGTGTTCATAGGAATGGTGGCGATGGTAAAGGGCGACATAAGGGGTGAGGTTGTTTAACTTTTTGTGGGTAGGATGTTATGAAGGTAACATGCGATGTGAATCGCTTCAACCCAAAATTTGGAGGGCAGGGATGCATGTATAAGTAAGGATAGCATGATGTCGTTAAGAAGAAGAATCAAGTGCTCGGATTTACCATTTTGTTGCGAGGGAGGGCAAAAAAAAAAAGAAATTGGATCCCGTGCTCATTGGCAAACTCAAGAAAATTTGTCGTTGTTGAATCCACCCCCCCCCCCCATATCACATTGAACTTGTTAGATTTTAAGCTTAAATTGGGTTTGAACGAAGGAGTAAAAGTGAGTAAATTTTGTATAGATTTCTGATTTAAATTTATGTGGGTAAACCCAAGTATATTGAGTATATTTGGTGAAGTTGTCAATAAGGACTATGTAGTATTTGTAACCTACTGTGGTAAGCACGGGTGATGTCCACAAGTCACAATGAACAATGAAAAAAAGGCATGGATGTATTAATAATAGAATACAAAAACGGAAGCCTTTTATTCTTAGATAATTGGCAAGCATGAAAAACATATAAGACGCATCAAGTTTATTACAAGGCAAAAAACAATTAGAACTAAGAAAATCCATGACATGTCGTCCCAAGTGACCAAGTCAGTCATGCCATGACTGAGGAGAGGAGATGGAAACAAAAGTCGTTGCTAGAGAATCTTTTGTGAAAGAGTAAAGACCACTCGAGCTATTGTGGTGGCTAAGGCGCGTTCCATCCTTGTAGTCCTTCATAGAAAACCAAAAGGATCAATTTCATCGGACACGCAATTGTTAATGGTAAATTGGCGTACAAAAATAAGGGTTTTAATAAAATGTGGATTGTAAAGGATGTTTTTAAGGTGAAATATTTTAGAGTGGGTATTTAGGGAAGTGTGGCCGGATCCAACGACTGGTAAACGATTTCCATTACCAACTAATACTGACTTTATGTGAGAATATGGAGACAAAGTAGATAGATTAGCTTTATCGAGAGTCACATGCAAGGTGGCATTAGTATCCATATCCCAGTTTTCATTCTCTGGGTCGATAAAGATAGCCTGAAAAGCTTGAGCAATCTGGGTCGGGTCCAATGCATCCAAATCAGTAACGTGGGCCTGGGCTTCGGTATTATTATTTTGGGCCAATCCTGTAGAAGGAAGTTGTTGATGCTGTGGTGCCGTGGATGGGTTTGATGGGCCGTAGGGTGTCCATGGTTGTTCCCATGGACCGGTTATAGGGTAAGGGCATGGTGGGGGAGCCTAGTAGGGAGGAGGGGCCCAGTATGGTTTTGGTTGGTGTAGCGGTTACGTGGGTAAGTGGAGGAGGTGGTGGTATTGTTGCTAGTCCCCGAACCACGACCACGACCCTGGTCACGGGAGGAGGTGGAACGTGGGCGGTTGTCGCGAGTGGGTGGTTCACGGTTGGTTGTAGGTAGCTGAGGGGAGGCGGAAGGTGGTGGTTCACGGTTGGTTTGGGCGACAGCAACAACGGAGGATCCGTCAAGTAGGTCGCGGGCAGTGCGACGCTTCTGGTCATTAAGCAACATCTCACAAGTCTCCCCAAGTTGGGTTTGCTTGATTGATGATTAAGCCCATGGTGTCAAACTCGGTGGGTTAACCGCGCACCATTTCAACACCAACCGCTTGTCATCAATGGAATTGTTAAGAAGATCATTTGATTTATCGGCAATTTCTCGCTTTTCTGAAAGTAGGCTTCCACGGAGGGTTGGGACTTGAGGGTTATATTTGCGAATTCGTGTTCTAAGGCTGCGATACACGTTCCTTTATTATTGTGAAACAAAACTCGACCAAGTTAGTCGTCTGATAATGTTTTATAGATCCATTGGAGGATGATTGAATCGATTTCCATCCAAGAACCATTGCTAGGATCGGTCTGAGCAGGAGGCAACGTACTGTCAATGTGAGAGAGGACTCTGTAGCTATGATGATGGAGTTGAAACAACCGGACCCAGGCATTGTAAGTGACCTTTACACCACCAAGCACCTTAATCTTCTGCTAAGTGTTACTTACAGAATAGACAGGATAGGGTTGATTGTTTGCAGGTTTGGAGGGTTCGATTGGGGGGTGGGCTGCACCATCGCTCATTGAAGGGCTGGACAGGTGATCGACCGGCGATTAAGGGAGAAAGAAAAGCTACCAAGTCGGAGAAGAAAACAGAGATGTGGCTAGGGTATAGAGCAACGTTACTCTGATACCATGAAAGTTATCAAAAGGTTGATATTATCACTGATAACAAGGGTATAAATATTACAAGATTACATCATAAGTATGAAACCGAATACCTAATAACTACAATATATCTCTGATTATATGGTTTCTAAATATACAATATACACAATCGCTAACGTTCATTTGGTTAAAATATAGAGCAAAATGGAGAGTATCTCGTTAAATAGTTGGTTCAATGATTGTAGCAATGTAATAGTCGATTAAGCTATGGTTAGTCGATTAAACACATGCCACCGGCTCATTAGCCACATCCATCCGCCAGGCACCAGGACCCAAAAACTTGACCACCACACTCCAACCTCATCCACAAGCAGGGGCGGGCCTAGCTACATGCTAGGAGCCACGCCAGCTGCCCCACAAGTTCGCGTGCGTAGTGGACATTTTTTTTTACGATTTTTAAAGAATGTTACTACTGAAATAAAATTTACATTGCTACTAAAATTTAATATACGTTACTACTAAATGAAATTATACGTTACCACGTTACATTACTTGAAAAAATATTTATCAAACTTGACTAATAATAACCCAAAAAAATAACTAATCTAATTAACTTTATAATTTATAGTTATAATACAATAACTAAACAAGGCCACCCGTTTATGTATTTAACCCAAGCCCACCCCCACCCCCTTGACCCAAATCCAACCACAAGAAGCCCACCCCACCTCCCTTCACAAAGGCAAATAAAAAAAAAACGTTTGTAGCAGTAGCAACCAACCTTCTGAAATCTAAAACCTTACCCTTACCCTGCGTCCGCCTTCCTCCGCCCTACACGGCTGCTAGCGTCGCCCTCCACATTTCATCGATCTTGTGAGTTAATTTTTTTTTTTAAATAAATATCAAGTGCTCATGTGTTTTATAATTTGTGGAGGCTTATGCTAATTGAATTGCTTATGTGTTTTTTGGGAATTTAGTAACTTACCATGTCTAAGTGTTTTAGAAATTTAGTTGATTATATTGTTTTTGAATGTACAGTTAGTTACTTAGTTGATTATGTGTTTCTTGGGAATTAACTTGATTGTTGAATTTGAATGTATAGTTAACTTGATTGTTGGATGTTATAATTGATTATATTGTCTTTGATTAAATGATTAGGTTTGCGATTATAAAGATGAAACCACGTTCTAATCTTAAACAAGCACTTATTAGCAATTTGCTTAAAAGAAAAGCCCCCAAAAATGATGAAATTGGTTCAAGTAATTCTCCAAATATTGAAAATAAGGACGTGAATGATGATGTTGGTATGCAAGAGCATGATGATGTTGCTCGATTTCAAGTTTTCGATAATCGAATGGGCGAAATCTATTAGGTATGTGTCTAACTTTATCTATTATCATGTTGTTATTTTTATTTCCTTTTACATTGTATGTAACTAGGGCAAATTTTTTTTTTGAACGTTGCTACTTCAAATTATTTCTAGATCCGCCACTGTCCACAAGCCACGACTCAACAACTCAACCACATACACTCCGGTCGTGGCTTCTATGTGTTTTGGTGTCCCCCAGTTGCACTTCATTTCCATTCGAGCTGAACTCACTTTGACTCCAATGTTGATTGCAAACAATAATGGCTCATATTACATCGTATTGTTAGAAATCACGAATAAAAGTACACTTTAACTAATTTATAAAGATTTTATTAGATGGAGAATAGACGTGGGTATAACATCTATTTAAGGAATACTGAGATTATTCTATTCGTCACAACTAGACTACAACCTACCTCTTAAGTAAAACACATTTCCCTTCCCTTCCCTTCCATGGCTTTCCTTGAAGGACTTACCTTTCTGTTTCCATTTGCAATTTGCATTCTATTTCTCTTATACAAATACCAACGCCAAAACACTATTATCCCAACAAATTGGCTGGTTCTCGGTGCAATACCAGCGTTGCTAGTAAACGCCCATAGAGTCCATGAATACGCCACTGAGCTTCTGCTATGTACTGGTGGTGCATTCATGTTTAAAGGTCCTTGGTTAGCCAAAATGGACATGCTTTGCACCTCAAGTCCAGCGGACATCCATTACATCTTAACCAAAAACTTCCCTAATTACCCGAAAGGCGAAAAATTTGGTCAGATCTTTGATATCATTGGAGATGGATTTTCCAATACCGATGGAGAATTATGGCAGTTCCACCGTAAAACACTTCTTCAACTACTAAACCACCATAGCTTTGATAACCTTCTCAAAAAGACTATTTGGAACAAAGTTGAAAAAGGGTTAATGCCGGTTCTTGACAACATATCAAGACAAGGGGTAGAGATAGATTTGCAGGAGATATTTCAAAGATTTGGGTTTGATCTTACGTGTGGAATAATCATCGATTATGACCCCGAAAGCCTCTCGGTTGATTATCCTTACATTCCATGTGTAAAGGCTTTTTCGCATGCGGAAGAAGGGATTTTTAATAGACATATCATGCCAGAAAAGGTATGGAAATTGCAAAGATTAGTTAGAATGGGAAGTGAGAAAAAGTTAAGTGGCGCATGGAAAATTATAGATGAATTTATATACAAAGTGTTGGCTGAAAAAAGGAAGGAGTTTGGTAACATCAAGTATGAAGGTGATGAGGAAGGAGAAAGTTTTAATTTTTTAAGATCTTTAATGAGAGAGTTGAAAGACCAAAGTGGGAGGTCTGGGAATCCCATTAAGCTTTTAAGAGACGTCTCGTTCAACTTGATGCTTGCAGGTAGAGTTGTTCAACGAATCAAATTTCGAATTAGTTTAGTTAATTTGATTCGAGTTGTAAGATTTTAAAGGTGAATTATTTATATCCGTTTTTAGTTCGAACTAGATTCCAAAACCCCAATTCAAATTCGCTTCCTATTTGAACTTTGTTTTGAATTTGGTTAGTTTGATTTTATCCGATTCGATTTCAGTAAAAAAAAATTAATTTAAGAGAGAATTACACAGATTGTCCTTTAGTTATTACTCAAATTGCATCCTATGTTCTTTTTGGAAATTTTTCACTCCTTATGTCCTTGGTTTAATACAGTTGTTACACCCTTTGTCCTTTAGACCAAACCCAGTTAAAAATCTCAGTTAAATTGGTCACGTGCCCCTCACGTGAGGGGCAAATCTGTCAATTCACCCTCATTAAAAGACAATTTGTGTAATAATAATAATAATAATAATAATAATAATAATAATAATAATAATAATAATAATAATAATAATAAAACCAAAATGTTCAGTTCTATACACTATGAAAGTCACACCACTAGCTTTAATTAACAAAATCAATCTCCAAAATGTTCAATTCTTGATACGATCTTCTTCTTCTTGATCTGATCTTCAGTTCTTCACCCAATCACCAAAACCCTATTTCAAGATTCTTGGGTCTTGCCCAAAACCTATCAAGATTCAATCTTTCTTAACCAAATCACCAAACCCTTATCTCAATAACATCACCAAACCGTTCAAAAATCAAACTAATTACCCAAGAATCTTGCTTCCCCTGTTCCTCAGTTTGACCACCGCTTACATCACCACCGCCTCCCTCCAACCCTCCGCCTTCCTCACCACCGGCTCCCTCCCCACCTGAAAACCCACCTCCACCTACCTCACCACCGGCTCCATCCCCTCACCCTGAAACCCCACCCTCTGCTCCCCCCCTCACCCTGAAACCCCATCGTTACAACTGAGTTGGCGGCACTTTAATAAATAAAAACGATAATCTCTATCTCCATCTCCATCTCCATCTCCCTCTCCATTCCACTGATCCAACAACCAAACCCCAACTCTCATAAATACGATCATCTCCATCTCCTCATAATAATCCAGGTACCTTCAATTATCCATTTAAATCTTGAGCGAATTGATAATAAAACTGCTGAATGAAGTGATGAATTAATTTTAAAGGGATGAAATTGGAACGGACCTAAGGATGGATTTGTGATTTGGCTTTATGTAAGAATTGGGGGATTTGGAAGAAAACCTAGATTTGGAGAGGTGATTGATGATTTGGGTTTATACGTTTTAATGAGGGTGAATTGACATATTTGCCCCTCACATGAGGGGCACATGACCAACTTAACCTAGATTTTTAACCGGGTTTGGTCTAAAGGACAGAGGGTGTAACAACCGTATAAAACCAAGGACATAAGGAGTGAAAAATTTTCAAAAAGGACATAGGATGCAATTTGAGTAATAACTAAAGGACAATCTGTGTAATTCTCTCTTAATTTAATTATGTTCTGAAAAATAAAACAAACTTGAAATTCTAATAGATGTCTATAAAACTAATTATAAAACTTGAGTCAATATTAGATATTTGCTATTTGGGTTGGATACTTGGTTTAGGTTAGTATGGTAAATGAAAGTAATCGTTTTGGGTTTGGGTTTGTGTTTCTACGCTTTATAAATTCTTATTCGATTCAATAACCCAGAATTAAAAGGCTAATTTTTATGTCTATGGAATAATGTATGTGTGTATAATATATACTATATATTAGTGTTAGAATGATATACAAATAGATTTAACGTGCTTACTGTACAATAAGTGTACGTGTGGTAAGTTTATTTCATTGGATAATTTAAATTTGATTTGAAGATTTAAAATAGCATACTAATTTGATTCGAATACTGAATACCCTCACTTGCAGGAAGAGATTCCACTGGTAGCACTCTCTCTTGGTTATTTTATCTTGTTTCCAAAAACCCGATAGCCGAAGATAAGATCCTAGAAGAACTCTACACACATCTAGATCATGAAACTCGCGATCTCCGAGCTACAGAGTTGTCGAAACTAGTTTATCTTCATGGCGTAATATGTGAAACCTTAAGGCTTTTCCCTGCAGTCCCCTTTCAGCACAAAATTCCGGTACAACCAGATGTGCTTCCAAGCGGCCATCAAGTAGATCGTAAAACAACAATCATTCTGTTCTTTTACTCCATGGGAAGGATGGAATCAGTGTGGGGAAATGATTGCATGGAATTTAAACCTGAAAGGTGGCTTGAAAAAGGAGGAGGGGTCAAACATCAACCATCTTATAAGTTTCCAGCGTTTAATGCAGGGCCAAGAAGTTGTCTGGGTAAGCAAATGAGTTTCACTCAGATTAAGATAGTGGTTGCTACAATCTTATACCATTACCATGTGGAGCTGGTTGAAGGCTACCCAGTCTTACCAAGTGATTCTATTATCCTTCAGATGAAGTATGGTATGAAAGTGAGGTTAACTAAAAGAAGTGAAGTTTGAGCTTGAGATTTGATGGATCAGTAATATAAATTGTCACTTGTGAGTTATAAAACTTAATATGTGTTTAAAATACAGTTCTTTATGATATGTGTGTGAGTGGTTTCTGTAAAAATAAAGTGAATCGTCTATATGGAATAGTATCAAAATTTGTATAAAATTAATTGTTCATATGCTTAAGAAAGCATCATTATGTGAGGAAACCTTAGTATTAAATCTGGTCAACTTGAATACTTAGTAGACCTGGCAATATTTACCTATCCTACTAAGTTTCGGTGCTTTGGACTAAAAATCTGAACTTGTAGGTTGAAATGGGTAATACCATAACTTTTAAGGGGCTAGGATGGTTAATTGTTTATATGTAACACCCTAACTGATGACGAAAACATTAAGATGCATGTAAATGAATGATTGTCCAAAAGTTCATGATACTAAAATTGAAGTTTCAATATTGAAATATCCATGAAATAAATTCCTTACAATGAAATGATAAATACTACATGCCCAAAAGTCCAAAACTAAACAATAACCAAATAAAATAAAATAAAGGCTTAAACTAAACTTCAACTTCTAACGTTTCAATGCATGTAGAACTTCAAGCTAAATACTTTCTCAAAACATGTTTAAGAGGGAAAATGATGCGGGCCGGTCAACTAAAAATAGCTAGTGAGTAATACGTAAGTTTTAAATAAAATTTTAGTTTAGAAACTTTACAAGTCATGTCTATATCAAAACAATCTGTGAGAAACATTAATTGGGAACTAAGAAATTGTATAGTCAACCCCATTGACAATGACGTAACTCAACAAGTTCGTAAAAACTTGTTTCAATCATCCCTGAATTTATGCGGGGATGGTCTTGTCAGACCTGTAGCATTATAATCTACTATATTGGGAACTAAGAAGCCGTATTCCCACTTTAGAGCAAAAGCCGCGACATGTCACTGCTATAGGTGTCACAACTATTTCTCTAGGTATGATATAACCCTAGCCGTTAGATCATTCGTTTTGATCAACGGCCAGAGTCACTCAACAATGCCCGCCCTGGATTATGGGCATTAGCGGCTACAGCGCATGTCACTTTTGATGTTGTTGCGCTAATGCTCTCTTTTCTTGTAGTGATCGGTATGATCTTTGAAGTAAACATCTTGTTGATCTTACTGCTTGAAGGTTGGTGGAAGTTGCCTCAATAAAAAATGGACCTTCTTAGGAAAAATACCTTGCCTCAACTTGGTCTCACTAACAACTACGATCAATGTAGCTCCTCAGAACCAACTGACATTACGTAGTATCACAATATAGCAGTAATGTGGCACAATACCAGTATAAACAATTGATTGTATAAGGAAAAGCATAATTTCCATTAACGATTACATTTCTTAAAATATAGAGACTATAACAAGGAAACTAGTAATTTACATGGATATCATTTTACTCTTTAATACTCTGCTCCCCCAGTGGCGGATCTTGAACGAAAACCTTGTACGGCCGGGCTCAATCTAGGTGGGTCGGACTCAATACATATAATAATTTTCGGTAAGATTTACACTACGAAACGAAAAAACTGAGTGGGCCGAGGTGCAGTCTCACCTCCACTAAGAACCGCCCTTGGCTCCCCCTCAATTGTAGCTGTTAGTTGCATTTTAGGCACAATTTTAATATGCATTTTAGTACATGTCACGCATTTATCATATCTATATCTCGTTATTTTGTGCAACACTTGTTATGCTGGAATGGAGTCTACTTTGGATTGTTTTTTGTAGGTGTGTAATGATTGGGAGAGATGACAATGGGTGTTGGAAATAAAGAATACAAATTCAAGATGTATGATGGTAAAGAAAGCGAGCCTAACAATGCTATTATGTTGAACAGATCCATGAATCAAAGTGAAAACCATGGATAATTATTTTCAGTCACAAGAAACGAATTAGAGAATGAAAAAATAGAATAAAAAAATATTTGTTTCTTCCTAGTCGTTTTCGGACTTCTGGTACTGTAGTAACAAGTTTAACAAATCAAGATGGGCCATGGATCAATTGGGCTCCAAATATTTATATATGGTATAAAACCATCGAAATCATGTGTGCTTATACATTCGGTGGGCTGGACACTGGGTTGGTAATTTGGCAACAGTATGAGTCGGTTAAGTTGTGAAGGAAATCCTCTCTTGGGTGAGGTTGGGAGTTCAACTCTAAGGGTGCGCAAAAAATGTGTAAAAGGGTGTAAAGAAAGGGGTGTAAGAAATTAGCCGTTTAAAAAAAAAAGTGGTGAAGGATTAAAATGGGGTTTTGACGGCAACTGAGTGACGATTTGGAAAACAACATTCGATGCCTTTTCCGAGAGGCTAGATGAGTGGCAGTTGGTGAACCATGATTTTAAAAAATCTCAGCTTTTTCTTTACAAAGGAGCGTAGAGACCGAGGATCATCAAACCCTGTCGTTCTAGTAAGTTGTTTAAATATCCTTGCCATAAGCGTGGTTTGAAGCAATTCATTTTCAAGTTGGTGCTGGGTCGGGTCACGTTGAGACGTTGCGGGCCAGGTTAGGTTGAGGTGTGGCAGGTCCATGCACGGCTTGAGTCACGATATTTTCGACATTAGTAACTGGTAAAAGGAATTTGAAGAAATTCATTTTGAGTTCTAATTACAATTCATTCGCCAACCAAACACAATTTAAAAATGAAGTTGAAATTCTAATTATTTGAGACAAACACTACGTTAAAATATAAAATGGTATGAACTTTAAACATCTCATTTGTTGCTGCAAATTTAGTACATTTTACTATACATCTATGTTTTAAAAACAATATTCATCTTAGAGTGAATTACTATTTGCGTTCATGTGTTATAGTGGTTTTAACTACTTAAATCCAAAGTCCAAAACTTTATCTAGTTGAGTCCCTATCTGGAAATTAACTAACCATTTGAGTCTAAATTGCTAAGTCTATCCATAAAGTCTGTTAGTTTTTTTGTAAAAAGACAAAAATGCCCTTGTTATTTAAAAAAAGTATCTCTTTCTTCCTTATCAAAAGCATTACACCACAAGCACCTTCCCCATCACCAATCCACCACTGCAACTTCAATCACCACAACTTCACACCACCCCTACTGAACCACCATTACCTGACCATTGCTAGATCTTTAGAGATCAGAAACAAGGTTTGTCGGACCTCACCGGATGCCATTGCTACCACCACCATCACACCTCCACACAACCCCTACTTTGTTACCCCACCATTGCTCGAAACCCTAGCCACCATATCACCCCTTGTAGATGCAGATGTCATGTATGTGTTTGTAGCTTTCGGGTCGTCTAGTTTGTAAAAGTGTCGTTTGTTGTTTATGTTTGATAATTAGAAATTCGGTTCGGGACGTCGAGGGTCCGAATGAAAACATTTTTGTTTTCATTCGTGACAACACAAGGTCGAATGGGTTTGGTTCGAACAGAAAATATTATATATAGGGTTGTTGGGTGACAGTTATTAGTAAGTTGTGTCAATTTTTGTGTTCCAGAGAGCCCAAACCCTGTCTAGTTACACCTTTAAGTGTGTGATTTCATTTAATTGAGTGTGTAACCTTTATTATCAAGTTAATGATTAATGAAAACTTTGAAAAAGAATCTTTACGTATTTTGACATCGATTTCTATCATTCTACATGAGCGTTGGGGTTTCGGCACCTGACGGTTCATTATTCGTGTTGATTATGTGTTAATGGATTGAAAACCGATCCTACAAACTGGTATCAGATCTTGTATTCAATCACTCGATTGCAAATTGATAAAAATCTTGCAGATTTATGTCCAAAATCATCAAAATTTTTGTTGTTTTCATAGTTTGACCTATAAACATGGTTTTTGATTCACTTGGAAGGCGATTTGGTGTCAAAATCAAAAATTCTTTCACAAAAGTTGTTCCAAATCAAGTCTAATCCAAAACCTAACAATTGGTGATCAAAATTGAGATAATTGTTGAAAATATGATCAAAATTAAGTGTTTTTTAAGTCAATATGAACATTAGAACTGGATAGGTCGAATGGCAGTTGGAAATAGGTTGAATGAACTTCTTTGAAACTCATTCGTGCTGAATTTAGCACGAATAGGAGTTATTTCATTCTCATTTGTGCCTTTCAATCTCATTCATGCTCTTAGTTTCTCATTTATGCTTACGTTAGGTCGAATCAAATTCAGATTGTTTCATTTGTGCTAACTAAAGGGTTGAATAGGAAGTTATAAGTTTGGTTTGTGCTCTCACTCATCATAACAACATTTTTTCTTAGTGTTGAATTTTTTTCACCATGTACAACATTTGGGGATTTCCGATAAACCAACCTAACACAACTCAACTCAACAACAACAACCGAATCCCTGGGCATTCACAGCAGAGAAAGGAAAGCAGACAACACAAGAACCGCAACAACCGATGGTTAACTATTAGGCTGTTTCGGGTTTGACTCAACTTATTGTGCGACCTCCTACTCAACCAATGCCATGTTATTGGGGTATTGCAGCAGTCGCAGCCATTCAAAATCATACAACATCCTCAATCAACTTGCTGATGAACGACTTATCTACCGAGAAGAGTAACCGATCCCTGAAGCTGATGGATATGTCTAAGTAACCATAATGGCATAAGAGGTTTAAGATCCACTTCGAGGGGTTAGATGGTGAAGAAACATGGCAAGTCTTACATCGTGGATATGTGCAGCCAATGATTGAGAACTCAAACACTCCGATTGCATTGGATGATTTGCAAGATGCTGAGAACAAGAAGTATGCAGTTGCGAAGAAAGCATACTCACAGTTGTCCCAAGCCTTAACTACAGATTTATTGCATCAATTTGGGCCTTGCACAACATCAAAACAACTTTGGGAAGCTATTCGAAGTAGGAATAATGGGAATGAGAAAACGAAGAAGCTCAGAATGGATGAGCTAACGAAAGAGTTTGAGAACTTTAGTTTTGTTGGAAATGAGACTTTAAGAAATTGACAACTCGCTTCTATCATTTCTTATCTGAATTATCTAACTATGAAATTTCTTATCCAATGGCATAATGTGTTGAAAAGTTTGCAGATGATTTGCCGGTGTATTGGAGCCGGCATGTAGAAGTCTTAAAGGAGAAAGATTCTTTTCCTTTTGGACTTTTAACAAGTTTATCAAAAAATTGGAAAACAAGGAGATTGAAGAAATGAGGAAGGCGAAGAGATCACAGATTCCACAGAATCCGGAGTTTTACTATGCAAGTTCGTCATCTTCAGCCATTTCAAATGTTGGTGTGAGTTCAGCGCCACAAACTGCTTTCGTGTGAAGTATTGAACCAACCAATCCAGCAAACTATTTTGGTATTCCATTAGCTTCATAATCCAGCAAACTATTTAGTACGGGAGCATGAGTCAATTTATCCTTAGGCTTGACAAAGGCATGTTCTTTCTCCTTACCCCAAACGAATTTCTAGTCCTTGTGGGTCATTTTAGTGATCGGCATGGCAAGTTTAGAGAAATCTTGATAAATCTTCGATAGTAGCCAGCGAGTCCCAAGAAACTTCTTATCTTGGATGGATTCTTTGAGGGACTCCAATTAGCATCCGCTTCGATTTTTGAAGGGTCCACCAAAACACCCTCTACACTAATTACATGCCCCGGAATTCTACCTCCCGTAACCAGAAGGCACATTTAGAAAATTTAGCATACAGTTTCCTAAGGGTGGATAATACTTCACGCAGGTGGTGAGCGTGATTGGCCTCACTTTTCAAGTATATCAATATGTCGTCGATGAAAACGATTACCGACTTATCCAGCATGGGTTTGCACACGCGATTCATGAGGTCCATAAATGCCACGGGTGCGTTAGTCAGACCGAAGGACATCACGAGGAACTCGTAATGCCTATATCTTGTACGAAATGCAATCTTTGGAATGTCTGCTTTCTTTACCTTCAACTGGTGATAAACTGATCGCAGATTGATCTTCGAGAACCAACTCGTGCCCTGTAATTGAATAAATAGGTCATCGATTCTCGAGAGTCGGTACTGGTTCTTAACAGTGAGTTTGTTTAATTCGTGGTAGTCGATGCACATCCGCAAGATCCTGTGCTTTTTTTCAAAAACAATACCGGTGCTCCCCATGGGGACACACTCGGTTGGAGAAAGCCTTTATCGAGTAGGTCTTGCAATTGGGCCATTAATTCTTGTAGTTCTGAAGGTGCTAAACGGTAGGGTGCTCTAGCAACCGGCTTAGCCCTTGGAACTAGTTCAATCCCGAATTAATCTCACTTTCGGGAGGTAACCCCGGCAGTTCTTCCAGGAATATATCTTCAAACTCCCGAACTACTGATACATATTTAGGAGTTGGGGGTTCCTTTACATAGGTCAAGTAGGCCTTGCATCTGTGTTGCATAAGATTCCTTTCATCTAACAAAGTACATGTTGTAGTCCTTGTTCCCTTGGATTGTAATTGCTTCACCGCCCGGGGACATGAGTTAAATTGCCTTTTGGTAATAATTTACATTGGCATGAACACGGGAAAGACAATCCATCCCTATTACCGCCTGAATTTCTCCCATCTTAATAGGAATCAGGTCCACGAGGAATTTTTCCCCGTCGAATTCAATCACACAGTCTCGGCACATGTCACCCACAATGAATGTTTGTTGTCACCAACTTCCACTTCTTAGGGTGTAGGTAACTTGGATAGAATAAATAGAGGATGGTGAATAAGTTCATAGGAGACGAAAGACTTATTCGCTCCTGTATCGAACAGTGTTCTTGCTGGTACCGAATTAATAAGAAAGGTACCTGTATGATTTATACAGTAACAACTTATTATTTTCACCCATTCTATTTCACGTAGAAAAGAGTGGTTTAATCATACATTGCAATTATGTTCAGTGGGTTTTGGTTTGGCTTTAACCTATCCCTTTAGGAAGATTTATCAATATAAACAGAATTTGAATTTTGAGAATACCTTCCGCAGTTAACTGGAATGACCGAGCTCGAGCATGGGCCGGTTCTTTTCCTGGTTCATTCTTCACTGTCGGTTTTGGGGCAATTGGGAATTCCGCCTTTTTGTGCCCCATCTGATAGCACCCAAAGCACAGAGTCAGTTTGCTTGGGCAAATTTTCAACACATGTCCGGTTTTCTGACAATTGGGACATGTGTTGTTCTTGTAATAGTACTCTCCCAAGTTTTTTCTACCATAGATCTTACACGGATTTGCAGACCCGCCGGCTTTGGCATTTCCCTTCTAAGGAATGTCAGCAGTTTTCTGTTTCTTGCTTGGGCTCGGGTTTGGGTTCGACTGCCATCTTTCAACCAAGGTCACTTGTATTTTTAGTTCTTGTTCCCGTTCCCGAGTAGCATTTATGATCTTCATAAGCGTTCGGTATTGAGCGGGAGCGAGGAATTCCCGATATTCCTTGCCTAGAATGATATAATAGTTTCGGATCTTTTCTTGCTCAGTTTAGACCATGTCTTTACAGAATTTTAGCTTGTCCATGAATATTCCTGAGAATTCATGTATAGACTCCCATGATGCCTAAGCCAAAGAAACTATTTCTTTATTGTGTTGATCGTGGCGGGTGGGCTATACAGTTCAATGAGCAAAATTTTAAATTCCTCCCAAGTTAAGGCTTTCACTTGATCCACCGTCATGCCCGTCTTTTGAAAGTCCCACCAAACTTTGGCGTGGCTCCTTATTTGAGCCGCGCCATAAGGTACACGATCCCTATCTTCAACATCGATTCTGTCAAAGATTTCTTCCATTTCAGCCAACAACCTTTGGAATTTTATCGGATCAACTTCTCCCTTAAATTGGCTTGGCTTACAAGCCACAAACTTATCATTAGGGCAGTTTTTCTTCGGTTTATCTCGGGTTGTTTCAGCGTTTTCTCTCAGCTCTATAATATTTTCTTCCAAGGATGATATGAGTTCAATTTTTATACCGGCAGTGATCTGGGGTATATTCTTTTCCAAGGCCTTTACGATTTCCTTGGAGATAGTTTGCATAAGTTCCCCTCAGGTTACTGCCGTTCGATCATCACTTGATTCATCCACCATTGTTAACTGAAAGATTAACAGACTTTTCAGAGTTTATTCATTTTCAATTTCACATTGGATCATACCAAAGGTATTACATTAGAATGATCATAGCTTGTATTAAATTGTACCAACTATACAACTTATTTGGTCACAATTTGTATTAGATTGTATCCAATATACAATCTCATATTATCATAATTTGCATGGGATTGTATCAATTATACAATCTTATGTTATCACGAATCATATTAGATTGCATCAGCTATACAATCTTATTTGATTACGAATTGTGTTAGATTGTATCTGCTATACAATCTCATATTACCACCATTTGCATAAGATTGTATCGATTATACAATCTCATGTTACCACGAATCATATTAGATTGCATCAACTATACAATCTTAACATTGTTAGTGTTTATGATTTACTAACTATTTAATGACCAGTTACCGGACTTGAAGATCAAGCTTGAACCAAACATATATCTTGTTTAACCTTGAGCTCTGAATACCACTTATAACCTCCTATCATAATTTGTTAAAATATGATTTAATCAATCATAACCTCCTATCATAATTTTTAGATCCCATACATTATTCATACACAAGATTATCAATGTGGATACTAGCACTATTGTTCAAAACATTTTATGATTGGAGATTACCATTGTCAAAATGCGGAAGCAACCAGGATATACGCTCGGTTCCTTTGGAAGATCGCGCTTGATCCTCATCCACTCAAAACATCGACATACCTAAGGTTGGACACAGCAAAAATTTGATTAGTAGGGGTTAACGTGTGTTAAAATGAATAACACATATGTTAAAAATGTACAAAAACTGAAACCCCAAGGTTCCAGATCCCCGCCGTAAGCTACGGTGGGTACCCGTAAGTTACGGCAGCTAGAACCGCTGCTGTTGTTGCATTGGTTAGTTATGGCCGTAGCTTACGGCAGGAGGCCGTAGGCTACGACTTCCTCAATCGGCGCAAAATGGCTACTTTGGCCGTAGCTTAAGGCCTAGAGCCGTATGCTACGGTCCATTGCTATTGATAGAGGCGTGTTCAGGTAAATTATTAAGTCGTAAAATCCCACTCGTTACACCTTCTATACCAAGAATCATAGAGCGTACGACATCAATACCATGCTGAATTTGCTAACCAATAAAAATAGCTTAATGCCATGGCGAATTATAATCATACCAACTCATGAAACAACGTTTGCAAGGTCTACATGGGAGTTGACCCTTTATGTCCTTCCCCAACTAGAACATATGCCCAATAAGGCGTCTACGACTCGTGCAAAATGCTAAAGCCGTAGACCTGAATTCCTACTGGTGGTGTTCCAATTCATCACGTATCGCTAGACTTTTACATATCGCCAACCAATGATACCACAAACATAATATCCAAGAATAACCCAACTTCCTTCATAACCAAATATTATTCCTGGAAGTCTATTCGCATAAAATGATTTAACTTGACGAATCCTATCTTTCACACTACGTATCGCATAAGTATTAGTCATAGGAATGACATACCTTTTTAAGAGGATCCTTTGTGCCTCATGTCCTTAGCGCCTTGGCTCCCGAAACTTCCTTCTATGCCACCTATTGGACAATTTCCTTACGATGGTTAGAAACATATTTAGCAGCCTCAATTACACATCTTTATGATGTGTACTCATTTTCGGTTAGTTATGATGATACGATTTATGGTCAACAAGCCTAGCTACGATTTAGCTACCTTGACATTTAATCGAGCATTTGGTAGTCGGCTATATTGTTTTATAACAATTTTCATATTCAATACTTCGTAGATTCATCTATCATCAAGGTCATTAATTTAACATTTCCCATTATCATTTATTTGGCAGATTTTATACACGAATACCTACAACAATATATAACTAGCAAAGAGGGTGGTTTTCATCAAGATTCCTAAAACCCACCTTCTCTTTCAATCACAATCCTACATGTTAGCATGAGGCATACAAGTAGTTACATTATCACCATGATTACTCAGTTCCATTTTTAGGATAACGTCACACAATTTACAGATTCAGATTATTGCAAGAACCCATTAGATTTCATGATTCTCATAAATACACAATCATCATAATCAACAATTTAAAGGTTACCTTATTGCTAGTAGGACTCTAGAGGATTGATTTCCCTTAATGCATGTGGTTACCCCTTTCTAATTCTCCTAGATTGGGCTGGTTAGATGATTTGAAGGGTTGTGTGTGTGAGTTCTTGGTGTGAGGTGATTTCCACGAGATGGAACTTCTGTCCTCTTTGTTTTGTTTTTAATAAAGCACATACATACTATCACATGGTGGTTGTTATGGTCACTCAAGTATAATTGTTATATTAGTCGCCACAGCTAGATTGAATAACCTTATAAACTTTATTACGAGCTAATTTAAACATATTAACAAGTCGTACACTTCCATGGCTTGGTTTTAGACCATATTTGTCCCGGTTCCCCTTCCCTCGCGGTTTCTAAATTTTTTTTAAACATAAACACGTTTTCAAGAAAAGTAAATTTGGGGAGTTACAAGGGATATCTTTCTTAATGATAACATGAAGTATTGTTTGGAGTATAGTGAACATCCACTTGAAGATGGTAAAGTCAGCGTCGCGATAACTAAAGAGATTCTTGAAGGCGTTGTACAACAAGCTGGTTTGACACTTGAAGATTTGATGAAAAAGCAAGAGATACCGAATATACAAGTTGTTGAATCAAGAAAACATTCAGATGATACAAACGTGAACGATTTCGATGAGATTCGGATAGAAGATATTTCATACGAAGAATATCCTGAGTACTACAACATGAAGGATAACACTAGTGTTCCGTTTGTTGATGAACAAGTCCTACGTGATGCTGAGAAAGTGGCTGCTCAGAAAGGAAAAGACGTTATTGACGAGATGCTTTCAAAAGGTGAAAAAGAAGACGTGAACAAGAAATCAGATGCATTGATGAATTATTTGAGAAGATTACGTGAAGAGTCAGATAACCGTCCATTACCACCAATACAGGGAGATTTCTATCGCTACCACAACCAAATGTTCAAGGGCAGAGTGATATGTTGGAAATTCTTTCCTCAGCTCAAATGCGTTAATATCAAGTGGGAGAGAGGCATTCTATACTTTAGTCATTTTCATGATATAAAGAGTCTTCCTTACTCTGTCGTACGAGATGTGTGTAGACATAAGCTGATTGGTGCATATGGTTTGTTAGAATACATGGCAGACAAGATGAATATTGAAAGTTTGACGAAATGGGATATGTTTAAGCCATAATATCCTCATCACAAAGTTCACAAGAAAATCAATCCTGCGAACAATCTACCATTTTTGACTCTGAAATATTATAAGCCGCCAACTTGCATGAAGATGATTCCCCTAAAGCCAATGGAACAAGGCATAAGCAAGAACATTGCTTTCTGGTATTACGATTGAGGAGCCGGTGAAGTGGTAATAGTCATGGATAATGAAGATAAATCGAAGCTTTGCAAGAATTTAAGAATTTTTTATCCGATGTGGTTAATCAACTGCTCGAGGAATGACATTGAGACGCTATACTTTAATCCGATTCATTTTGATGCTTTGGATATTGAGCAGACATGGAAATTTCAGGCTGTAGTGAAATTTTGTTTTACATTTGAGATTCATTCGATTTGTGACTACGTAGGGTTTCTAGGTAAGTATTCGATGAGGTTGAGGAGGCCAATTCAAGTCAAAGAAGTAGGAAACACAAAGAAGGAAAAAGAAAAGCTCAAGTTTGCGCAAAGAGTGAATAAGAATAGATAAAGCACCCGAGCTACAGACAAGGGGGAGTTTGTAGATGCATATTTCATATATGTGTCGGTAGCTTTCGGGTCGTCTACTTTGTAAAAGTGTCATTTTTAATTTATGTTTCATAATTAGAAATTTGGTTCGGGACATCGAGGGTCTGAATGAAAACAAAATGTTTTCATTCGGGATAACACAAGGTTGAATGGGTTTGGTTCAAACCCTCGATAGCATAAACAGAAAATATTATAGATAGGGTTGTTGGGTAACGGTTATTAGTAGGTTGTGTCAGTTTGCCTGTGTTTCAGAAAGCCCAAACCCTGTCCAGTTACACCTTTAAGTGTGTGTTTTCAGTTAATCGAGTCTGTAACGTTTATTATCAAGTTAATGATTAATGAAAACTTTGAAAATGAATCTTTACGTATTTTGACATCGTTTTCTATCATTTTGCATGAGCGTTAGGGTTTCCGCACCTTTCGGTTCAGTATTCATGTTGATTACGTGTTAATTGGTTGAAAACCGATCCTACACCCCTTTTGTCACATCTCTACACCACCAACTCCAACACACCCTTCGTTGCACCCACACCCTCTTTGTTTTCTCCTTTGTAATGTATCATCGCCGATACAGACGGTTCATCGGACATAATAACACATCATACAGAACAAAATCAAAGGGTTAAGAGCTTATAACTATTAAGTCCAAGTACACATTAAAGATCAGGAGATCACGGGGTCGCATTAAACAGAAATAATATTAAAGAAATCTCGTTTCTTGATTAGGTCAATATAGAAGATGAATAGCATAAAAATCAGAGGATCTTTTTCATGGGTTAGAGAGAGAATCAAACGTCTTCACTCTCCCCCTTGATCTTGAATTAAATCTGTTTCTTAACATCCATATTGTTATGGACAACTTAATCCTTTGACGAAGTTTGACGTCTTCCACATTTACGGTTACAACCCTTAACTTTCTAAAAATGTTGTAAAATGTCATTTTAACTCCACGAGTTTTTAAAGTTTCAAGTTTTATTTTTTGTGTACGTGTAAGTATAAATTCAATATGGTTTACGTTTTGACGAAAGTTTTACGAAAATTAGGCAGGTAAGATATAATACATTTTTGTTCTTATTTTTATGTACTTTTTAGTTGCAGTTTTGAGGTAAAATTTCATATTGTTTTGGTTGTAATACCACTTTATATTTGTAGTTTTCTTTTCCGGTTACTAACGCTACCGTATTTAGGTATTATTTAGGTATCTTTTTCCGGTTACTACAGGGGTATATAGTTTCCAATAATCGGGTAGGGCACCACCTAATCCATATATATGGAATAGACATATATCCACGAAATACTATTTTTCCAATCACATTTCCGGTCCCACACCCTTTAGGCATCGTGATGTATCGAGTTTTAGGTATACCGGTCGGGTTCAGGTACTTTTTGCCATACCCTAAATGCAAGTTTACTTGTGTCGGGTGAAAAAAAAAAATACAAGTTCAGACCAACTATGTGTGCAAACATGTTACATAACACCAATAATCCTAGAAATGGTTCGATGTTAAGTTGCGTTGTTAATTGCGTGTGATTGCGACGACAACCTTCATTTATGTGTATTGCAAACCCAAACACACGCACCATTCTTAGCCCACACCAAATGGACCCCTAAAAGATGTTATTGCGACATCCTTCATTTATGTGTATTGCAAACCCAATTAAGATGTGAGTTGAGACTAATTGAGACTGCCATGTGACTGCCATTAATCTCTTGAAAAAATCGAAGTATGAGTGGCTATTCTGTACAGCAAACAATTTGGGTGCTGGTGGGTGGAATTTATTTAAAACGTACAATATGAAAAAAAAAACAAAAAAAAAAAAAATAAAATAAAATAAAATAAAAAGAAAAAGAAAACAAAAACGGGGATAAATATTAATACAAGGGCCTGGCTAACCTGTCCAGTTATCAATCTCACTGTCCAACAACTGAATTTTACTTGCTTGCATGAAAAGTTTATTTTAATTGTTCGTTTGACAAACGCCTGGCTAACCTGCCTCAGTTGTTATCCGAGAGATAGCTTCACTTCAAATTCTGATTGCACCGGTGAAATTGGAATTGGAATTAATGAGACAACTTTTCGGTTGTTATCCGAGAGATAGCGGTCAACGATGAAGACAGCCTGAAAGTGGATACCATGGATCAGAGAGATTCAAGCTAATTAAACTCATATCTCAAGCCGGTGCAAGTTATGTTGTAGCATCTTTGATCATCTTCTTGTAATTACTTTCTATTTGTTTCGGGTTCCCTTCCATCGTTGACAGATATCTCTCTGAGATGATAGCTTCTCTTCAGATTCTGAAAGTGGATACCATGGATCAGAGAGATTCAAGCTAACTAAACTCATATCTCAAGTATCTATAGGTAAGAACATTGTGGATGAGGATTGTTTATCTTCCCATTGATTTCAAGTATGTTGCCACACAAGACGAATGTTGCAACATGAGTTCGACCAAGATGACACACGAAGCTTTAGACTCGAACCGGATCCAAGTATTACTGTAATGATCAGGAACATTCCAAATAACTGTTCAATTTCAGCTTTTGTTTAACTATTTTAGCAACTTCCATAAAGAAGTTATCAATCTCACTTCTCACTGTCCATGTTTACCTTCAACGTCCAACCGTAATGAGTAACCTAGTAACCTCTACAATGATGTGATTTGTTTTAACAGTCGGATCAGCGCTAACGATGAGTTTGATGAATCATTGTACGTGGTCTAATCAGGTATATGTACAATGATGTGATTTGTTTTAGATAAGGAGGTATATGTACAATGAACTTTTTACGCTAAATAAAACCGATTAATGTTCTTTATATATGAATAGTGACCCTCTGGCAATCATCGTTGGTATTAATGGCAAGATATGTGGCTTTAGTCCTTTACGCAGGTTTGCCAGAGGGTCACTATTCATACACACAACTCGAAAAGTAAATAAAAACACTTAAAAATGAATTAAAAAAAATTGTTGTGAGTTAGGTTTAGTCGGAGGACCACGTACAATGATTCATCAAAGTTGTACAAAGCTGGATGTTTTTACTGGAAAACCAAAACGAGCAATTAACGAAGCGAAACAGAGAGATATAATTTTCTTGGCTTGAAAACAACTTAAAAGAACCAAAAATGAATTAAAATTATTTTTTGGTGATTAACAAATAATTTTAAAGAATTAAAAGAAATTCAATTTTTTTTTAAAAAAAAAGGCCAAAGCACCTCGCTTTGGTCAATGCGAGGCGCTTTAGTGCCTCGCTTTGACCAAAGCGAGGTGCTTTAGTGGTTTGATTAGACCACAGGCGCCTCGCTTTGACCAAAGCGAGGTGCTTTGGCCTTTTTTTAAAAAAATTTGAATTTCTTTTAATTCTTTAAAATTATCTGTTAATCACCAAAAAATAATTTTAATTAATTTTTGGTTGTTTTAAGTTGTTTCCAAGCCAAGAAAATTATATCTCTCCGTTTCGCTTCGTTAATTGCTCGTTTTGGTTTTCCAGTAAAAACATCCAGCTTTGTACAACTTTGATGAATCATTGTACGTGGTCAAGAAATGATAATTTTCAGATATTATAGATCAAGGTGTTACCAAGCATGTCAAGAAATGATAATTTTCAAATATTGCAGATCAAACATTTAAAGATATATTAACAAACATTTAAAAATAACTTTTCATGCAAAGCAGGTAAAATTCAGTTGTTTTACTAATTTCATAGTCTTGATACTTTTAACAATCGGAATGTTTTTCGAGAGAAAGGAACTAAGTTGCAAATACGATAATAATCAAACTCATATCTCAAGCCGGGGTAATTACTTTCAAGTTTTTTAGAATCATTGAAGACAACTTTTCAGTTGTTATCCGAGAGATAGCGGTCAACGATGAAGACAACTTGATAGTGGATACCATGGATCAGAGAGATTGATTTCAAGCTAATCAAACTCATTGGTATATAGAGAGTAAACCGACGATCATTCAAAATTTAAAGTTACCGCTAACCTCTGTGCCATCATCGACTACAGCAAACCGACGATCTTCCTCCACGGCACTCCTAATGGGCCTCTCTTAATTTCACGGTACGATTTGTGTTTTTGTTGCTTTATAAATAATAAGTTTTGTGTTTATCAAACCCTAACGTCTGAGCAATGATTTATTAAATCGTTTTACTAATTTCCGATTCTTGATAATAATAAATTATTATAATAATAAAACAAAAGAATTAAATTACAAATATAATAAAAATTATAATAATAATAATAATAATAATAATAATAATAATAATAATAATAATGTAATATAGTCATTGTTAATGCTCAAAAAAGTCAACATTTGTTGACTCATAGGAGTCTTGAAGACGAAATGAATTTTACAAGATACTTGAAACAAGGTATGGATATGGACAATAAATCTTTGACTATACGTGGTTGATGATGTCAAGTTTAAGTCGTTGATTCATTTGGAAATCGAAAACGCATATCGTCACTCTGTATAGAGAAGAAAATCAACAACCGGATGGTTGGTAGCTATAGGTAAGAACATTGTGGATGAGGATTGTTTATCTTCCCATTGATTTCAAGTATGCTGCCTTCATCGTTGACAGATATCTGGTCTTCAGAGTTTCCAACCCCTAATACATTCATCAAAGGATATTCATGTGAGAATGATTTCGTACAAGATTCCTTTGCAAGCAAGTCATCTCATGTTGAATATTTAGTTCTCTCCGAACTTCAGCATCCAAAATACGACGTCGTTGTAGCTCATATGTTATTATCTCTTCTCTTATTCTCCGTTTCTCTAGTTCTCGATGGATTCTTGCTCTCATATCGACTCTCACAATTATTCACAATTTTATACATACAACACACCTTCATCGTTGACCGTACTGTTCTTCTTGATCTTAATCTTCACACTCGCTACGGTTTGCCTTCATCGTTGACCGATATCTCTCCGATAACAACCCTTGTTTGATTATACTCTTTTATGTATGAATAGTGACCCTCTGGCAAACCTACCTCTGTTTTGAATTTGTTGCTTCCATAGAGAAGTTATCAATCTCACTGTAATGATCAGGAACATTCCAAATAACTGTATAATTTCAGCTTATGTTTAACTATTTTAGCAACTTCTAGAGAATGTAATGTCATGAAACTTTTGAAAGTGGATACCATGGATCAGAGAGATTTAAGCTAATCAAACTCATATCTCAAGCTGGTGCAAGTTATGAAATGACACATGCAGAATGATTTCGTACAAGATTTCTATGCAAGCAAGTCAAATTCAGTTGTTAGACCAACTTGAGATATGAGTTTGATTAGCTTGAATCTCTTTGATCCATGGTATCTAGTCTTCAAGGTGGACTTAAGCACCTGAACGGGAAGTTGAAATTTTGAATGATGTTCGTCAACTGCACCGAACACACTACAATTATTCACTATTGTTCTTCTTGATCTTGATCTTCACACTTGCTTTTGACAAAGGTCTGGCTGACCTGAAGTTCCTTTGCAACCAGGTAAAAAGGAACTAGGTTGCAGATATAAAAATCCATCACATCACGATTATACTCTTTATGTATGAATAGTAACCCTCTAAGTATGCGATGCATAGAAAAACTTACGAGGTTAAACTTGGAGTTTGGTGAAATAAACTTCAAGAAATGATTTGTGGATCAGCCATGGGTGTGGTATGCTCAAAGATTTAATTTAAAAATATTTTGTAAGGATTTATTTATAGATTAATGAAACAACTTTTCAGTTGTTATCCGAGAGATAGCGGTCAACAATGAAGACAGCCTGAAAGTGGATACCATGGATCAGAGAGATTCAAGATAATTAAACTCATATCTTTAGCCGGTGCAAGTTATGTTGTAGCATCTTTGATCATCTTCTTGTAATTACTTTCTATTGTTTCGGGTTCCCTTCCATCGTTGACAGATATCTCTCTAAGATGATAGCTTCTCTTCAGATTCTGAAAGTGGATACCATGGATCAGAGAGATTCAAGCTAATTAAACTCATATCTCAAGCCGGTGCAAGTTATGTTGTAGCATCTTTGATCATCTTCTTGTAATTACTTTCTATTATTTTGGGTTCACTTCCATCGTTGACAGATATCTCTCTGAGATGATAGCTTCTCTTCAGATTCTGAAAGTGGATACCATGGATCAGAGAGATTCAAGCTAATTAAACTCATATCTCAAGCTGGTGCAAGTTATGTTGTAGCATCTTTGATCATCTTCTTGTAATTACTTGACAGATATCTCTCTTTGATGATAGCTTCTCTTCAGATTCTGAAAGTGGATACCATGGATCAGAGAGATTCAAGCTAATTAAACTCATAGGTAAGAACATTGTGGATGAGGATTATTTATCTTCCCATTGATTTCAAGTATGTTGCCACACAAGACGAATGTTGCAACATGAGTTCGACCAAGATGACACACGAAGCTTTAGACTCGAACCGGATCCAAGTATTACTGTAATGATCAGGAACATTCCAAATAACTGGCAGAATGGTAGTTTGTAATTTTTTTCCAACGGTAATGAGTAACCTAGTAACCTCTACAATGATGTGATTTGTTTTAGATAAGGAGGTATATGTATAATGAACTTTTCATGCAAGCAAGTAAAATTAAGTTGTTTTACTTATTTCATAGTCTTGATACTTTTAACAATCGGATCGGCGCTAACGATGAGTTTGATGAATCATTGTACGTGGTCTAATCAGGTATATGTACAATGATGTGATTTGTTTTAGATAAGGAGGTATATGTACAATGAACTTATTACGCTAAATAAAACCGATTAATGTTCTTTATATATAAATAAAACCATTGTACATACCCTCTGGTAATCATCGTTGGTATTAATGGCAAGATATGTGGCTTTAGTCCTTTACGCAGGTTTGCCAGAGGGTCACTATTCATACACACAACTTTTTGCTCTAGTGGTGTGCTCTACCTTTTTGACAAACACCTGGCTAACCTGTCCAGTTATCAATCTCACTAGCAATCATCGTTGGTAAGAACATTGTGGATGAGGATTGTTTATCTATCTTCCCATTGATTTCAAAGGATATTCATGTGAGAATGATTTCGTTACTGTAATGATCAGAAACATTCCAAATAACTGTAATTGATTTCCACGATCTACCTTTACATTATCATTTTTTAAATTTTTTTAAATTTTTATAATTATTAAATTAAAAAAAAAAACCAACTCAAAACATCAAAACAACTACCAAAATAAATTACCCCCTCGAAGCGCCTCGCTTACGCCTAAGCGAGGCGCTTCGAATTTAAAAATCAGCTTTTTCTGCCCCTCGTACTGACCTCCTCGAATTGAACTCAAAGCGTCTCGCTTAGGCCTAAGCGAGGCGCTTTGAGGGGGTTAAAATAGAAGGTGGGGGGTTTAAATATAACCACCCTAATACAAGATACATCATACCAACAGTAACAAATTTGTGTTAGGAACAAACATAAATAATCATCAAGTTTCAAATTGAATAAATAATCAGAGAAATTAAATTATGTTTGAACTAAGTAATTATTATTACGGGGGAAAGGGAAAAAAGAAACCCTCTAAAACGAGAAAACTCCCGGAAACCCAATGAGTGGCCAAGATTAATCCACACCAACCTCTATTATTTTAATAAAAAAGGGTAATCTAGTAAATTTACCCTTCCCCCTCTTTTTCTAATTTGAATTTTCTCTCTCCCCCTCCTATATAAACAACTCCCTCTCTCTCTTCATCTCTCTTCAACTTCAAGATTATTCCCACCACCACCACCACCACCCCCACCGCCACCTCCACCTCCACTGCCAACACCGCCACTCCCGACTCCCGACTTCGACAAACAGCAATCGGTTTCAACTTCGACAAACAGCAACCGCCACTCCCGACTTCGACCCCCACCGCCACCTCCACTGCCAACACCGTCACTAATAATGAAACCAATGGCCACCGGAATCGGTGAATCATGGCGCAGCCTTGCTTCCGTTGCAGTCGGGAGTGATCTTGTTGCAGCCGCCCTCAATGTTTCTCTCCAGAAGGCTCGAACCTGGGATGAAGGCATCTCGTCTCAGTTTTCAACTACTCCTCTCTTTAACATCTTTAAGGTCTGTTTCTTTATCTGGGTATTGTAAAGTTTGGATTTTTATGATAATTATACTGTTCTGTTCAGCTTACAATGAAAAGTCAAGCAAGCTGATTGAAAAGTCAATATATAGCTGAAAATCAAAAATTTATGGCTAAGTATACAAAATAAGCACTTAAAATTCATATGATTTGATTGCTACAAGACAAATCAAACACAAAACAATATAATTATATTAATAGTGGTATGGATGGGATGGGATACCACAAAATACAGGAGTCAATTTTTATTTTCATTTTTTTAAAAAGAAATTATGGCCTCACCTTACCTTTGAAGAAGAAGATGATGGATGCTTCTGACTTCTATCTGTGAACAATTTGGTACCGGACGACGTGCGATTTGGTTGATAATAATAATAATAATAATAATAATCTTACCTTATCTTACTTCTTTTTATAAAATCTTACCTTATCTTACTTCTTTCTATTAGGGATGGCAAAAAAAACCGAGCCCGACGGGTATACCCGAAACCCGAAGCATTTGGGACGGGTATGGTATTAGATGATACCCGACCCGATTACTCGAAACTTAATACCCATCTACCCGAAATATATACCTGAAGACTTTTAAGTTTTATATATATCTTTTCTTAACTATTTTTAGTAATGTTTCATTCTAATAGATTGATTATTTAAAAAATAAACTTTTCGTCTAAAATATATATTCTAATAACATTATTAATATGTAAGCATGATGATCACATCTTAACATATGTTATCCACCTGAAAACTGTGATAATGTTGATGTTGGATTACACGTACGTAGCATACGTTAACACGTAGGTTTACATATGTAACACCAAAACTAATCATGTTTACACATAGGTAGCATACGTTAACACATGGTTTTAAAAATGTATGTTTGCATCTGTTTTCGTATGTAACACCATAACTAATTAACATACATTCCACACATTATTATTAATATGTTTTTTTTTAATCAAAATTGGTGAATTTTAATGTCTCTTAACATATGCAACAATATGTTTGATTTGTTTTTTAACCAGTATGTGCATGTTTGTATGAGTATTATAATGTGTGGAATGTATGTTTGCCTTTGTTTCCTATATTGCGCCTATTTCGTATGTAACAACAGAACTAAGTTGGTATAAATTAGTTTCTGATTTTTTTTACCAGATACAAAGGTATGATTTTTTGACTTTCATCAGTTACACATGGGATCAAATCTATGTTGCGTCTGTTTTCGTATGTAACAGCAGAACTGAGTTGGTATAAATTAGCTTCTGATTTTTTATCATATATTAATTAAAACAAAAGTCACTAATCATGGGATCAAATCTATGTTTGCGTCTGTTTCGTATGGGATCAAATCTATGTTTGCGTCTGTTTCGTATGTAACACCATAACTAATCATGTTTACACATAGGTAGCATACGTTAACACGTAGGTTTACATATTAATTAACCTTTTTTATATGTTATTATTATTAATATGTTTTTTTAATCAAAATTGGTAAATTTTAATATCTCTTAACATATGCAACAATATGTCTGATTTGTTTTTTTACCAGTATGTGCATGTTTGTATGAGTATTATAATGTGGGCGGAATGTATGTTTTGCATCTGTTTCCTATATTTGCGTTTGTTTCGTATGTAACAACAGAACTAAGTTGGTATAAATTAGTTACCGATTTTTTACCAGATAGAAAAGTTTGATTTTTTAACTTTTCATGAGGTACACATGTTTTACTTTCAATAGCAGTTGCATATGTTAATAAAAAAAAGTCACTTATCAGGAATGTAATATTGCATATGTCTCTTAACATATGCAACAATATGTCTGATTTGTTTTTTGCCAGTATGTGCATGTTTGTATGAGTGTTATAATGTGTGGAATGTATGTTTGCATCTGTTTCCTATATTGCGTCTGTTTCGTATGTAACAACAGAACTAAGTTGGTATATATTAGTTACCGATTTTTTTACCAGATTCAAACGTTTGATTTTTTGCATATTATAGAGAAAGAATTGGGATGAAATCTATGTTTGCGTCTGTTTCGTATGTAACAGCACCAATAAGTTTTTATAAATTAGTTTCTGATTTTTTTTACCAGATACAAAGTTTTGATTTTTTTAGTTTGATAATCTTGATAACTAAATGTCTAAAACGATGTTTTTTTGTATCAGTTTCGTATATTTTTTTTTTGTAATCCAGTTGGTTAACATACGTTAAGACATTGGGGGGGGGGGGGGGGTTTACATGTAAATTGATGATCTTTGTTTTATTTTTTGCAGGTGAGCATATTTTTTGCATTAAAGATGAAGATAATTATCAAGAATGAAGTGTAGACAATTTTTTTTTATTTATGATACTTTTTTTAGCATTTGTTGATTTGTAATGACCGTTTTGTTTGTTTTTTAGCATTTTATAAGAAACAATTCTTGTGTACATTTGAATGTTTTTTGATCAATAAAGTTTTTAGCACTTTGTAATGACCGTTTTGTTTGTTTTTAGCACTTTGTAAGTAACAAAATGCCTATAACCATATTAATTCTCGTTACGTATGCAACAATTCTGGTGCTGGTACAATAAAACGAAAAAAATGGTATAATAAAAAAAATAATAAATCAGCATTTTTTAAATAATATACACTGGCAACTCAGTTTTAACGTACGTAACACAACACATGTTACATATGTAACACGGGCATCTGGCAGATTTAGGACAATGATCACAAAAGTATGAGAGAGATGATGTGACATGTGTCAGGTCAACTTGTCATAGATGCTTTTTCAGAAAATGTCATTTGACCCTTTTGCCCTTTTTTTGTCATCTAGTCTATTAAATTAAATCAAAAAGCATGAATTAAATGTGGACCATTGATCTACTTTGATCAATGGCTAGAAATGGGTTTACAAGGTTTACTCATTTTGAGTGGGTTTTTATTTTAACCATCCCCTATTATTACGATATAGTTTCAAACTAATAAATGTTGGCAAGAGCTTAAAGAACAAAAACAATAAAAACAAGAACAAGGAAATATAGTCGGCACAGATTAGATCGTATTATTGAATGATCAAAGTAAAACGAGTACATGAAACACAAAGCAAAAACAAACTTAAATAGGCGAGTCTGGAATAGAATTGGCTATAATGCCTTTATTTTGAATTCAAACAACTAACGTACACTTGTACGGTCTTGTGCCAAGCATGAATGAATTAGGATCACATTTTAGCAATAAATTCTCAAGTTTATTTCTTTGGTGTAGTGAGTAGTAAATATTACGCTACTTCAAACTGTAGCTTAAAAATCATTAATCTAACTAACACATAATTACTTTAATTATTTGTATTATTTGCATGTTAAGTTCTATTTGTACCAGATTTCAGCCTTACAAATTTTTAGAACTCTAAGTGGACTTAAATAAAAATGATAATAAAATTATACACACTTCATTAAATTTTCGGTTCTGACAGGTATTTAAAGGGAGACTCATTTATTCATCATCACTTGACCTCAAACATTCCTCTTAAAGAAAGTACATCTTGCTCTTTAACTCAGCTGTCCATCCATGGATTTCCTTGAAGACCTTACCATTCACTTTCTCTTTGCTCTTTGCATTCTACCTGTCCTATACATAAGTCTACGCAGTAATTCGATTATCCCGACAAATTGGCCGATAAGTGGTACAATACCAGCACTCGTTGTAAATTCCCATAGACTCCAAGAATTTGCCACTGATGTTCTAACATGTACCGGTGGTACATTCTTGTTAAAGGGACCTTGGTTCGCCAAAATGGATATGCTTTGCACCTCAAGTCCCGCAGACATCAATCACATTTTGAGCAAAAACTTCCCTAATTATCCTAAAGGTGACAAATTTGGTCAGATCTTTGATATCCTTGGAGACGGAGTGTCCAATAGCGATGGAGAGCTATGGCAGTTCCATCGCAGAACGCTCATGCTCCTCTTGAACCAACCTAGCTTCCATAGCCTCCTCCTAAAAACTATTTGGAACAAGGTTGAAAAAGGGTTAATACCGGCCCTTGACAACATTTCACAACAAGGGGTGGATACGGATTTGCAAGATATATTTCAAAGGTTTGCGTTTGATATTATATGTGAATCAATCTTTGGTTACGACCCACAAAGCATGTCTCACGATTTTCCTCACATTCCATTAGGCATTTATATATACAATATATATATGGCCGATTATATATAAGTTATATAATTAATTTTAGTAATCCGATTAATAAAAAATTCTCAACCAGGATCTCAGTTAAATGCGTATAAACAAATAAATAATAAACAACCATAGGCGATTATATATACAATATATATAGGGCCGATTATATATAAGTTATATAATTAATTTTATTAATCCGATTAATAAAATATTCTTAACCAGGATCTCAGTTAAATGCGTATAAACAAATAAATAATAAACAACCATAGGGGGTTTAGTAATCAACCTTTGACGACTACACCGGAATTGTAACACACGGGTTACAACGAATCATCGCTAGTAAGAAGTTCACGACAGAGCACGAACCAACCGGGAAGCAACACTTTGCAGGAGGAAGGCGGCAACTTGTGGTGGTTATTGGCCGAAACAAGGCAGCTGATATACGTTAAAATATACATATATAAATCCCCGATTAAACTCCCAAATTACGCGTTTTCGACCATAATTGCACGAATTTGGTACTTAACCGCTTTATATGTTTATTGCAGAACGACGCCCCAAAGACAAAGTCGAAGAAAACGGACGTAAACTGGACTGAACGGACAGTTGCTGCGCAATCAGACGAATCTGGGACATCTGCACGGTCGTGCAAGATTTGTGCACGACCGTGCAGATCCATTTGGCTCGACAACAATAGGCTGCACCGGCAGTGCACCTGCCAGTGCGACTCGGGTTCTCGGGAACACTGATCAGCACTCCAGTGCCAGTGGCCGTGTGACCCACTTTCCTCGGCTGCACTACCAGTGCACCAGGCAGTGCAGCCAATGTTCTTGGACACAACCTGATCAGCACGACCGTGCACCCCAAGTGCACGATCGATCGAGACCCAAGATATTTTCAGGAACCAATAGCCAACTTTCCTGTTACGTCAAAAGATTGTACGCCTACAGGGTAAAAACACTAGTATTTAGTATGTAAAAACAATCGTTTGTGTAGTTTAATCATGTCTTGTATGATATTGGTGTTTTTCATGTTTTAATCTTGATGATCATAATGAACCCTTGTTTCATTGTTAATGGATTTGTAGTTATGGTGGAATGACTTTGTTGATTGTCGTTTATGTTAGGCGGATACATGTTGAAAAACCGTCCGTTTAATGGGAATGTTGATCACACGCCTTTATATCATATGATATATAGATGACATGCTAGGATTGGTATATGATAGTTATATTTTGTATTTGGAGTCTTACATATGTTAATTTACTGTTTTAGAATTAACTTAGTTAAACAAACCCCCACTTATCTTTTATTGGTAAATCGGGGATAAAGTTTTTGTACAATCGCTCAGCGCATGTCCATGGATCGATATCTGGTTCTTATATGTACTTACTACATATATGACAGGGTACACTTGCCTTTTTGTGTGTGTTTTAATGTTAAGGTCTAAACCATTTTTATAAATATTACAGCAAAACCTGTGTTTATTCATTGTAAACTATTGTGTATATCCGCACACGTCAAGTTTTTGGCGTCGTTGCCGGGGACGCGACGAGCTTTAGGAACGAACCGAGTCAACTTTTTACCAGTGCACATGTTGTGAATACTTGTTTATACTTCGTTGATTCTTTATTTGTTCATTTATTTGCATATATGATTATTTGATTGTTTATTAGATTTATCTATTTGTTGATATTTTGGATTGATTTTAGATTGGTTCATAGGTTTGTATATATATTTGTTCATTTTTATGCTTATAGGATTGATTAGATTGTTTATTCGTTCATTAGGATGTTTATAGATTTAATTTATAGAATATTGGATTTATTGGTTTGTCTATGAATTTGATTGATTCATTATTTGATTTATTTGTTCGTATTTGAACTAATTGTTGATTTCGTTCTTTGGATAGTTTTATTCTTTGATTGTGGATATCTTTTCATTTTATTGATTTTATTGGCATTTTTTTGATTTTTATAAGTATATAGCTTTCCTGTATTTTTGTAAGTATGTATGGTATTAATATTTATTTTTCTTTCTTTTATTATTTTTCTGGTTAGTTATCTATTACGCCTGCTGCAATTGTATCATTCTTGCAGGTTGATGTCCACGAACCCCGGGCCTTCTGGTGATCCTTCGGAGAAAGAGGCGTGTATCTTGCGGAGAAGCGAAAGAATTAGACTGCATCAGTTGCATCTAGTTTCTAGCATTCTTAGTTCTACTCCTGTTATATAGGTTCCAGTAGACGAGGCGAAGGTGGATCCGTCTGTCCACGAAGGGTCGGACGTGGAGAGCGTTATCATCATGGCGGATGATGATATCCAGCTGAACGATAGCGGGCGTCCTGGAGGAGATGGACATGCATCGAGTATTGTCCGACCACCGGTGATGGCGGAACACTTTGAAATCAATTCGAGTATCGTTAACATGATACAAAATTTGGTGCAGTTCGATGGACTGGAGCACGAGGATACAGGCCGACAATTGCTTTTTTCTTAGAGGTTTTAGCCACCTTTAGGATGATGGGTATCTCAGATGATGCTATTCGTTTAAGATGCTTCCCATTCTCATTGCGGGACAAAGCCCGGACTTGGCTTCTGTCATAACCCGCACAACCCGTAGGGTCCATCACTACATGGGCAAAGTTATCTGAACAATTCATACAGTAATACTTTCCTCCAGAAAAGACCCAGAAATTGAGGAACCGCATCATGACATTTCGTCAAGATGACGGGGAATCTCTATACACGGCATGGGAAAGATTCAAAGACCTACTCTTGAGTGTCCCGCACCATGGTCTTCCAAAGAGACAGTTGGTGCTAACGTTCTATCAGGGGCTCGGGTACGATTCCCAGGAACGCCTTGACGTATATGCTGGGAGATATCTGTGAAAAAAATCCCCTAATGAAGCATGGAGGATCATTGAAAAGGCGTCTCTGAAATCCAAATCCCAGTAGAGTTACAAATCACGGTCTTTGTCTGCCCATTCCGGTGTTCATGCTGTGGACAACTACATAGCTATTTCTGCACAGATTGAGGCCATAGTTACGAGATTCGACCGATCTCAGCAAAATGTGGTGTAGGCCCAATGTTTATGTGATCAGTTTGGGTATCTCACGAAGCCGGTTCGTGTGCTTAGGGTGTTATGTATACAAGCCACGAGGAGGTGGATTACATGGGTGGTCAGATGAGACTCCAGAATAACCCTTACTGCAACACATACAATCCGGGTTGGAGAAATCACCCAAACTTTGGGTGGAGGTCTGGTTCCTCTAACCAGAACGCTCTCGGATACCAGCAGAGAGCTCCCGCACCACAGCAGTCACAACAATCCCACCAGTCCCAAAACCAGCCATACAAGTCTTATGGCCAGTCCTACCAGCCTAGGCCGAATTAGTACCAAATTCAGGGCGCTGGGAGTAGTTCCCAGCATCACGCCCAACAAGGTACGTCGAGGTTGGAGGAGATGATGTCTCAGCTCCTTAGTAACTCTACCAACACCCATGAGATTGCTGAGAAGCGCTACCAGCAGCACGAGGAACGCTTTAGCATGCCGGAGGGAGAGATGAGGAGCCAAAAGGCTTCAATATAGACCATAGAGAACCAGGTTGGCAACTGGCAAAGATGATGTCTAAAAGTCAACAGGGTGGTCTTCTAGGCAACACTGAGCCAAATTCTAGGTGGCATGTAAATGCCATAATTACTTGGAGTGGTAAAACCATGGGACCAGACACATCGGGCTCACCACTGATCACTGAGACAGTCCAGACTGAGTCTTCGGACGAGGTGCATGCTAGGCAAGTCCCAGCAAGTACAACACAGTTGCCGAAGCCAGTCACTGAGTACACTCCTCCGGTTCTTGAAGGACAACCTCACAAATGAACAAAAACCTGAGGACCTGTCCTGTGGTTTACTGAATGAGAACTGCTCTGCAATTCTGCAGAATAGACTGCCCATGAAGATGGGAGATCATGGTAGCTTCACAATCCCTTGTCTGATAGGTAATATGGCTGTTAGCGATGCACTTGCAGACTTGGTTGCCAGCATAAACCTTATGCCTTATAAGGTTTCTGAGAAGTTGGATCTGGGTGAGCCTTCACCCACCAGGATGAGCATAAACGTTATGGGGATTTGTTGAGAATATGCTTTTCAAGATTGAAAAATTTGTATTCCCCGTGGATTTTGTTTATCCTAGATATGGATGAAGATTCTAAAGTGCCTCTGATCCTCGGACGTCCTTTCTTTAACACGGCTAGGACGATTGTCGATGTGGTTGCGGGCCAGATCACACTCTGAATGAATGATGAGCATGTGACTTTTAATGTTCAAAGGTCAATGCGTCATCCTGAGAGTCAGGATGACACACTATACTATCTTGATATAGTAGACCAGTGAGTCACTTCTCACTTTCGAGGCACTATTGATGAGGATGTTTCGGGTACACATCTGTTGTGTGGGGACCTAGATGGCATTTTGAAGGAGGGCCATAGATTTGAGCAGCCGGTACATCAAGGGCAATTGCCTTGAAGATCATGGACATCAAGGGGATTAATCCCTCATTCTGTACACATAAAATCTTCATGGAAAATGTCCATAAGCCTTGCGCGCAGCACCAAAGGCGTCTAAACCCTAACATGCAGAAAATTGTTAAATCTGAGGTGATTAAGTTGCCAGATGCAGGATTGATTTATCCTATCTCAAATTCTGTATGAGTGAGTCCAGTACATGTCGTGCCAAAGAAAGGTGGCATGACGGTGGTTACGAATGATAGGAATGAGCTTATTCCTACGAGAACCGTCACCGGATGGCGAGTTTGCATTAACTACCACAAACTCAATGACGCTACGTGAAAGGATCACTTCCCGCTTCCATTCATCGACCAGATGTTGGAACGTCTGTCGGGGAACTTCTACTACAGTTTCCTTGATGGTTTCTCTGGGTATTTCCAGATTCCTATCAATCGTGTGGACCAGGCTAAGATGACCTTCACATGCCCTTTTGGCACATTCGCCTACAGGCGTATGCTATTTGGGCTGTGTAATGCGCCGGAGACCTTCCAGTGTTGCATGGTCGCAATTTTTCATGACATGATTGAGGACTCCGTGGAATTATTCATGAATGATTTTTCTGTCTTCGGGAGTTCGTTCAATCAGTGTCTGAAAACTTGGAGCGAATGTTGACGAGGTGTGAGGAGACCAGTCTTGTGCTGAACTGGGAAAAATGCCACTCATAGTGAAAGAAAGGGTAGTCCTGCGGCATAAGGTCTCCCAAGATGGGCTGGAGGTTGATCCAGCTAAGGTGAACATCATTTCTAGACTCCCACCGCCCACCTCTGTTTGAGCAATCCACAGTTTTGTGGGTCATGCAGGGTTTTACCGGCGATTCATTAAACGCTTTTCAAAAATCGCCCGTCCCATGACTCGGTTGTTGAAGAACGATGCACCATTCATATTTGGTGCTGAGTGTTTGAAGGTATTTGGCCTTCTAAAGTGTTTGCTCGTGGAGGCCACTATTTTGGTGGCGCATGACTGGGCGCTGCCATTCGAGATCATGTGCGATGCTAGTGAGGAGCAATGGAGGTAGGCGACTTGGAGGAGCTTAGGCAGCAAGCCTATGAGAGCGCGATTCTTTACAAAGAGCACACCAAGAGGTCGCACGATAGTCGCATGAAGCACCGAAAAGATTTTCAGGTAGGCGACTTGGTCTTGCTATACAACTCTCGCCTGCGTTTCTTTCTGGGAAAGTTGAAATCCCGATGGACAGGCCCGTATACTGTTAAAGAGGTATATCCTTACGGGACTGTCTCGATCGAAAATTCAGAGGGATTGACTTTCAAAGTCAACGGTCATCGCTTAAAAGCTTACATTGATGGACCGGTTGACCCGGCGGTGGAGGTAATTGAACTCCACACTCCGCACGCCTAAACAAGCGTGGAGAGGCGAGTCTAGCTAGCGACTCGTTAATAAATTTAGCAAGGCGTGTTTAGGCGCGCCACAATGGGTAAATATGTAAATATTGTATATATTTCTTTCTTTATTTAAATTTCTTAGTTTAACGTCTTTTTTGAGTCATGTGCAGGTTCGTACTTGTTTGATCGGAGCCGGGAGGAGCAAGGGAGCACAAAGGGTCTACAAACAGGTTAAACTTAGTTAACTTGATGTTTTCGAACAAAATAGGGGCGCTGCGTAGAACAATGCAGCTGCAGATTGCAAAACTGCAAATCTGCAGGTCCTGCACGGTCGTGCGACCTTGGTGCACGACCGTGCGGGCCGAGAAATGCAGCACCACTGGTCAGAACGAGAGTGCATGGTTTGGTGCAAGGTGTGTCGCACGACCGTGCGGGCCAAAAAGCCCAGCCCAAAATCATGGGTATATAAACATCCTTAACTTCAAAACAATAACACAAACCCCTAAAAAAGTTGCACCACCGTTCGGACCTCAAAGAAAACCGAAACAATTATCTTTTTTTCACAAGATCCTTCATTCTTCTCTTCCTAAATCAAGAAAGTACGAATCCCTTCATAATTATTCATGCCTTTTCTGCATTTGTAGGTTAAAATCATTTAGATTCTTGTTTTAGTTTAAGGATTTGGGGGGTTCTTCATAAATCTGAAACAAAGCCCACGAATCTTGTTAGTTTTAGTATAAAAGTTGTTAGATTTTTGTTAACTTGGTTGAAACCGTGCATATCCCTACCCAAATCGCTTATATTATGAGTTTTAATGGAAAATGTATGAGATTTGGGTGTTTTTTGTTGAAAATTTGTTGAAAAACTGAAGGATTTGCATGGTAGTGCACTGACCTGCACGGTAGTGCATGGTAAGGCTGCACCAAATCAGGCACGGGTAGTGCAACTCAGAATCACCGAGCTGCACTGACTCGCACGGTCGTGCGAGACCCATGCATGACCATGCGTGCCGAGAAAAAGGAGCTGCATTGCCAGTGCACAAGGCAGTGCAATCTCTGACCTGAAAACAACCAGATCTGCACGTCCGTACACATTTGTGCACGGCCGTGCGAGATGACCAGAATCAGGTCAGAAACATCGCTGGTCCGTTTTAGACAACCGGGACCTTAGTTTTTGATATACTAACAGCCGGGGATTTATTTTTTAATGCAGATGGACCACAGGTTTCTCACTTTTGACAACCGGAAAAGGAAGGATGCCTCATGCATAACAAACTTTTTCCATTGTGGAACCGACGAGACGCCATGGGTACCCCCATCAGATTTGACAGGAACTTTTTGACCACTTTGAACCAGCACGCCAGATTTTCTGAGATGATTTCGCCACACTTGGCGAACTTGCTGAACATCGAACATCCGGTTTACCTCGTGCTTACTATAGAGTTCCTAGCTTCCAACTATTACCCAAAACCAAAAGAGGAGGAAGTAAGGAACTTCAATGAGAAGAATGCGCAGATTAGGCTCGGGGGCAAATGGCACAAGTGGTTTGTGGCAAAGCTAGGAAAGAAGCTGGGTATCTATAGCCATGAGGACGTCGACTCTGACCTGTTCTGCTCGGTTCACAGTTTTGGAGACAATGATGAACGGGCAGTTTTTTTAGGAGTCTATAGCTGTGGGTCCACCCTACAACCCGAGGTCGGAAAAAGCTATGAAGATTAAGGATCCGCTCCTCAGGATGATGCACCATATCTTCAGTCACACCATATGTGGCCGAAAGGACAGTTCTGGGAATTATCCTACTCCTGACTTGTTGTTCTTATACCATCTTTATGAAGGTGCCCCCTGAACATGGCTGCATGGATGCCTGAGTTATTCTTACTGCAGGTGGGACCAAGGATGGTAGTGAGATACATGGTGGCAAGTACATTACATAGCTCGCCATCGAGATGGGTATCCTGACCGATGAGGTCCAGCCCACTTTGACATATGGGACCTCACTCGATCTTCGGTCGCTTAGGGCCCAGGGCCCGATTGCTGAGTGTTAGGATCTGAGTTTGATTTGTTTTGATTGTTTAACTAAATGAAAGATGAAAGAAGTTAATCTATAAATGGAAAGTGCAGTGGAATAATAAACTATGAATCAAAACAAAGAGAATAATTGGTTTAGAATCGAATGCTTTCATAAATCTAATGATTACAACGATTGTACAAGTACCCCCCCTCAGCCTGATCACTCTGTGTAAGTTTGTCTAAGAGAATGTTTTGAGTGATGAATAGAACAGTGCATGCACTGTTCTATTTATAGACAATCTAAACCACTGATGACCTATGGCTGACGTCACCTAAGACAGTGACATCTAACAGAATAACAACATAAAACATCTGATAAAACAGACACTATTACATAGGAAACCTCTGATATCTAAACAGCTGATAGGTAAACCTCTGATAGTCTTGAATCATCTGTTGGAGCCTAAGTGCTGTTGGCTCCAACAGACCTTGAGTCTTCAGTACTTTGGATCAGCAATTGTTTCCTCATCAATCCTTTGTGATCAGTAGTTTGTTTAGCGAATGTTGGGGTACAGCAGATGTTAGAGTCAACAGTCTTTTGGGAGAAGTAACATGTAAGTGCTGATTTTATTCTGGATCATATATAGCATATTTTGGCTTTTCAGATCATCTGTTCTTCTATAGGTCCGCAGACCCAACAATCTCCCCCTAGAACAGATGATGCCAAAACTCAGGCTTTATTGTTGATCTTTATTCCTTATCAGACTTTCTCTAATTTGTCCTTTGAATTGTAACTCAAAGTTCAATGAGAAGAGGTCTTTAGCATCTCTTTCTAGCTATAAGTTAAGCAGTGCTTGGAGATCATCTGCACATAGGCCATGTGCATTAACCATACTCAACTTTTGAGCCTCCCCATCAGATCCGAGCAAAGTTAATTCATGGGTGCCTTTGTTGACCTTCCATTTTATAATTTTTGAACCTGAGGATTTCTTGAGCTGCAGATTTATTCTTGATGAGTTTGGTGATGGAGGTCTCCCAATGAGTTTCCTGAGTTCATCAGTAATGGGATCAGAAAAATAGTGGACTTGGTTGAAGATTCCCTCTTTTACAAATGTATCAGCAATCTTCTTCTGATCTTGTTCTGACATCTCCTTCTGTCTTTTAAACTGTCTTTTGGCATCAACAGATAAGTCAGATGTTTCAAGTAAGATATGAAGTGTGAAGGCTTGTTGAGGTCTCTTAACCATGGGAGCATCAGAGTAGATTGGTTTTCTAGGCAGAGTGGGATCGGTCTTTCTATTTTCTTCCAGTTTCTTGTAGGTTTCAACCAACCTCAGCTCAGCTCATCTTGCAACTGACCTCATTTCACCATACTTTGCAACTACAATCTCTTCTCTCATTCCTTCAAACTTTAAGGATCTGGCTCGGTCTTAGGCTTTTCTAAAGTCAGGAGCAGAGACCTTCAAAGTAGGATTCTTGGCCATTTCTTCAATTCTAAGAAGTTCTTCTTGAAATGCATGAGTGGTCCAGCTTGGAAACTGTTTTTTTGTTTGCTTTGTAAGGCACAGTTGCTAAAATCTGTTCAAGTATAGACTCCCTTACCACCCTTTCCAAATCACTACTGAGAGGCACGGTAGACATGGAATTGCTCAGGGTCTTAGCAAAATCTTCAATCCTTCTCAGTTTGCTAAGCTCTGCTGAATGGATGCCCTGAGCAGTCCTGTCATCCTTCCCTTTGCATTTCTCCTTGATGATCAAATCAGCCTGTTCAAGTTTTGAATTTCAGATACTGCTCTAACTTTCTGGGAACAAGGAAATTTAGGAGAGATTGGAAGGTTCTTTCAGATGGATCCTCAGTATTATAGAAGGATTGAATTTCCCCTTGAGTAGATCAAGCTCAAGAGGATACTGAGCAGCCAATGGTGTGATGGATGGTGGTGGTTTATGGGAAGTAAAATGGGAAGTGTGTGGTGAAAAGGATGTAATTTGAATGGCTGGCATAGGTGCAGATTTAGGTCTTGGAGTGGGAGGTGGTGAGGTTTTTATATTCTCATCTTGTACCACAAAGGTTGACTTTCTCTTCCTTTTGTACAAGATCAGAGGTGATGGTGGTGTTTGGGTAGCAGTGGTTGTGGTAACATCTATTGGCACTTATACAGGACCAACAAATGTTTGGGATTTAGGTGGTGGTGATTTAGGTGGTGAGGTGGTTCGTATGGTTGTTTTGGTGGTAGGTTCAATGGTTGGTTTGGTGGTTGTGGTGGTAGCAGTTGTTTTGGTGGCAGCAGTGGTTCTAGCAGCAGATGTTTTAGCAGCAACAATGGTTTTAGATGGTGGTTGTCTAACATGTCTTGCAGACATTTTCTTCCTTTTTGAGGAGCCAAATCCTCAACTTCTTGTTGCTGCTCTATCTTCTTTTGTACTAGAGCCTCTGCCTTGACTTCCGAAGTATCAAACCTCTTTTGCTTAGCTTCACCAACCTCTTCAGCAATGACATTGGCAGAGTTGTCAACTTCTTTTGCCTTGCCAACATTGATAGTTTTAGCATTAGCAGTTGTTTGAACATTGGGTTGTTGTGGTGCTGGTGCAGACCCTGGTTTATTGGCAGCAGACTTTTATGATTGGCCCTTTTGTGAGGGTGGACATCCAAAGGGATCTAACTTTGACAATCTATCTCTGCCACTCTCCCCCTTTTGGCATCATCAATTGTGAAATCATTATCATCTTCATCTCTGAGAATTGTGGTAGGGGCGGAGCCAGTGGTCTTCAGCAAATGGTCCTTTATGGCTTTAATGTCTGCTTAGGTATATGTGTACCTAGCATCTACCGTAGTTCTGATCTGAGCCCTATATGTTTCATGTGTTTTGTCTGCTAGTCTTCTATAAGCTATGATGATGGGAGAAACATATTTCCATAGCTCACTAGCAATCTCTTCCTTTGATGGTTGACTTTTGGTGAGAACAACCAAATATTCCATGATAGTTTTAAGACCAGTCTTGATCTCAGCAACAGAGGTTTCAATGGATTGGACTCTCTCCGTCAATTCTTGGTATTTTAACCCATCACCTAAGTTAATCGGATCATCTGGATTCCTACCAGTGGTAGTTGTAACTGGTTCAGTCATAGGAGGTGAGTCCATAGAATAAGAACCAAATGCCCCTTTGTCTTGTATCTGGGGACTTCCAACTGATTTTGGGGTCACTATAGTGGCCTCTTCAGTTGTTGCCTTCAAGGAAGTCTTAGGTATGTAACCACTATCCTGTTGTGAGACAATGGTCTCTACATCAGTAGTGGCTGCTTCACTTGAAAACTCACCTTAAGTTACATGTAACTCAAGGGGTGTAACCTCCTTTGTTCGTGGGCTAGCTAGTTGATTTTTCTCAGGCCCAGTCACCTGTTGGTGTATACTCTCAGTGATAGGTGATGGAGAGGAACTAGGGTTGTCCTGAGTTTTATCAAAAGCTTCAAATAATGGTTGCATTGTTGGAAGAACATGTAATGGTGAGGGTTGAGGAGTGAAATGAGAGGTAGCCCTGGGAGAAGGGCTTATTAGCATATGGTCAAGTGACTCATATGCCTCATGATGTGTGTCCCCTTGGCTTACAACATGATCCTTTTGTGAGATTTTGTGAGGAGTTTGGCTGGGTTGAGATATCTCCAACTGTTGTGAGGAAGTACCAACAGTGGTTTCTTGTTGCTTTTGTGCTACAACAGGGTTTACCTCTGGTATCTCATCTTCCAGAGGTCCCTTTTTGGTTTTCTTGGGGGTTTGTGGGTTTCACAGCACTGGATGTAGTGTCATGATCACCAGGAGCAGTGGGCTCAGCAACAGAGGTTTTGAAAACAGTTGTTGTCTTGGCACTCTTTAGTTGTGTTTTAGAAACATTAACTTTTGATACTTTTTCTTAGGTGTTTGGACCCAACATTCTTGTAAAAGTTTCTGGTGAGAGAGTCTTCAGTTGAAGAAATTTTCCCTTTTTAAACACCTTTTCAGGTAAAACCTTTTGTAGGATTACACTTAAAAGTCTTGGGTACAAGAGAAAATCATTGTTTGACCCAGACTTGACTCCCTTCACATTTGCTACTAAATCCAGATTCTGACAACATTGCAAATCCTAAGTACTGAACTTTCAATGGGATTTCATTGAAATAAGTGGTTTTAGCAGAGAGACAAATAAGTAGTGTATGAAAGAAAATTTTCATGACTGGAGGGAAAAACTTTTAGAAATGTGCTGAACCAGTCATTTGTGAATCATAACCCCTTTCCTGAAAGTCAGTGTGATGTTCAGCCTTAGGGAAAGAATCCTTACCTACCAAGTCCTTCAGAGAGAAGGTTGTGGATATCAGTTGGGGGGTAATGGTGACATTTGTGTCTCCAATTTTTGAAATGATGGTTGTAGGATTTTTGTCTTGTAGAAGATACTCAGCATTTAACCAAAACTCTTGAAGAGTGTCAATGTAGATGGGTGCATCAGCGGTTAGGATTGACAGGTATTTGGATTGAAGAAAGACGTCAATGGTGGTGTGAAACGAAATGTTTTCATCGGTTTTAACCAGATAGGGAAGGTAATTGTGAGGGGCTTTTGCTTGAAGATCCATTGTAATGGATTTCGAGTCAAAGGATGGAAGGAATTAGAATGAGGGTTAGAGGTTGAAGAAGGCAGTTTCAGTATTTTGAATACAATGAGACAGTGTAACAACTGTTGGGAAAAACAGGGTTTTTATAGCCTCTGATGAAACCGCTGATGTGGCCAAAGCTCTGCTTTTGAGAGCAGACGTGGTAAACATCTGATGGAGCATATGTGGCATACAGCTGTTGCCAAAAGACTGATGCAAAAAGCTGTTGAGTTTTTTTTTTCATTTTTTAGAATATATATATATATATATATATATATATATATATATATATATATATATATAGGATTAGGTTCTATTAGAAACCACCATTTCATGCAAGAACCTAAAGAACCCATATGAACCAATAAGGTGGTGCCACATGTAATGCTTTGTTTGTATTAAGAGAGGGTAGTATGGTAATTGTACATTAAATATTATTAATCAATAACCTCACCCCACCCTACCCACACCCACCCCTACTCTCTCTCTCTTCCCCCTCCATATATAAATCTCTCTTCTCTCTCTTCTCACATAATCTGCATCTCTCTCTTCTCATTCTCTATTCAAACATCTCAATAATAATAATAATAATAATAATAATAATAATAATAATAACAAATCTATAATGATAATAACAGATCTTCAATCAGGAAGCCGGTGAGGAAGACGACGCCGGCGACGGTAGATGGTGGTGGTTTGTGAAGGCAGAAGGAACATGGATGGTGGTCGGATTGGATCTAGATCCAGACCTGTAGGTTCGTTTTTTTGAATTTTTATGGTGGTGGTTTTGTGTTTTTGAGGGTTTTTCGAGGTGGGTTCGATGGTGGTTTGTGGTGGGTTCGATGGTGGCTTTGTGGTGGGTTCGATGGTGGTCCGATGACGGTGTTCAGGTATTATTATTATTATTATTATTAGGGTATTATTATTAATATTATTATTTTGTTTTGAAGGAGACAATCGATTTACAAATCTGTTCGAAAACAAGATTAAGTGGATGATGGTGGGGTGTAGGAGATGGAGGTGTAAATGAAGAAGGTGGCATCTATATGGTGGTGACACTGGTGAAGGAGGCGGTAGTGATGAAGGAGATGGTGGCGGTGGTGGGGGGAGGCGGTGATTTTGTAGGTTAAACAATAAAGATTATAGGATGGATGGATGGGTAAATCCACTAAAGATACGTAGCACATAACACAGATTTCAAAATACAAGTTTTGGACAAGGTATGATGTTTTGCTTTGGAGTGTGATTTTTTGTTTACATTGGTGTAAGGTTGTTAGTGGGAATATTTGTAAAACACTGGTGTTTCTTTTGTTGGTTTTACACTTATATAATCTGTGGTAACTGTGTTTTTACAAATGTAAATTGTGTGTCTACACTGATGCAAACTGGAAAAGGATTTGATCCCTAAGTTATGGTTTTAGTTTATTGTTCAAGCTTAACTTAAGTTCTTTCCAGAGTTACCAAAAATAATTTCTTTTATTAATGTTAATGGGGTTTTACACTGATGTAAACTGTGTTTTTACCAAAAATAATTTGGTCTGGGTATTTGATTAAATGTTCATATTGATCCAAAAAACTTAATTTGGTATAATAAAGGTAGGATCTTTTTTATTATTTTTGAACAATGTTTTTTGAGAATAAAGAAGAGATGTGGTGTGAAGAACAGAAATGGATGTTAGATTTGAAAACAGTAGTGTAGAGGTAGTGAGGTGGGTTAAGTTACTTGGTAATTAGGTTTTAAATTGATGATTTTTTGGTGCAACTTTTGATGTTGTTTTTGATGTTTAAACACTGGTGTAAACAGTGTTTATGTTGTACGTTTTGATGTAAACACTGATTTAAACACTAGTGTAAATTCCTATATTTTTAAGTCAAAACGTTTCGTATGTGTTATGGGGGTGTTTACACCAATGTAAACGGTTTGTGCCATTTGTATTTAATCATTGTGTCATTTTGTTTACACAAATGTAAACAGGTTGTTTTGGTATGCATGGCGATCCACCTTCTAGGGTAGTGCATGATGTGCACAGCGGTGTTTTCGTGCACGTCCAGCTGGTGATAACGCAGGTATGAGAGAATTATTTTTAATACAACATACAAACTACATAAAACCTTCTTACACTACTGTAAAGAAAAAAGCCCCCATGTTTTAACATTAATATCCTGCACTTTTTACAAAAAAACTTTTAAAACACTGCTGTATTTTTACAAGGTCATGTAGAAAAAAGCCCCCCATGTTTAACATTAGATTTTTACATTGATTATCAACATTGTTAAACTTTTTGTGCCATTACACTGGTGTAACGGTATATTTTTCCCATTTTCTCCGGGAGGAGGGCAGCTGGTAGTGAGACGAGAGGAAACATGAAGAGTGGAGTGATGGCGAATGGGATTTTCTTTTTGGGATTAAAGTAGGATTTTCGTTTTACACTGGTGTAAAATACTGGATTGTTTGTAAACGATGTTTTGTTAGGGTTGTTATAAAAGAAAAGAATTAAAAAATAAAATAAAAAATGAATTATCTGTTGTAAAAAAATGAATTAAAAAAATACAAAAAATAAAAGTAAATGATTTATTTAATGAATTGGTGTATTGGTATTTGGGAGAGAGAAATTTGTCAGGTGGGCCCCATGTGAAAAGAAAAAAGAAGAGAGAGAATGAATGGGTCTTTTTATCATAATACCCTTATTAGATTTTTATTATTATTTTTTACAAACAACTTGGACAAGTGGCACTAAAGGACAAAATCATATGGTGGCATAATAATTACCATTAGATCATCAAAGATCAATGGATAGAAATGGTTTCTGTGGTTCTTGCACGAAAGTGTGGTTCTCGTTTTACCCTTTCCCTATATATATATATATATATATATATATATATATATATATATATATATATATATATATATATATATATATATATATATATATATATATATATATATATATGGTGAAAAACAGTAGTTTTATCTTATCAGAGCTTTGAAAACAGATTTTTCAACCAAAAAGCCATTTTTAGGGATGGATTTTGATTTTCTGAAACATTTTAATGTTTTATTTAAGAAAACATTTTTGTTTTTAATCCATGTTTAGCATACCAATCTGAGAGATCAGTTTTTCAAAGGTGGATGTGTCTAATGCTTTTGTCAACACATCTAGCAGCTGATCCTCTACTGGAACATGGTGCAGAGAAATCAAACCTTTTTCATAGCTATCTCTGACAAAATGATGTTTGATGTCAATATGCTTTGTGGTGGAATGAGAGACTGGATTTTTAATGATATTTTCAGCAGCTTGACTGTTCAGCATGAGTGGAATATTTAGTGTAGTTATACCAAAATCCAGTAGTTGATTTTGAAGCCACATGAGTTGGGCTCTACAGCTTGTAGCAGCAATGTATTCAACCTCTGCTGTTGAGGTGGAAACAGCTGCTTGCTTTTTGCTTTGCCACGAGACTAAGGCATTCCCTAGAAATTGGTACCCTCCTGATGTGGACTTCCTTGTTGTGTGGAAGCAAGCAAAATCACTATCTGAATAACCTGAAAGCTTAATGTTTCCATTAGAAGGATACCAGATACCAAGTGTGGGAGCACCTTTTAGGTATCTGAATATCCTTTTCACAACAATAAGGTTTGACTTTCTAGGTGAAGCCTGGGATCTTGCACAGACAAAAGTGACAAACATAATGTCTGGCCTAGATGCAGTTAAGTACAATAAAGACTCAATCATGCATCTATAATGTGTCTGATCAACCAGTTCATCCTTGTCATCAAAAGTGAGTAGCTTGGCTGTGCTCATGGGTGTACTACATGGCTTACAATCATTCATCTCAAATCTGGTTAATAAGTTTTTAACATACTTGTTCTGATGAATGAGTGTGCCATTTTGCAGCTGCTTCACTTGGAGACCAAGGAAGCATTGAAGTTCATCCATAGCACTCATCTCAAACTCTGCTGTTATGAGTTCCCTAAACTCTTCACACATTTTGTTACATGTGGATCCAAAAATAATGTCATCCACATATATTTGAACAATCATTAAATCTTTCCCCCTCCATTTTAGAAATAAGGTTTTATCAATTTTACCTCTTGTGAAACCAATGGATAAAATAAAGGTGGAAAGAGTTTCATACCAGGCCCTTAGTGCTTGTTTAAGTCCATTCAGAGCTTTATTGAGCTTGTAGACATAATCAAGATGGAATGTGTCTTCAAAACCAGGTGGTTGACATACATAGACCTCCTCCTGAATTTTGCCATAAAGGAATGCATATTTGATGTCCATCTGATACACATTGACGTTGTGGTTGACAGCAAAGGCTAGGAAGAGTCTGATAGCTTCTAACCTAGCTACAGGAGCAAAGGTTTCATCATAGTCTATCCCTTCTTCTTGTCTGAAACCTTCAACCATAAGCTTGGCTTTGTTCTTGACAACCATGCCCTTTTCATCAGTTTTGTTTTTGAAGACCCACTTTGTACCAATTGGACAGACATCCTTTGGCAGTGGTACAAGTTCCCATACTTGTTGTCTTTTTAACTGAAGGAGCTCTTCCTGCATGGCTTCTACCCAACTATTGTCTTTCAGTGCCTCTTGGTACTTGACAGGTTTTGTGAGAGATAGAGAGCCTGCAAAAAGATCAATATTTGAGGATTTGCCTCTTGTGAGCACTCCCTCTCTGATGTTTCCAATTATTTGGTCTGGTGGATGAGCTCTTAGGTAGATTAAATCTCCCTGATATGGTATGATAGCATTTTGAGGAGATGGACAGAGGTTTGGTGACTCTGTTGATGTAACATCTGTTTGCAATTCTGTAGTACCAACAGATGTTTGAAATGAAAGTGGGGGAATGGGTCCAAGTGGTGTAAAGTTGGACTGACTTTTGTCATCAGAGATTGGGCTTTTGTCTACAAATGATTGAACAGTGGTTGAATTTGATGAGGCAGCGGATTGAGGGTATGACTGGCCAACAGTGGTTGACACAGCTGTGAAAGAGTTTTGACAGGTGTTTGAACATCTGCTTCCCCTGATGCAGAAGTGACTTGGAATTACAACATCAAATCTGTAATCTTGTTGTGGAGACTGTGGGATACCTGCACTGTTAGCTTTGGCAGTAATTTCTTCAAATTCGAATGTGTCTAGATCAAACAGTTCAGCGGGATTTGCTGGGATTTTTAAGGATGAAAGTTCATTGAACTTTACATTCAGAGTTTCTTCTATTGTCCTAGTCCTTGTGTTAAACATTTTATAGGCCTTGGCAGTAGAAGAATATCCCAGAAAATACCCACAATCTACTTTGGCTGCAAATTTTGAAATGGAATCTTTAAGATTTAAAATGAAACATAGGTAGCCAAAGATTTTGAAAAATGATATCAGTGGTTTGATTTTGAACAAAATTTCATAAGCAGTCTTTTGATGTCTTGGGTTGATTAAAACTCTGTTTTGAACATAGCAAGCAGTGTTTACAGCTTCTGCCCAGAAGGACAGTGGCAAACCAGAATCTGCTAGCATAGTTCTTGCAGCCTCAATGAGAGTTTTGTTTTTCCTTTCAACCACCCCATTTTGTTCTGGAGTTCTTGGAATGTTGTACTGCCTTACAATTCCTTTTGACACACAGAAATCATCCAACTCCTTAGTTTTAAACTCTGTTCCATTGTCACTTCTAAAGACTTTTACTAGCAAGTCGTATTGTTTGTCTACTTTGGTGACAAAGTCCTTCAAAATACCTGCAGTCTCATCCTTAGGTGGCGGCCAAACACTTGGAGAGGAAGGATTGAGTTTTGATAAAAAAAAAAAAGTGTGATTAGGGTTTGCACCTTAACCCCTTATTTATAAAGCTAGAACTTACATTAAGCCCCCTTCTTTAATATCATAATATTCCCTAAGATTAATCTAATTAATATTAAGTCCCTCAAGTTCAAAACTATTATTATTTCACAAATAATAATCCACCGACACGTGAACTTGGCTGATTCATGTACCAACGTGTAACTCTTCGGATCGTACCGGTTCGAGTTACGTTGACCTCGACTTTAATTACATCGGACATTCTATATATCCAACAATCTCCCACTTGGACGATTTTAATTAAATGGGTCAACGTGCACAGAGTTGGACACCTAGCTGCATCGCATTGCACCCAACACAGTATGACACTTTATAGTCGTCAACTAGTTCTTTGAGTTCAAGTAACGCTTTACTTAACCAAATATTATAGCCCTGATAATTTTATCAATAAGTCTCTTCTGTATAGACATCCGTTGATTATAAGACATGGATCATTCATTCTTATACATTGATCAACCATTATCTATTCTCGTCTTTATTTCAAAGTGGTCTAACGAACTACCTTAGTCCGAGCATGGCCACATGTTTATACCATTTTAAGTTAGCGAGGGCGCCAAAATGTCTAGACTTCTAATCCTATAGAAGTACAAAATTCCATCAGCGTCTTACAACTCCCACTTAATCTTGGATTTCTCCCAACGCTACCCGGATTGCTACCCACGTTTCAGGATTATGTTAGATAACATCAAAGATGGTCCTTGATCAATGTAGTTTAATATGTGCCTTAGGAAAAACGACAGATTGAACATATCAATATCAAAACATCTCATGACACAGATCCATGGAGATCGTTTTGAAGCGAGTTACATCCAATATCATTCCCTAATGATATTTGTGAATTATGATTCTCAAACCCTTGAGTTATTCATCTCATGAATACAATCATCTCAATTCACAATAGTCTTACATTCAAATTCACTCCCATGTAATTTGATCGACTACGGATATTTAGAATACTCTTATTCAAGGATTTAAACATACAAATAACGAACACAGTTATAAAATATTTAAATTTGCATTTAACCCATTAAATCAAATAAATATTCAACGTAACTATATAGTTCAAAATAAAATACCAATACTAACTACAGATCATGCCCACTGTCTAGCAACTCTAAGCCCTATCTTTCCAGCATGCTCCTCGTGTTTAGCTTGAGGTAAAGGCTTAGTAAAGGGGTCAGCCAGATTTAGATATGCATGAACTTTGTGTATTACGATGTCTCCACGTGCTATTATCTCTTTAATTAATATAGTGAATTTCCTGAGTATATGCCTTGTGGTCTGATGTGACCTTGGTACCTTTACAAGAACAATGTCACCAGTGTTGTCACACAACATCGGGATTGGTTTCTTTATGCTAGGCATAACATCGAGATCAGTAATGAACTTCTTCATCAAGGCAGACTCCTTTGCAGCATCCGATGCAGCATTGTATTCTGATTCACAGGTGGATTGAGCAACCACACTTTGCTTAGAGCTCTTCCAAGTAATAGCCCCACCATTCATAATGAAAACATATCCCGTTTGTGGGCTTGAATCATCACGATCAGTCTGGAAGCTTGCATCAGTATAACACTTAACTGACAGCTCCTCATCCACTCCTCATCACGATCAGTCTGGAAGCTTGCATCAGTCCTTCTCAAGTACTTAAGAATGTTCTTCACTGCAGCCCAGTGACTCTCTCCTAGGTTCTATTGATATCACCTCGTCACGCTAAGAGCATATGAGACATCAGGTCTAGCACATAACATGGCATACATGATAGAACCAATCGCATAAGCATATGGAACTCTTTCCATTTTCTTCTTTTCTTCTTCAGTGTTTGCACACTGCTTGCTATTAAGAATGGTTCCATGTGCCATGGGTAAGAGCCCTCTTTTTTAGTCTTGCATTGAGAAGCGTCGTATGAAGTTATCAATATATGTACTTTGACTCAAACCCAATAACCGCTTTGATCTATCTCTATAAATCATTATTCCCAGAATATAAGCGGCTTCACCAAGATCATTCATTGCGAAACATTTACCTTGCTAGGTCTTAACATCTTTAAGCATAGGGATATTGTTTCCAATTATTAGTATGTCATCCACATACAGTATGAGAAAATTGATATAGCTCCCACTAGATTTCTTATAAACACGCGGTTCATCTACGTTCTTGATAAAACCAAACTCTTTGATTTTCTGATCAAAATGGATATTCCAGCTGCGAGACGCTTGCTTTAATCCATAGATGGATTTATTCAGCCTGCACATCTTAATAGGATTCTTTGGATCGACAAAACCTTCATGGTTAACCATATAGACATCTTCCAGTAAGTGTCCATTAAGGAACGCGGTTTTGACATCCATTTGCCATATCTCATAGTCATAATACGCAATAATGGCAAGTAGAATTCTAATATACTTAAGCATCGCTACTGGCGAGAAAGTTTCCTCATAATCAATTCCATGAGTCCGAGTAAAACCATTCGCTACAAGCCTTGCTTTGTAGGTTTGCACATTCCCATCCTTGTCAGTCTTCTTCTTGAAGATCCATTTGTTTCCTACACTCCGACATTCGGCAGGAAGATCAACCAAAACCCATACTTGGTTATAATACATGGATTGCATCTCTGCATTCGTGGCTTCTTGCCATTTCTTGGATTCTGAATCCAAGATTGCAGCTTTGTAAGTAGCAGGCTCATCATCATCAATCATGAAGATATCGTCATACCTTTCAGGTGCACGACGATCCCTAATACTTCTTCGAACACTTGGTGTTTATGTTGTTTCTTGAGTCCTCTCAGGCTCAACTTCAACAACCTGATCAATTACTTCTGATACTGCCTGAACAATTGGTTTAGTCACTGGTGATTCTCGAATTTCTTCAAGATCCACATGATTATCTCTAATCCCTCACGCCAAAAGCACTTCCTCCAAGAAAGTTCCTATGCGTTTAGTGAATTCCTATTTTCTGTGGGGTGGTCGAATAGGTAACCGATCTTCTTAGCGTATCCGACGAAAACCACGTTTTCGCCTCTAGGTTCTAGTTTATCCGAAGATTCTAATGTGACATAAGCATTACATCCCCAGACTTTAAGATAGGATACATTAGGTTTCTTTCCATGCCATATCTTATAGGGCGTTTTGTCAACCTTCTTTGTTGGAGCTATATTCACAAGTCTTGCGGCAGTTTCAAAAGCATAACTCCAAAAGGATTTTGGAAGGTTTGTTCGACACATCATTGATCGAATCATATCTAATAGAGTTCGATTTCTCTGCTCAGACACACCATTATGTTGTGGTGTTACAGGTGGAGTGAGGTGTGAAACTATTCCACAATCCTTTAGATGGTCGATGAACTCTTGACTAAGATATTCACCACCTCGATCTGATCGAAGCATTTTAATAGTTCTATTCAGCTGATTTTCTACTTTGTTTTGGTACTCCTTGAACTTTTCAAGAGTTTCATGTTTATGCTTGATAAGATAAACATAACCATATCTACTAAAATCATTAGTAAATGTAACAAAGTATCTTTCTCCATATCTTGACATTGTTCTGAATGGACCACATACATCTGTATGTACAAGCCCTAACAGATCATTAGCTCTTTCTCCAACATTTGAAAAAGGTGCTTTTGTTAACTTTCCACTCAAGCATGATTCGCATTTTCCAAACGACTCTGAACCCTTGGAATCTAGAATTCGTGCGGTCTTGCGTTGTTTTACACGATTCTCGCTAATGTAACCAAGTATACAATGCCACGTATATGTATCATTAAAGTCCAACTTGTTATGTTTATGAGAGATGTTGCATAATATGTTATCGTTTAGGATTTCTATCTCATAGATTCCATTGTTGGGTTTTGCATCAAAGTTAAACATATCGTTAAAATAAGTAGAAATAAATTAACCATTATAACGATATTTAAAACCTTGTCAACGCAAAGCAGAAATTGAAAAAATATTTCTAGTCACACTAGGAATGTAATAAACATTTTTCAAAACAAGTTCTAAACCAGAAGGAAGTAAAATAACATATTCTCCTATAGCCTTCACAGCAACTCTTTGTCCATTGCCAACATGGACCTCCAAGTCGCCATGTTTCAGCTTTCTAATCTTTCTTAGTCCATGAAAAATATTACAAATGTGGAAACCACATCCTGTGTCAAACACTCATGTTTTGCTAGAAAAAGCAAATATTTCAATAACATATATACCTGCGGACTTTCCTCCAGAAGCCTTGGTTTTGCTTCAGTTCAGCTAAATACATAGCACAGTTCCTCTTCCAATGCCCAATTTCATCACAATGAAAACACTTGGCATTTTTTCAGAGGTTTCTTATTGGCAACAGATTTGCCCTTTCCCTTCCCTTTGCCCTGATTGCCTTTCTTCTTGGTGTTAGGTTTCTTAACATGACCCTCCTTGATCATTAGCACTGGTGCAGTTTTGCTAGATATGTTCACCTCAACAGTTTTGAGCATCTGATGTAGTTCTGCAAGTGTCTTCTCCATCCCATTCATATTATAGTTCATAATGAAATGATCATATGACTTGGGTAATGAGTTGAGGATAATATCCCTAGCCAACTCATCGCTCAAGGGGGGGGTTCTAGGCGAGCTATGTGATCAACGTATGCCTTCATCTTTAGCACATGAGTGCTAACTGATGTAATCTCTAGCATACGAGTGGTTATAAGTGATCGCATCACATCAAACCTCTCATGATTAGCATTTTGTTAGAACATTTCCACTAGATGCTGATTCATCTCGTATGCTTCCATGTCTTCCATGGTCCTTTGAAGTTCAGGGATCATGGATGCCAACATCAAAGTGCTTAGCATAGTTTCTAAAAGCATTAGTGTTCTGACTGATGGGTTCATCAGGGACTGGTGTTTCAAGAACATACAACTTGTTCTCCGCCTTGACAACAATTTTCAAGTTGCAGTGCCAGTCCATGAAGTTGGAGTGGTTTAGTTTCTCCTTCTCTAAGATGGACTTAAGAGAGAATTGGGAGGTGGAATTGTTTTCAGTTGACATCTACAAATTTCAAAATTAACTTATTAGTATTTTATGTTTTAAATATCCTAATTATTTTATGACCCAAAAAGCAAAATTAATTATGATGAGACCCCGATTCATCAATACACAGTGAACTGGCTTAGCACTGTCCACTGGTAGGATTAGGTAGGTAAACAACGATTGTTAATTGTGCCCACTATACAACTCTCCATTTGGGGTTATCACTAAAAGCGATGTATGTTTAACCCCAACTATGCCCACTTGATAAACAAGTGATGTTTGGTCCTTTATTGTTAACTGTAACACTAGCCTATGTTACACAGGAAACGCGATAATTACCTTCACTCACGATCAACGCCCAGATGCAGGGTTTAGCACTAACATTTGGGTTCGATTTAGAATGAAGTGTTAACTCGTTAAGGGTGGCATATAACATCAATTTAAAATTGGGATTTATTTTAATATTTCCCATAAATATTTTGAATAACTCATACCATGACGCGAGTTACACAACAGTTAATAAAATCCAATTTTATATAATTCGTGATAATTGAAACTCCTTTCAACACTCGACACGATATAGTTTTAAATACCCTATTTAAACTATGTTGGTCGTTTTATCGCGAATTGAGTTGTTTTAATATTAATAAAACTCTTTTATTAAATGTGCTTTTTAGTTTTATAAAACTTGTTTTAATAAAACCGTTGCCATGATTGTGAAAAAATTTATTTATTTTGGGTTATCTCGATTATTTAAAATAAATAAAACACAGCCACCAAAACATAATAATAAAATTAAACGAATCGAACCCCTAATATGTTGTCCGTTTCGTTTTATCCAGAAACGAAACAAACTAGTTAAAAGGGTTTCAAAACTATTTTGATAACTCATACTTAACCCAAGATTTTTATCTTCATGGAACCTGTTTGCATTTTTATCTTCGTCTTGATCTTGTACTTGAAGGATTACAACAATAAATTTGAAATTACAATAAAACCAAATCTATTCTAATCCTATCTATTTCATCGGATCCAATATTCGTAATAAAAATACAAATAAAAAAAATAAAACCATCACAAACACAACCATGACAAGGGTCAAATACCTAGGGCTCGATTCATATCACAATCCATCAACAACTAAAAGCTTTTGATCTTTTGTCAAAATAAATATTTTTTGACAAATAAAACATAGATCAAAATTATAAATTTACCATCTATATGCGCGTAACCGTGGAGTAAAAAAAAGGAACACCCTAAAAAATTCTTGGATCCGCCACTAACCAAACCCACACTTATAACAAATCCACATGGGTCTTTAATCTTTATGGACTCTACTAGGTGTTAGTGGGTTGTTTTTGTTGGGAATCATGGTATGGCATACGAAAAGGAAGCGGTTTATATATATTAACATTAGGCGATTATATATATATATATATATATAAGTTATATAATTAATTTTATTAATCCGATTAATAAAATATTCTCAATCAGGACCTCAGTTAAACGCGTATAAAAAAATAAATAATAAACAACCATAGTGGGCTTAGTAATCAACCTTTAACGACTACACCGGAATTGTAACACGCGGGTTACAACGAATCCTCACTAGTAGGAAGTTCACAACAGAGCAGGAACCAACCGGGAAGCAACACTTTGCAAGAGGAAGGCGGCGGCTTGTGATGGTTATTGGCCGAAACAAGGCAGCAGAGGGCAGTGGCCCTTTTCCTTGGGTGGCGGCCAAAAACTTGGAGAGGAAGGAAGGAGTTTTGATTTAAAAAAAAAAGTGTGATTAGGGTTTTCACCTTAACCCCCTTTTTATAAAGCTAGAACTTACAAAAAGCCCCCTTGTTTAATATCATAATATTCCCTAATATTAATCTAATTAATGTTAAGTCCCTCAAGTTCAAAACTATTATTATTTCACAAATAATAATCCACCGACATGTGAACTTATCTGATTCGTGTACCAATGTGTAACTCTTCGGATCGTACCGGGTCTGGTTACGTTGACCTCGACTTTAATTACATCGGACATTCTATATCTCCATCAGTTTTCATGTAAGGGTAGGTTGTTTTCCCCTATACACAAACTTACGCAGAGTCATTACAAGTCAATGTGGCCTTATTGATAATTATTAATGAATACTATATACTATTGGGCTTTGACGGGCCCTGCCATGTTAGTGGGTCGTTTCGGTTACACAACACACACCCAGTCATAACAAGACTATGTGTTGCTACTAATTCTTGTATGTGAATACTACATAGTATTTGGCCTTACTTGGTCATGCCATGTGTTAGTGGCTTGTTTTTGCTACACCATCCCACTCAGCGTCCCAAAAGTCAATCTAGTCCTAGTAATCTTTATATAAACAATTTACGCTATTCCCAAGTGTTGGAGGAATGTTTCCGTACACAAATCTAGACCGAGTCAATATGGTCTCACTGATCCTTGTGTGTGAATACTATATATTAGGCAATCCCACAAATATTTCCTTCACATTAATCACAAGAAAAGTCAAGTCAAAAGTCAAGTCAATAGTCATGTTAATTGTAATTAATTGTCTCCTCTAGTCTTGTAACATCTTTGTATATATAGGTGTTGTAAGTGCAATAGAAATCATAGAGTGTTTCCCTAATCTCATTTGAATTCAAGAATTATCACATTCTCATGGTATCAGCCTGAGATCCCTGCCATTCTCCTTCTTTCTTTTTTTATCGCCTCTTTTACTCCATTTCCTACTCGTTTTTTTCCTCCCGTACTCCACCACATTCATGGCCACTTCATTCGATCTATCAACTAAAACCAATCGGCCCTCATCCTTTTGTGGTTGAGGCCGATTAAATTCGTCACATGGCCGTGGAAATTATTACACTAAACGCGTCCCTCATTGTCAACTTTGTCGCAAAGAAGGCCAATATGCTAGTGCTTATCCTACACTTCATTTTATGCTCAAAAAGCCGCCACGCTAAACAAATCTAGCCCATGCCCTCCATGCTCAATGCAACATTGCATCCAAAACTCCGGCTTGGATGGCCGATTTAGGTACAACCACACATATGATAAAAAATATTCATGGTCTAAATGATTCAAAATTACACAAGGGTAATATGCGTGTTACCTTTGGCAATGGTCAAACATTGCCCGTAACTCACACCGGTACCGGATCTCTAACAAAGTCTCTTTCTTTACAAAATGTTATTGTCGTTCCTAATCTCACATAGAATCTACTATTCATTAGTAGTCTCACAAATGATTCTCTCGTAGATGCTTTATTTTCTAACAATTATTTTCATATTCAAAATCGAAAAACGGGGGAAGTTCTTGCTAGAGGCATTTGCGAAAATGATTTCTATGTTTTTACCCAAAGTCACAAGTCTCTTCTTGCTGCTCTTTCTGCTTCACATCTTCTTGCTTCGTTCAATAAATGGCATAGTCGCCTAGGACATGACTCTTTTGATACTATTACTACATTAAATAAACTTGGTCATGTTTTTGTTACATCTCTATTACCCAAACCGGGTTTATGTCATTCTTGTGAACTATCAAAAGCCAATCATCTACCATTTGTTGAAAATAATAAACGTGCACAACAAGTTTTAGACTTAATTCATTGTGATCTTTGGGGACCCGCACCCATTGCCTCAACCGATGGCTACTTATATTATGTAATATTTATAGACAATTATTCTCGGTTCACATGGTTTTGTCCTCTCAAGGCTAAATCTGATTTCTACAGTATTCTCACCATATTCTTAAACTTTATTCAAAACTAATTTTCCACAAATGTCAAAGTTTTTCAAAGTGATGGTGGAACCGAGTTTACAAACCATCGAGTTCAAAATTGTTTTCAAGAGCATGGAATACATCATCGCTTATCTTGTCCTCACACACCGGAACAAAATGGACAGGCCGAACGGAAGCACCGTCACATCACCGAAACCGGATTAGCCATGATGTTTAATGGTCATGCCCCACCAAAGTTGTGGTTTGATGCCTTCACTTCCACTACATACATCATAAACCGTCTCTGCACAAAACTTCTTTACAACAAATCTCCTTTTGAAATTCTTTTTAAACATCCATCTTACTCCAATCATTGCATTTTTAGATGTCTTGTCTATCCATATCTTCGAGACTATACCAAACACAAACTATTACCACGAAGTTCTCCATGCATTTTTATTGGATATAGTCCGAAATACAAAGGTTTTAGATGTATCGACCCTTCTACAGGTCGAATTTACAGTACAAGACATGCCAAATTTGATGAAAATGTTTTTCCCTTTCACTCTACTTTCGTATCCTCTGCCTCAACCCAACTCCCCTTCAAAAATTTTGAAGAATCTTTAACCACACCGACAACACATAAAATTCCCACCTTCACTAAAAATTTGCAAAACCCATCCACATCTCCACCTTGCACCCATTGTGGAGAATACATTATTCCTTCACCAACCAACAGCCCAACGCTATCCCCACCCAACTCTCCTTTAAGACCATCTAGCCCATCACCAAGCCCACCCACTTCTACCTTATTTAATACACCTCATCTAGCGCAAAGTCAAACTCCCTCTTTCACAACCCAAACTGATTCCTCAACTTCAGCCCATCAATCCGATGCATCCCACCCTTCCCCTTCCGAATCAGCCCACCAATTCTCATTAAACCAAACTCCCTCATCTGCCCAATCCTCTCAAGCACCACCTCCACCATCACCTATTACCAATCCAATTCCAAATAATACTTTACAAGGGTTTGATGGGCCGAATCAGTGTGTCTTAAGAGGAGTATGGAGTTTCTTGTATATTGATGGTGATCACACTAGATGGGAGTTGGTGCATCTTATGAAAGAACCAATGATAGCGGTGACAGGAACTAGACATGAAAATAGTGTCTATGTTCTGGATGGTCATGTTGTGCCTAATGTGATAGAGTGCATTGATCACAAATTTGGACACGAGATGATTAATAACTGTAAACAGGAGGTTTCAAGTGTTTTTACAGGGGATTAGCTTAGAGGATTGTGAAAATTATGTGATGTGAATGGGTCATAGGACAAAAGTCTCTAAAGAAGTTCAATCAAAGGTTCATGGGGATGTGTGTGGGATGTCAATGGGTTTGGCTCTAGGTGGAGGTGTTGATCTTCGGGTTAAAGAAGATGGTTTTCCAAAAAGGGTAAGGGTACATGTTTTGGCTTGTAAACATGAGTGTGTTACCAAGGTTGGCAAATAGATGATATTTGGCTTAAAGATGTATGATAAGACTAGTCAGGTTAAGTAGGATTCAAGAGCAGGAGGAGATGTGTTCCTGGGATGTTCTGATGGTAGGAGAATGATCAGGATGTGTGGACTAGGTATTGAGAAGACAAGGGTGGAAAGTAGCAGGTTGATGCTATGTTGGAAGGGTGTTTGGACTGAGGTGGAGCATGTTCCAAGTGAGGTGGAGTCTGTACAAGGAGAGTTGCAGTCTGATTTGAGTAAGGAAGAGGCTGGTGAATGTACAAGAAAAGATGCTCAAGTGATCAGTGCAGAAATTAGTGAAAAATGTCCTGTGTTGAAAGGGACAGGACTAGGAAAGCTGGTGGGAAGCTTTTGACTTGTGATGATGTCGTCAAGTGGTTTAAGGTAATGAATGATGAGATAGGTTCATTATGGGATAAAGATGCTTGGTTTGTGATGGTTAAGCCTGATATGGTGGTTATTAGCAGAATTAATACTAGGGGTATAGTGGTCATTAATTTTGTTGGTTCTGGTTATGTAGAAGTTGTTTGCATATATCAGCCTGGAAATCAGGTAGTGGTGATAGAAGACAAAACTGATGGCATGGGCAATATGGTCATAGTTTTGGTTGTGTTTGACTGTGCAAAAGTTGTGTATAGGAAGTGGTCCGAATCTGGGTGTGTATACCAGGTTTTGGTTGATGTTGTAAGTTGGAAATTGAAGTTACTTTGATGCACGTTTTGCAACTAGTGCTATTGGATTGTACATGAAAAGTTGTTTTGTCAAAGTCGTGGGGTCGAAGGTGGAATATTGAGTGTCGAAGGTATCTAATAGAAGTCGAAGGAAGAGAGAATCAGGGCGAAACTGGAAGACAGTACTTATTGTGTTTGTTCGACCATTTGTAGGGTCAAACCTGCACATTCGACCCTTACGGGGGGCGAATGTGCAGGCCTATATATATTCTGATTTCATTTGTCAAGTTATCTTTTTGTCATTTCGTGTCTGGTTCGACCTATATTCTTTCTAGGTGTTTTAGAAACTTTTGAAAGTTGATTATTTCATTGTAAACATCATTGTAAAGCTTTTATCAAACTTGTTTATTAATGAAATGGAAGTTAAAAGGTGAATTGCGTATTTTGACTATTATCATTTCGTAACTGATTTAGGGATTCCGCACCTAAATTGGTAGACTTGTATGATCAACTAACTTGTTTTTGTGAAAACGCACCTCCACAAAGTGGTATCAGAGCCTATACGGATCATACAACTACGATTTGATAGTTTTTGAACTGATTTGGACCCAAATTTGATCAAAATTTTTCTGTTTTGAATGAATAATGGTCTTTGATGAAAATTGATTGATTCGGATTAGATTTCACGGATAAAAACAAGAATTCTCTTCATTAAAGTTGTTCCAAATAAATTCCGAAGCAAAACCTGCAAAACATCATCAAAATTCATCAACTTTTGAAAAATTGGGATCAAAATATATGATTTTCAAAGAATAACCGTTTTTCAAATGAACAGGGTCGAATCTAGGAGATAAAGGTCGAACGTTTAGTGTGTTGGGTTGAACCTGAGATTTTTAGGTCGAAAGTGAATCATTTTAGGTCGAACCTAGAGGTTGTGAGTATTGTTTTGTACATTCGACCAGTATTTGGTACATTCGACCCTACGGGAGGTCGAAAGTGGGATTTTAGTGGTCGAACTTGAGTTTGTGTTTTATATTCTACATTCGAGTCAGAAGGAAGGGGCGAACCAGGAACATTTCCACATTCGAACCCACCATTGTGAAAAAGGGTCGAACGTAGAAGCTGATTGAAAATGTTTCTAAGTGTTTTGCATTTCGGACTTCGTAGACGATATTTGGAGCTTTCCAACAACACCTAGGCCTAATACTACACAACAACAGCACGTTACTATGGATCCTTGGACTATAGCTGCACAGAAGACGAACAGTCAACCATCTCAACCGATCAATTACCTTGCTATGACTAGTTCGATGCCACAGACTGTAGTTCAACCTCTACAACAACCCATGAATGATTATTGGGGAGTTGCAGCAGCCGCGGTACACACTCAAACTTCTAATGCCATTTCTAATCTAATAAATGATTTATCTTCAAGTAGTGGAAACCGTCCACCGAAGCTGATGGAGATGGTGGATTACAATCAATGGCACAAAAAGTTCAAGATTCACTTGGAAGGAATGGGACTGGAAGGCACCGAGGCATGGCAAATGATTGCTAAGGGTTATGTTGCACCGATTTTAGAGAACACAGGTGAACCAATTCCGTTGGAGAGTTTAGCTGAGGATGAAAAGAAAACGTTTGCAGTGGAGAAAAAGACGTTCTCCCAACTATCTCAAGCTATCAACACTGATCTTCTACATTAGTTTGGTTCATGTAATACTTCCAAGCAGCTTTGGGATATGTTGAAGAATCGTCATGATGGTAACGAGAAAACCAGAAAGTTGAGAATGGAGGAATTAAGGAAGGAATTTGAAAACTTCAGTCATGTGGGAAACGAGACTTTGAAGGAATTGATTCCTCGATATTGCCATATTTTGACTGAATTGTCAAATTATGACATTAAGATTCCCATGTCTGAATTAGTCGATAAGTTTGCTGATTCTCTACCACCTTATTGGAATCAACACATTGAGGTTCTGAAAGAAAAAGATGTCTATCAATATTGGACCATCAATGAGTTGATCCAGAAATTAGAGAACAAGGAGTTGGAGGAGAAGAGAAAAGCGAGGCGATCACAATTCCCACAAAATCTGGAATTGTATCATGCATCTTCATCTACTTCTATGAATAGTTCAAGTGTGGCAGGTAATATTTCGCCACATATAGCTTGTATGTCAAGTGTTATGGAACCAACCAGACAACCCATTAACTATCTTGCACAAACATCAACTTATCCACCAAACTACGCCACAAATTCTTACATTCCATCACAACCTCAACCTCAAATGTCCACCGCATGTTATTCATCCAACACATCTCAACAATAATCTTATGTTCCTAACACTGCACAAGCATCTTCTAGCCAAATTCCTATTATGTTGGAAACTTCTAACATGGATAATGTTACTATTGAAGTTGCACAGCAACACATTGCGTTGATTTCAGCAATGGTTGCATCTTATAATGGACTGGTGGCGAGTCAGATTGGAAACAATTGTCTGACTAATAAGGATTATTCACAGATCGATAAGGAGGAGATGGAGCTTATTGATATTCAATGGGCGTTCGCCAGTGTTATGAGAAGGGTAACCGAGTTTATTGAGAAAACTGGTAGGGCTGATCAGACAACATCACCTAACACCACTTATGGCTTCAACAAAGCCAAAGTTACTTGTTTTAACTGTGGTGGTAAAGGTCATTTTAAGAGGGAATGCACTCAGCCAGCTCAACAAGGTAATAGAATTCCTTTCAATTCTAATTACCAAAACCATCAATCTCAGATGCAAGTAACCTATCAAAGCCAAAACAACAATAACTATCAATCACAAAACAATTATCAAAAACCGACAGAACACCTCACAAAATAACTCTGCTAGACAAACAGCTACACCACACCAGACTCAAGCTAAAACACCACATAACCCGACCAGAACCATTATTACCATTTCAACACCAAACAGCTAAACACAAACTGATAACCCAAATCAGGCTTTGGTGATCCAAAAATATGAAGGTTTTAACTAGACTGGGATGCAACTGGGTGTTGAAGAAATTACTGGTGGGAATGTAGCTTGTGTTGCTCAAAAGATTGATTTAGAGGAGCCGGTAATAGTTGGAGATGTTTTGGAAACAGAGAAGGCTTCTGAAGGGAAGATTGAGGAGATGGTAGATGAAGGTGATATGTCTATTGAAGAATCACATGTTGAGAAGACTTTAAGAATGATTCTTGATTCAGTCACTGATATTCCTGATGAGCTGGATTCGATATATTCTGATTCGGAGAGTGAGCCAGATTCGGAAGCTAGTATCAATTCACTAGATGATGATATTGATCAACTCCTGGCCAAAGATGATTTTCTTATGACTCGGAAGTCAGGCATAGTTGATGACGCTTTCACAAGGATTGACTACTCCAAGTTCTTTGCTGGAAAGGAAGCACATTTTTCTTTGATGGCGATGACTGATCCTCTGAAACAGGTAAGTTCTGAATCCACTATAGATATGAACAGTGATAAATATTGTGGAACTTGTGATAGATTGACAGAGGAAAACAAGCAACTCACGGTTCAACTTGAGAGTGCTAGAATCAACTGTCAATCTTATCGTAAAGAAGCACATGAGTTCAATAAAGTGCTTGATGGTTATAAAAAGGACATTTCTGATTTGAAGAAAACTCTTTCTTTAAAACAACTGGCCATAAACAGTTATATCAATGAACTTGAAGAAACTAAACTAGAAATGGCAACCATCAAATGCTTTGTTGAAAAGGTTAACAAAAAGCTTGAAAGTTATAAACACATTGCTTATGTAGTTGACCATATCATTGAAGAACCCTCACAACCTAGTAGTGCAAACTACAAGGCTGTTCCATCCCCGGTGTTATTTGAGAACCACACTTTACATTCAATAACACCGGAGAGTTCAATCAAATCTGATTCTACATCGGATGATGATTCTAACACTTCTAGTGTTGGAGATCCACATTCCGATGTTAGACCGATTTTGGTATTGAATAATGAGGGAGTGATTGTTGTGACTGATGATTCTGACTCAGAAGATGAGGAACCTGAGAAAGTGAGTGATATTCCTATGGAAAATCACATTATCACAAATGAACCTGTATCACCTTCTCAGATTTCACATCCGATGGCAAATGCTCATCGAGTGAATCAATCAGTAAAGAAAGTTGAGAAAAATGAAGTAGTTGACAAACCCGTCAAAGTTTTTTATCGGATGGAAGGATCCGATAAGATTATCTCTGACGATGAATGTCGGATAAACTTTGCCAATTACTCAAAAATCGAGAAAATCTGGCAGGAGAGTACTATTTTGTTTCCTAAACATGAGAGGACCAATGATGTACCTCCAGAAATTTTAAAGAAAAGTTATCTAGATATTACAAAAGAACCTAAGGTTCACGTCACTGAGTTCATCAAGCCAAAAGAAAAGACTAACAGTTTTCTTGAGCCGACTTACTCAAAGGATCCAGCTTCTAAGAGTTTGAGACGAAGGTGTGTGGATGACCAATATCCTATCACTTCTTATGCTAAGTCAAATGCCAAGAATGTGTTTGAGGAATACCGTGCATGTTTCAAGTGCGGGGAGAGAGGGCATTTACTTGCTCACTGCCCGTACGTGAGACATAAGAGGCACGAAGTGGAGAGGAAGCAGACATATAGGATGTCCAGTTGACAATCATTGTTATCCACAAAGACGTTTTGCCCCTCAACCAGCACCGTTTTACAATCAAAGTCGTTATTTTCAAAGGAGGGATAATCGTCAAATTGCTTATGATCATCGAAACCAGATTGCTAAGGAAAAACCATTGAACAAACCAGTGGTGAACTCAACTGTTGACAAACAGAAGGTACCACCAAAATCTGCTATTAAATCATCAGTTGGACCTCTCTCTGTTAAATCAGAGAAGGTAACTAAGAAGGTTTCATATAAGAACGACTGAGACCCCAAAATCTCATATCAGGATATTAAAACGTTTGGAACAATCTTGGTCACCGGTGGGTTCTCTAGGTGCTTCTACTTCAAAAGTCAATGAAAAATCTCAAAGGGAGAAAAATTTGATTGATCAGAAAAAGATCGATTCAAATTCAAATGTTTGTGTTAATGAATCTTTGAAATCAAATGTTCAAAGACCCAAGACCAAACAAGCTTGGGTCCCCCGAAAGAACTAATGTTTTTCTTGATATGTGCAGGGAGCTCCAGCAGGCCCTGTTAGCAGTCTTTAGATTGTCGACGGTGGAGCTTCTGGTCACATGACAGAGGATTTGTCGCTGCTATTCAATATCAGAAACATCAATGGAGGATATGTAGCGTTTGCTGGAAATAAAGGAGGTTACATCACAATGGAGGGAATTGTGAGTAACGGGATTGTTAGTTTTGAGAAGATTTCGTATGTGAAACAAATCGACTATAATCTGTTGAGTGTGAGCCAAATCTGCGACAAACAGTTTTCTGTACACTTTAATGACAAATCTTGCTATATCCTCAAACCCGGCTTTGTTATTCCAAAAGAGTGGATTATACTGAAAGCACCGACAGTGAATAATCTTTACATTCTCGATATGTCAAAGGTAATGACAACTCAGGGTCAAGTTACATGTTTCCTCTCCAAGGTTATAGAGAAAGAATCAATTATGTGGCATAGGAGGATGGGACACATTCACCTCAAGAAAATGAATCATTTGGTGAAGAATGGACTTGTCGAAGGCGTTAATGTCAAACATTATCATCTCAATGACAATTATGTGAGTTGCAAGAAGGGGAAGCAGCACAAACAGTCCCACAAACCAAAGAAAGTGAACTCTGTTGAAATGCCACTTGAGCGTTTGCAAACGGACCTATTCGGACCTATCAGGCGTAAGATTCATTGCGGAGAGCTTTACTATCTTGTGGTTACTGACGACTATTCTAGATTTTAATGGGTAATGTGTTTGCAATATAAAAGCGACACGTTTAACAACTTGAAAGTTCTGTTCACTCGTTTAGAGAATGTCTATGTTTTGAAAATCAAAAGAATTCGTAGTGATAATGGGACGGAGTTCAAAAATGCGTAGATGGATGCTCTTTGTGAAGATAAAGGAATTCATCATGAATACAGTTCTCCGTATACCCCTTAACAGAACGGTGTTACAGAAAGGAAAAACAGGACTCTAATAGAGGCGGCGAGAACAATGCTTGCGGATTCTAAACTTCTAGTAATGTTCTGAAATGAAGCTATTTACGCAGCATGTTACACATTGAATCGTGTGTTAACAGTGAAGAAGTTTGGCAAAACTTCTTATGAACTGTTGAACAGACGAAGCCGAATTTGGAGTATCTGGAACCATTTGGAGCACCATGTACTATGCTTAATCCGTTTGAGAAGTTTGCACCAAAAGCTGAGGAGGGATTCTTTGTTGGATATACAACTCCGCTCAAACGGGTATTCAACAAACGAACTGGTCAGGTAGAGGAGTGGGCTAACGTTGAAGTTCAACGATATACTCAGAACGTACAGGGTAGCGGTCCAGATTGGATGTTTGATTACAAAGACTTCTTTGAATCATTCAATCTAGATAACTTGGTTGAAGAGGCTGTATTAAGACTTTATTACGAGTGTGAAAATGCAGTAACCTCACCGTTGTTGCGTCCGATCACCGTAACTCCTCCAACAGCTTCTAATGATACCAATGTTCCTGCAGCTGAGGAAGAAGTTTTCCAGGAAGCTTCCACTACTGTTAACTCATCAGAATCGGAAGATGATGATGATGTCACAAGTGAAGCTATTCTAGAACAGGCAACATAGACACCACCAGTGAACCCAAATCCAGATGTTGTTTCAACTTCTAATATGGGTAATGATCTAGATTCGACAGAGAATTTGACTACTCTCACGGGAGTTCAAGTACCTGATCATCCGGAATCTCGGATTCATCGTATTAACCTGAAAATCTTGGCGCTTTAGCCTTATATTATTGGTGATCATGGAAGCACTGTTATGACTAGAGGACAACTTTGGAGTGCAAACTCGCCTGAAAATCTTGGTGCTTTAGCCTTATATGCAAAAAGTTAAAAATTTGGTTGTCAGAATGACTGGTCTTTTGCTTGTTATGTTTCGCTGGTGGAGCCGCGGACATACAAAGACGCTCTATTGGATGACACTTGGGTTGAGGCGATGCAAGAAGAGTTATTGCAGTTTCAGAAACTGGGTGTGTGGACACTAACAGATTTACCTCCAGGCAGAAAGAAAATTGGAACTAAATGGGTTTTTAAGTGCAAAAAGGATGACAGAGGCGTAATCGTGAGAAACAAAGCTCGACTGGTAGTTCAAGGTTTTCATCAAGTGGAAGGAATTGACTACAATAAGATTTATGCACCTGTGGCACGTTTAGAAGCTATTCGTATGTTTCTAGCGTTTGCCTCATATAAAAAATTAAAGGTATACCAAATGGATGTCAAGAGTGCGTTTCTTTACAGTCTGGTCAAGGAAGAGGTATACGTCGGTCAACCTCCAGGCTTTGAAGATCCTATCCACCGAGATAAGGTCTACATTTTCAACAAAGCACTATACGGGTTGCACCAAGCTCCACGCCAATGGTATGAGGAGCTGAGCACGTACCTACTATCTAAAGGTTTCAAACGCGGTTTGGTAGACTTCACTCTGTTCACTAAATAAATAGGGGATGACTTGCTTCTTGTCCAGATTTATGTTGATGATATTATTTTTGGATCTACTAACGAACTTTTGTGCAGAGAATTTGAAAAAGTGATGCAGGAAAAGTTCGAGGTGAGTGCGATGGGAGAAATGCAGTTTTTCCTCAGCTTGCAGGTGGAACAAAGACCAACGGGGATCTTTATTCAACAAACTAAATACATATCTGAAGTCTTGAGCCGATTCCAGATGGAAGATTAGAAGCTGATGGATACCCCAATACAACCTAATCACGCGATTGGATTGACGCTAAGGGGGAGCTAACTGATCCTTTTACATACAGAGCATTCGTCGGATCTCTGATGTATCTCACCGCATCTAGACCAACAATAATGGCTACATGTCTCTGCGCACGATTTCAGTCAAAGCCGAAACAAAGTCATCTTGCAGCTGTCAAACAGATCCTACGATATCTGAAGGGTAGTCCGTCGAGAGGATTATGGTACCCTAATGATGATAATTTTGACTTTGTTGCTTTTAGTGATGCAGATTGGGGCGGTTGTGACAAAGACAGCAAATCCACAACGGTTGGATGTCAAGTTTTGGGGAGCAGGCTCATGACCTGGCATTGTAAGAAGCAGACATCAGTCGCACTATTTACATGCGAAGCAGAATATGTGGCAGCCTCGAGTTGTTGTTCACAGGTTCTGTGGATCCAGCAACATATGGTTAATTACGGTTTGCAATTTCTGAAAACCCCTATTCACTATGACAACGAAGCCGCAATTGAATTAACTAAAGACACGGTCAATCACTCAAAATCTAAACATATCCGGATTAAGTATCACTTATCCGTGATTGTTATGCCAAAGAGTTGATTGATATGGTCAAAATCGACACTGATTATCAACGGACAGATCTTTTTACCAAAGGAGATCTCGATTCGAATTTTTATTAAAAGCTAACGGTATAAAAGAGAAACAAGACTGATCATCACCTCGGTTTATCACTTTTAGTTTTAGATTTACTGTTTTTCAAAAATCCAAAAACCCAAAAATATGTTTTACATTTTAGGGGGGGGGGGTCTTTAGATTTTCAGAAAAACCAGAAACATTGAAAAATCCAAAAAGTCATAAAAATTAGAAAAACTAAAAAGATTTTCCGGGATGAAAAGAGGAAATGATAGTACATCAGTGGGGATCCGACACATGCTAAAGATTTGAAATGTTATATAAGCCATGTGTTGAGTCTATGTAATGTGCTGGTAGGCTTCGTAGACCTATTACTGCGTGTTAGATATATACATATCAAACGAATTGTTATGTGGATGAACTCCTCATTGGTATACGGTCTTAGTACCGTAATTTTGTTTGATAGAGTTTTTGTACAAAGTTCGAAGGTTTCGGGTCGTTATGTTACTAGTTATCTGGGGATAGCCATTCTGATCTTTTGTCGTAAGGTTTTACGGACCTAGATCAGATAGGGTATCTTTCTAAAAAGAGCTTTAATGCCAAAACCTAAAGTTACCGAATTGAGGAACTTTCCATGTATGACGATAATCAAAGATTATCTAATGCATCGTATCGAATCAATGATGAAAATCATTATTGATATTAGCCCTTAACCTGGTAGAGTGCATACGTTACTTTGCAGCATTGATTTGCTGACCTTTACACCTCTGTGCCTCAATACCTTGTAAATTACAAATAACGAAAGCATAATCACGCGTTACAATGAGTGTTTGTGCAATTATTCCTTGATACGGGAGTATGTCGTGTGCGTGAGAATCACAGACAATTTTGTTTATACTATAGATAATTGTATCAAACAGTCCATAACAGTCTACATGAAAGCTTATGTGGATAAGAATATCAGCAATTGCTGGATCACACATTGTCTTTAAGGATAATAAACACTAAAGATCAATGGTGTGATCAGATTTCTCAAAAACTCATATGATCCTCTTACCGGAAATCACAAAATGTTAACTGCTTTATGATTACATTTCTGCATTTTACATTTGTTTAACATTTACAAAAAAAAAAACTCAAAATAAAAAAAAAAAAAAAAAAGATTCTAGGTGTGTTTTAGCATAAATTTCAAAAAAACCAAAAAGATTTTACATTTCTATGTTATTTTTGATAATTGATGGTGATTGATGGTCGTTTTCTGAAACTTGATGAACCAATTTGAGTTTTGTAACGTTTAAATGTGAAATGATGAATATTTGAAGCTTAAAAGGTGTGAAAAAGATTGAACGGGATTCGATTTTGAGATTTGGTAAAATGTTCAAAAATTCCAATCTTCATTCGCCCCTTCGATGGGTGGAATGTGGAATTTTTTTTACATTCGAGCTTTTTAATTTGGTCGAATGTGAGTGTTCCAGTGTATTTTGTACATTCGAACCTTATTTCTACTTTCGAGCCTTTCAGTAGGGTCGAGTTTAGAAATAGTTTCACATTCGACCTTATAAAACGGTCGAATGTGGGAATCTATATATACCTTTTGCACATTCCAACCTCCCATTCAAATTTTTTTTCAAAAATCTGAGATAACCAAAACTTGTTGCTCGTGATTTCAAGACCTTAGCATTTTGCTCCTTACTTGATTCTGATCATTTTGATACCAAATATACAGGTAATCATCAACAAATGAAGGTAGAATGATTCATATTGTGTTCGAACCCTAGACTGAACTGTTGGATCAATTACAGGGTGTTATTGACACAATTGATGCTTAGGATTTAGTTGTTGATTGTTTTAGGGGGAGAATATAACAAAATCTAGGTTTAAAACATCACAAATTACTTAATTGAATGTTTAAAAATGAATAAACCCTAGATTTTTGTAAAAACAATCAAAAAATAAATAATTGTTACAATTGATTGATGAAAAGGCTTAATCGGTCATATTAGAGGCTAAACAAATGAAAATTACATATTAAGATGGACTGATCTTTGTTCTGTAAATGTTGTTAATATGAACAGTCAGGTTCGACCACTCAAGAAAGGTCGAATGTGGCTTTTCTGGTAGAAGGTGACTTGTTTATAGGGTCGAATGTGGATTTAAGGTCGAATGTACATTTTTAAACATATTTTTCACATTCGAACCTATTTTTTTCACATTTGAACCTTGTAAATCCTTCATTCGAACCCCCAATGGGTCGAATGTGGACTTTCAAAAACCAAATCTCAATTTTGCAAATTTTGTCTGTTTTTAATGAATTTTCATGTTTGTTTTTGTAGAATTCCAAATGGCAGAACCACAAAACACAGATATACCAACTGGATCTTCTGGAAAAGCTACTTGAAAGAAACCAGAAAAAGAATTGCCTTTTGAAGAAGCTCACAATTGCTGTGCATTTCTTGGAGAAGTCAAGAAACATACTAAATTCTCTGGCTTCGTAGAGTTTTTAAAGCGAAGCAGAGTCGTTAATGCAATAGCTACACCAGCAATTATCTATAAAGATCATCAAGTGGATTTCTGGAAGAATGCGAAGATGGACTATTTGGATAATCAGACAGCTATTGTAAGAAACATTCAGGGACAGCTTGCAATAGTTACTGAGAGTGATATTCGAAAAGCCTTAAGACTGAAGGATGAGACGACAGATTCTAGAAGTTTGTAATGGATTGAACAGAGAAAATGCTTTCTACTCATGAGGTATAACGAACCTATCACAGATGGAGCTTTACATAAAGGAAAACTGTGCCCACGGTTCAAATATCTAGCTCATGTGATGTTACACGTTTTTGGATCCGTTAGTGGTGGTTATGACATGATGAGGAAGAGCATCAGTTCGTTAATGGTTGCTCTAGTACTGAACATGCCGTTTAATGTATCTGGAATGATATTGGATCACATGCTTGAACCACTGAAAGGTTTGAAGCACAAGAAGTTCTTGTTATATCCCAGATTCCTACAGATGATATTTGATCAGAAGTACAAGAAGCTGAGAAAAGATCCTACACAGATTCTAGTTCAAGATCATATGAGTCTGAACACTTTGATCAGAATGAAAGGATACAAAGGGGCTCCTGAGAACGAAAGACCACCTCAAAAGAATTTGTTTGGACATTTGATCAATCCAAACTATAAGGATCCAGATGTAGATAAGGCTAGAAATGCAAACAGTGAATAAGATAATGATGATCCTTTGTTTCACGTTAATCCAGAAGCAAAGAGTGGCAAAGGAAAAGTTCAAAATCTGCTACACCCGTGACATCCCCAATTGCAAAGAAGCAGATGAAATCTGCCGCTGAAAAGACAGTTGATCCTACAACAGATTTTGATGCTGCTATGGAAAGAGTCTTGAATAAGATTAAGAAAAAGACTCCTATTGCTGAAGCTTCAACACCACAGGTTACTGTATCAAGTGATGTAGGATAAAAAGAAGTTGGATATTATTGAATCTTCACAAAAGACTCAAGAAGAATTGGAAGCGAAGATCAAACTACTTCAGGATGAAAATCAGAAGTTGTTAACTCATGAACAGAGAAATACAAGAAGATACATCGCTTTAAGACTCGAGAACAAACAAGTGAAGAAAGATAATAAGAAGTTAAGGAAGCTTATTGACGATCTTTATAAAAAAGCTCCTCAGTTGAAAGAAGGAGAGGAAGATAAAGAACGTGAAGAAGAACTTGTTGATTTTGAACCGTCTGAATAAGAAGAAGAAGAAGAAGAAGAAGAAGAAGAAGAAAAAGAAGAAGAAGAAGTAGAAGAAGAAGAAGAAGAAGAAGAAGAAGAAGAAGAAGAAGAAGAAGAAGAAGAAGAAGAAGATAATGAGGAATTAGAACAGGATGCCGGTGATGCTCCTGAGAAGAAAGATGATGATGATAAAGATGGTTCTGGAGATGATTCTGGAGATAAAAGTTATACAGATGATGATGATGATACAGATAAGTATAAGTGTGAAAAGAGAGATTCTAGTAAAGATGCAGGAGAATCAAGCTCGAAAGCTCCTGGTGGTAACACTGACGATGATAATCTTTTCTGGAATGAAAAGATTAGATCTTTATCAGATAAAGACAAGAAGTTATATCGTCAGATGTTGACTAAGAAAGTCCGGATGATTGAGCTTACAGGAAAATTTCCAGAGATATTTGAGTCGGACGATATGAGATTTGACCTTGAGTATAATGATCCGAATCTTGAAGATGGTGAAGTTTCTACAGCCATATCAAAAGAAATACTTGAAGGATTGGCAAGACAAGTCGGTAAATCTCTTGAAGAGTTGATGAGTGAAAATCAGATTCCTAATATTCCTGAGAAAGAAGTAGGAAATCATTCTGATAATAGAGATGCACCAATATTCGGGTTGGGATTGACTTATCAGATTTGATCATCTGGAACTGGGCGGGGGGTTGGACATTGAGTTCTGGGTTGATAAATGGGTTGGGGACTCTACTTTGTGCAAGCTCGTTCCTAATCTGTTTGCTTTGGAGAAAAACAAGATGTGTCGAGTTGCCGAGAGGGTGGGTAGGGGGGTTGGGGTTCAAACCTGGGAATGGAAGAGGGAATACCTTAGTGCCGTTGAAAATTTGGATTTCCAGCAATTATCGGTTCTACTAAGTTTATGTGCGGTCAATTCGGAAAAGGATCAATGGGGTTGGGCATTAAATGGGATGGGATAATTCGCTGTGAAAGATTTAAAGGAATACTTGGGTTTAATGATTAACTCGGTGCCGAATTATAAGTGCAAAAAGAACTCATGGGTTCCTCGGAAGGTAGAGATACTAGAAAGAACATAAACATTGGCTCTACTCTATGTCCATTCTGCGCAGACTACCAAGAAGCTACTGACCATGTATTATTCGACTGCCAATATGCTCAAACTGTGTGGAATTTGGTCACTCAATGGTGCAAACTTAAGCCGTTCTTCGCATTTGGGATTAAAGACATATTGGATCTTGTGGAATTTGAAGATGATTCAACAAATAGAAAGAAGACCATACACACAATATGCCTCACGACCCTTTGGTGTTTATGGAGGGCAAAGAACAACTTAGTTTTCAACCAATATCAATGTTCGATTAGCCAGACCCTCGGTGAGGTGAAGACGCTAAGCTATTTATGGATTAGATCATTAGCCAAAATGAATAACCTTGCTTGGAATCTATGGAGGAGTTTTTATTTACATAAGATAGGATGGTAGGTATAATTTTGTTGTATGGTTTTACTTTGATCATCTTGGTGTATGAATGTACTTGCTGATTGGCTAGCGTCCTTCTAGCCGTTTGGTTTGAATAAAAATTTTGTTGATCATTAAAAAAAAGGTACAATGTCTCCCGTACGTACGGGTATGACAAATTGACAATATGGCAACAGCTAGATTTAGGAAAATTATATATTATTAATATACCTTAGCATTTGAACAGTGTTTTTTGATTTAGGGCATTTTATCATTATATTTATATTGTTAGGTCTAAGTGTGATAACAAAAACATTTCCAGCTCATTTGGTTAGGGTGTTGCTCTCTTACAAGAGGTGGCTGGGTTCGAGTCTTGGAGTCGTTTTATTATTTTTGTTTATTGTATGGCCAGTTTATTATCATAATATTAGTTTTCATCCTTTCTGTTGTGATTGGGAGGTCGTCGACGAGACGATGACAACAAATCACGTTTTGTGAGCCATGTTTCTTCTTCCTCCATTATATCTTCCAACGCTCTCACTACGTCAAAATATGCCTACAGCCACACCAAAAAAGTGTGACTATATGCCTTTCGCCACACAATTTTTTTCCTGCTCAAGTGTGACCAAAGGTCGAGTCATCGTAGGTATCATACAACAACACTCATGATTAGTGGCCGTAGATACTAAAAAGTGTGGCTAAAGGGTACCAATATTTCTTGTTGGAATCAATCATTCCCTCGATAAGTGTGGCTAAATGGTAGCAAAGGTCATATGAATTTACTTTAAGTGTGGCTGTTTTCGTTATATAGTCACATGAATATAATAAAAAATTTGTTATAGCCACATCAATTAAAGAAAAGCATGACCAAAAGGACTGTTTTAATCAAGCATCTTGGCCATTTAGCATGGCTAAAGGATAGTAACGGCCACACATATTTCTTGTAAGTGTGGCCGGTCCTAGGATATAGCCACATCAATTAAGTGTAATTGTGGCTAACAACTATTTCTAGACACACATAATTTTTTGAATTTTAAGTGTGACTATTGTCTATCCTTTAGTCACACGTAATTTTATTTTCCCATGACGTATGCTCTCATTTCGTCACACAAAAAGAAATAAAGTGTCGATGGTGTGGCTAATAGGTATGTAAAGCCACATGAACAATTGTAATTTTTAAGTGTAGCTATTGTTTAACCTTTTGTCACATATAATTTTCGTTACACATGACGTTTGTTATCATTCTGCCACACAAACAAAAAAATAAGTGACGATGGTGTGATTAAAGCCACATGAAATTTTGTAATTTTCATGTGTGGCTATTATGTAACCTTCGGTCACTCATATTTATTGTGGTTTTATGTGGCCATTCATGTAATTACTAATTTATTTTTTTAATTTTTGGAAAATTAAAAACTGTAATAAGAATGAGAAAACCTAAAAAGCAGTTGATATTAACAATAATAACTCAAAATCCATACATAAATTTTCAATATACATACTAAATACATAGACTTCTAATCAAAACCTATCTACACAAGTTGCAAAGGAAAATACTGTACGCCTGAACTATGAACCTTTTTTAGGTTGTTTCCTTCAAGTCCATATACACTCCTTTTGAGCTTGAAAGTTCTACAAATTTGTATCCATGGGTTGTTGGGAAGAATTGCTATAATGAGGGTATCCTGAAAAAACATCATAACAAACTGTAAGAACAATATATAGAATTATTTCATTTTAGATGTGAACATGTCGATAGGGTAAAAAGTATAAAGAATTGCTATAGAAGGAACTTGTTGCATCCGCATTGTACTCTTTACGGTAAATGATAAGCTCAGCATTATTATGTGCATCCCTCGAGGCGGTGCTCACAGAAGTACATTCTTTAACCTCTAACCAAATATCATAATTTAGTAATCTAGAGTGTGGTAAAGAGATTTAAAATTTTAAAAAGATTAAAGATTCATTTGAATGTCAACCCTTTCTATTAGCCTTTTCCTCGTAAGTACCCAAACACACCGGTAAGAAGTAGTCTTACTGAAACAATTGGCTTTTCTTATCAGCCTTTTTTTGTTTTACCAACTGAAGAGGAAAAATATAGTGTCTAAATTCATAAAGTTAGATTATTTAAACTCAAATGAAATGAATGCTAACCAAGTATTATCTGTCTAACTTCAATGGAACCAAGACCATCAACAACTTCAAAGTAGCCATTTACAAAAAGACAAAATCACTTAAAAGGCAAGAAGAAATACAAATTATTCTCGTCTCGGTCTGGGTTCAAAGAAGATATCACCATGTTGGAATGATATCCTCAAACTCAATTTTAATCGAGCCAACATCATGTTATTCAATAATACCACTCCCTTTATGGACGCTAGACGTGGCTTGCAACAGCCTTTAACTCACTTGAAGCTGCTTTGAAATGTTTAAACTTTAAACTTAATTTTCTATGTGCTGAACTTGTCTGATGTTAGAGGCATGGAAAGACCAAGGGGTCTGAAATCACAAGCTTAAATTATGTTGTTAATGATAAGGCAACTTTTTAACATCAATGGAGACTACCAAACAATTTAGCTCAAACGCATCGACCTAAATAACCCCTAACTTATATTAATTTATTTGGTGATACTTTTCAATATATAACACATTACCTTATCTCAAGTGCTTTTCAATACCCCTGCGCCTTCGGCATTCGGTTTGTTCCTGCCTCACGTTGTTCATTTCAGCGTCTTTTACTTCCTGTGCCCAGGTCACATGGATTATTTAAGTGAAACATGATCTATAAAAAAAAAAAATTGGAACCCAATCCTACCTTTAATTTTAAAATAACTTCACTTCTTCTTGCAATTGGTATACATACTGTACCTGTTTTTGTCTTTCAGCTCTTTCATTACTTTTCAAAGATATTGAAGTTAGATCCAGTATTGGTGTTAAGTCCACCTGTTGGAGCTGCTTATCTCAAGGTATATTATCTTCATGTCTTATATAATTTTCATTTCAATACTCCACCATAGACACACAAGACCAGCAGTAGAAGATGCAAGACTAGCAACAGATCTTTCCATACTTGTCTAACAACAAAAGAAAAGTATATTGTCAAATAGGTAAACCAATCAATCCTGAATAAAATTTAGGGATACCAACGATTATCATACCCTTGACCTCAACCAACTCATCTCTTACATGTATTCCTGCTCGATCAGCTGGGCTACACTCATTACAAGACAGTACAACCTAAAACAAGATACTCAAACTTTAAGCAATCAGCGTTGAAGAAAATTATAGTCAATCATGAAAGTATGTTAAAAAAATGGATCTCACACAAACTAGATGAACGGTTTTTGGTTCAGTTTTGACAAAGAGACCGACTCTGTGCACGTTTCCATCTCCAATTCTGAAACTTTGAGACTCCAGCTTGTTTAAGTCATACCTCAACATAAATAAAACTAGAAAAACTAAAAATAATGGAACTTAATCAGGAAAAACTTGAAATCTGATCAATGTACCTTTGGACTGATAATACGTGTGAACGGGTCTCCAAGAGTAGAAAGCATCCCTCTTATCTTGCTATATGATGCATCGCCTGTTCTAATAGGAAGCATTTCCACCATTGTTTGCTGTAGCTTTGAGCCTCAGTCTTCAAAATGAAGGTTTATAAATTTAAAAAGTAGCAAGTACTATTTGTAATGAGTTTTATTCTAAATTCGACCTGCCTACCCTTCCTGATGTTTAACAGTTGGGTCAACAAAGGTCTCTCCAAAAGCATACCTCGAAAACTGCAACTCTGATGATTACAATGTTGTTGTTAGAAAGGTAGCTAGGTTATACGGGGCTTTGCTAGAGCAACATATGCGCTCAAATTAGCAACTGCCATTTTACTAATTGTATGCCACGAAATTGCAACTCTGCAAGAACAAGAAGCAATAATAATTTTGAAATTTAATTTACAATATTTGTTCAACGCTGCCAAAACAATCCACCACATAGTCTTTTATCTTAATGGGAAAATTTTCAATACAAATTTAGGTATTTACCCATAATGCATCATGAGACTAATTATCATTCACAAGATTTTCCAATATTATATAAATTTATTCAATACTCAAGAATATAAAGACCATAAATTGATCCTCGTAAGTCACTAGGCCGTTTTCAAAATCATAGAATTCATTTCACTTTCTTTTCTGTTTGGATTAATTTTAATTTTAAAAAAAAAATAATGATGCATAAATCTGTATTGAGATTAGATAAAGATAAATGCAAATAAAGATACAACTATATCATTTAAGTACCACTGCGGATGGAAAAACTTACCCGAAAGGTTAATTTATACCAGAAAACCACCACTGTCTCCATTCTTCGATCTCTTTGTTGGTATTATGTGTGTGTATCTTGAATAAGAAGGAAGGGAAATGGTGAGATTGTGGATTTTGTGCAGGTGTTAGGCGCGATTCTTGCTTTGAAGGAGATTTAGGTTTAGGAAAGGGAAGATAGTGAACCCAAATGTATGTTAAAAGAGAGATACAGGAAGGAAGGGAGCGGGATATGAAATTTTAGGGGAGGGAATTTTAATTTTTGGGAACTTTTACATGTTTTTTTTTAGAATATCATGGTTTATATAAAGGGGAATTGAATTTTAATAACTTAAACTATTCGAAATTGGCCGTTGGTACCCCAAACTAAAAAATTGGCCTTATATAACCTGTACTGTTAACCTATTGGATTCTAGCACTCAATTTGGGTTAAGTCACTAACCCTATTAAATTAGGGGTGCCATGTTAGCATGCCACGTTAGATTGTGGGTGCCACATCAGTATGCCATATCAGATTGGGGGTGCCACGTTAGCCAAAACACTAACTGAGTTAGTGACTTAACTCAAATCGGGTGCCAGAATCCAATAGGTTAATTGTACAGGTTATATACAGCCAATTTTTTAGTTTGGGGTGCCAACGGCAAATTTCAAATAATTTAGGTTATTAATATCCAATTCCCCTTATATAAATTAATAAATACAAAGTCAAACTAAGGAAACTAAATTTATATAATTTTTTTAATAGATATATAAATTACATATTATTCATACTATATTTAGTAGATTGTGAATGTGAGTGTAGAATAACTATTGCAATATGTACAAATTATTAAAGCATCAGGTACAAGTTGTTGTTGCAGGGTTTTATTATTTTATTGACACTTTTGAGGAGAGAGATCCCTGACTGCCCCTAATGCATCGTGTACAAGCCTCTTATGCATGTTTGGTTTGTGTGTCACAGATGTCCTCTTAAGTGTCTTTCCCACTCTTTAACCCACCTGCCCTCCTTTTGCTTTTGACACACACAATCTACTTTCTCCCTCTTCTTGGTTTCTCTCAAAAAAACACTTTCTCTCAAAAAAACACTGCCACCCATGTCTTAGAAAAAGGTATGTACTTCTGAACCCCATAGTTAATTTGTTGTTACATCAAGATTTTCTCTGTCTTTTTTCGTAAGATTGTGTTGGGGTTAGGGTTTTTGTTTGTGCAGATGGTAAACGATGATGTTGGGGTTGAATTTTTGGTTTGGGGAGCGGGAATGGGTTGCTTTAATGGTGAAAATTTCCTGTTGAGAGGGATCTCATAATGGTGGATGGTGAACGACGGTTGTTGGTGGTGATTAAGGTGACGGTGAATGGTGGACGGAATCAGAGCCGATGAACGGATTTACAGTGTGCTGATACATACAGTGAATGGGTAAATTTTTAATTCAACTTTTCTGATTTTTAAGTGTATTCGCCGGTGGCTTAACCAGTCACTTTACTGAACAATTTACATAAAAACCAGCTACCAAAGTCCAGAAGCTTAATCAGAGTGGCAACGTGAATCGTCGGAGCGGCAACACCATAAGGATAAGGAGTCGTTGATTTCTTAATCGCTTGCCACCAGGCACGTATTCCTCATTTGATTAATCTTTCTTAGTTCGATTTCGTCTATAGTGTTATTCTTCAAATGAATTTTACAGAAACACATGGTGAGAATGTGGAAGGTAATGCTAATATGGTCGAGACTCCATAATCAGATGTGAACGAGGAGGGTAGAGTCGATGAACCTCCTCCTTTTGAAATGGCTTCCGGTGGATGGACAGAAGATGTTCAATATTTGTTTTGTTGATGTTTTCTTATCATGGGGGGTTCTTATAAGAAAAAGGGTAGTCTTGAGAAGAAAGGTTTGGAATAACAGAGTTTCGAACCAGAGGTGTTCCTTTTAGGCATGTCTTGAATCACCCGAATCAGGTACAAGTTACAACCAATAATTATTGGTCTTAATTTAATTTTGATTATAATGATCTTAGCTTCAAGGATTTGTTTGTTGAAGAATATAATATTCTTTCCCAAGGCCATCGTTTGTGTGTGATGCGCGCATGGGGGTTCCCAAGAAAACAGTGATTGGTGTCACCATCTCGAGACTGTCGGTGGAGGGACCGGTTTCTTTTGTCTCACAGTGGCAAAATTTGTATGAGCAAGATAAATGTCAGCCACAAGCTTTATATTTAGATAATGGTGCTTTCAAAGTGGGGAAAAGTAAGGGTAGTGTGCCAAAGAAAGTTTGAGATGAAGCCACAAAAACATACTAAGAAAAAAAGGGAAGGCCTCAATTCCTTATCTAAATGTGGATATCATTGGTATATAGCATGTATATTGTATATTTGTTACATCTTCTATTTCAAGATATTGTTTTATTGATCCACGCTAATGCATTATCAATATTATAACCATTTGTTCGGATTAAAAGAGGCAAATGTCATTAACGTAAAAGTGTTTATCACGGCTAGCAATATATGTCTTATAACAAAGTATCAAACACTAGGTTGTCGCAGCAACGCGCGACCTTGGGTAAAATACTAGTTATATAAAAAAAGTAAATTAAAACTTCTAATTAAAAGAAAATCAATTTGAAACAAATAAATTTTTAATTTTAATTTCCTATTGAATTGGTCGTGGGACAGGTTACAAGCGGTGTTTGTGATCGCGCCAATAGGAGATCTTTTGAATATATGTGTATCCATGTGATCGGACTTTGTTGGACATTAAAAAAAATATTGAAACAACTAACATATATAAATATACGATTGTCCATTGTGATTCGTTAAGGCTTGATATGGTCTACTAGGACATATATGATCGACTAATGTCTTTAGTGATCCATTAAGGCCTGATATGGCCCATTGAGAAATATATGATCTACTATTACCCGTTGGGATCCATGGAAAAGCAATATGGTTCATTAATAGATATATGATCTACTATTGTCCGTTGTGATCTACTTAGGCCCAATGTGGTCCATTAATACATATATTATCTATTATTGTCCGTTGTAATCCATTAGGGCCGAATATGGCTTATTAATACATGTTTGATCTACTATTGTCCGTTGTGATCCACTAATGCCTAATATGTTCCATCAAGACATATATGATCCAATATTATACGTAGTTATCCATTAAGGCCCAATATGGCCCGTTGAGACATATATGATCTACTATTGTCTATTGTGATCTATTAAGGCCTAATATGATCCGTTAATACATATATGATGTATTATTGTCCGTTATAATCCACTAAGGTCCAATATGGTCCATTAAGACATGTATGATCTACTATTGTCCATTTTGATACATTAAGGCCTAATATGGTCTATTAAGACATGTATGCTTTACTATTTTCGATTGTGATACATTAAGGACCAATACGATCCATTAAGGCCCAGTATGGTCCACTAAAACATGTATGATCTACTATTATCTATTTTGATACATTAAGGCCTAATATGGTCTATTAAGACATGTATGCTTTATTATTTTCGATTTTGATACATTAAGGAACAATACGATCCATTAAGGTCCAATATGGTCCACTAAAACATGTATGATATACTATTGTCCATTTTGATACATTAAGGCCTAATATGGTCTATTAAGACATGAACGCTTTACTATTTTCGATTGTGATACATTAAGGATCAATACGATCCATTAAGACATGTATTATCTACTATTGTCCATTTTGGTTCTTTAAGGCCTAATACGTGGTACATCAAGACATACATGATCTACTATTGTCCATTGTGATCCATTAAGTTCCAATATGGCCCAATAAAACATATATGATCTACTTTTGTTTTCATTATGATCCATTAAGGCCTAATATAGTCCATTAAGGCATGTGTTATCTACTATTGTCCATTATGATCCATTAAGGCCTAATCTAGTCAATTAATACATGTATTATCTACGATTGTCCATTTTGATCCACTAAGACCCAATATTGCCCATTAAGACATATATGCTATACTATTGTACATTATGATCCATGAATGCCCAATATGGCCCATAATGACATATATGATCTACTAATGTCTATTGTGATCCTTAAAGGCTCACTATGATCCACTAAGACATATATGATATACTAATGTTCATTGTAATCCTTAAAGGCCCACTATGATCCATTAAGACATATATGATCTACTAGTGTCCATTGTCATCCATTAAGGACCAATATGACCCATTAAGACATGTACGACCATTTTCAGTACTGGTACCGGTGTTTTGTGTTTCTTGACAGTGATACTTTTGGTAGCGGTACCAGTTCAGTACAGTCCGATATTTGGGTTGATTTACCTTCAAAATCTAATATCATAACGCTCATTTTCTACTTGTACCGGTACCCATTTCTTCTATTTTCAGGACCGGTACTTTCATTACCGGTACCGGTTTGGTTCCGAGGTCATATTTACTCATTACTAGAGGTGGCAAAATGGGTAGGTTGGGTTGGGTTGGTTGATGGGTTAGGATGGGTTTGGGTTATGATGGGTTTGGGTCAAGATGGGTAAATTAAAAAAATAGGTTAGGATGGGTTAGTTCAGGATGGGTTTGGGTCTAGATGGTTTGGATTAAGATAGGTTCACATCAAAATAGATTAAAATTAAAAAAAAAATTAAAATAACAATAAAAATTTAAAAAGTAAAAAAAAAAAGAAAAAAAATAAAAAAAAGGAAAAAAATGACCCAGACCGTTTCAACCTGACCCGTCCCGTAGCGACCCGGACGGGCTCGGTAGCGACCCGGACCGTTTTGACCCGACCGGGCGCGGTAACGCCCCAGACCGTTTCAACCTGACCCGTCCCGTATCGACCCAGACTGTTTCGACCCGGTCGGGCCCGGTAGCGACCCAGACTGTTTTGACCCGACCGGCCCGGTAACGACCCAGACCGTTTCAACCTGACCCGTCCCGTAGCGATCGGGACTGTTTCGACCCGGCCGGGCCAGCTAGCGACCCGGACCGTTTCGACCCCACCGGGCCCGGTAACACCCAGACCGTTTCAACCTGACCCGTCCCGTAGCAACCCGGACCGTTTCGACCCGACCGGGCCCGGTAACGACCGAGACCATTTCAACCTGACCCGCCCCGTAGCGACCCGGACTGTTTCTAGCCGGCCGGATAACGACCCAGACCGTTTCAACCTGATCCGTCCCGTAGCGACCTAGACTGTTTCGACACGGCCGGGCCCGCTAGCGACCCAGACCGTTTCGACCCAACCGGGCTCGGTAACGACGCAGACCGTTTCAACCTGATCCGTCCCCGTAGCGACCCAGACTGTTTCGACTGTTTCGACCCGGCCGGGCCCGCTAGCGACCCGAACCGTTTTGACCCCACCGGGACCGGTGACGACCCAGACCGTTTCAACCTGACCCGTCCCGTAGCGACCCGTCCTGTAGTGACCCGAAACGTTTCGACCTGACCCGTCCCGTAGCGACCCGGACCGTTTTGACACAACCGGTCCCGGTAACGACCCAGACCCCACCGGGCCCGGTAGCGACCCGAACCGTTTCAACCTGACCCGTCCCGTAGCGACCCGGACTGTTTCGACCCGGCCCGGCCCGCTAGCGACCCGGACTGTTTCGACCCCACCGGGCCCGATAACGACCCAAACCGTTTCAACCTGACCCGTCCCGTGGCGACCCGACCTATTTCGACCCGCCCGGGCCCGTTAGTGACCCGGACCGTTTCGACCTGACCGGGCCCGGTAGCGACCCGGACCGTTTCGACCCGACCGGGCCCGGTAGCGACCCAGACTGTTTCAACCCGACCCGTCCCGTAGCGACATGGACCGTTTCGACCCGACTGGGCCCGTCAACGACCAGACCATTTCGATCTGAACGGGCCGGTCAACAACCCAGACTGTTTGCACTCGATCAAGCCCGCTAACGACTCGAACCTTTTCGATGAGATCGGTCTCGTTAACGACCCGTGTTGTTTCGACATTGTCGTCCGTTAACGACCCGAACGGTTTCGAACCGACTGGGGTGATCAACAAATGCAAATGATATAATTTTTTGTTTTTAATGACATTGATTTCTATTAGGCAACAACGCTTTTGGTGGTGGGTGAGTTTTAATTCAGATTTGTATATGGTTATCTAAAAATACCCATCCTAACGCATTTGTTTTTTTTGACATACCCATCCTGATCCACTTACTTATTTCCTACAATTAAAATTACCCATCCTAACCTCCTTGAAAATTATACTAAACCCATTTTAACCCACAAGGTCAAATTTTAAACCCAAAACAACCCAAACTCAACTTGATGGGTTGAAATTGCCAGGTCTACTCATTACAATGCAACGTAAGTCTTTAGTACCTTTATGACATAATAAACGCACAAACTTCAAAATTAATGCATTTGTTATGTATATTCTTACCTAATTATATAAAGACAAATATATGAAAGTTTGAAAATAAATTACTAAAATAATAAAATGAAATTTTATAATTTTATATGTTTATGGTGAATAACGTAATATTTTTAATGAGGGTTGTATTTGAGAGGGAAATTTTAGAATGAAATATTTTGGGGGAGTTTTTGGAGGGAAATTTAAATTTTGTAATTTTAGGAAGATGACATATTTTGGGGGGAGTTTTGGAGGGAAATTGAAATTTTGTGATTTTAAGAGGATGAAATAGTTTGGGGGAGTTTTTGGAGGGAAATTGAAATTTTTATAATTTTAAGGGGATGAAATATTTTAGGCATAGTTTTTGGAGAAAAATTGATTTTTTTTTTTAATTTTAAGAGAGAAATATTTTGAGAGGGAAGTTGTAGTATTTATAGCCACATAAGATTTTGTGATTATAAGTGTGACTATTGTTTTACCTTTGACCAGACATATTTTTCCATAACATTTGTTATTATTACGTCATAAAAAAAAACTAAGTGACGATGGTGTGGCTAATAGTTATATAAAGCCACATGAAATTTTACAATATTAACTATGGTTATTATTGTCTAACCTTTGGTTACACATATTTTTTCTATGACATTTGCTATTATTTCGTCACATGAAAATAAATAATGACATTAGTGTGGCTAATGGTTAAAGACACATGATTTTTTTGTAACTTTAATTGTAACTATTGTCTAACGTTGGTCACATATATTTTTCCATGACATTTCTTATCATTCCGTCATACAAAAATATATAAAGTGTTGATGGTGTGACGAATATTTATTTAAAGCCACATGATTTTTTTTTATTTTAAGTGTGGCTATTGATTGGTTTTTGGTCACACAATAATATATGTGGCCATGTGTATTAACTTTTAGCCATACACCAAACAAATACTGTGGCTGTAAACCACATTTGGCCACAATTTTCTAGTGTGGCTACTAAATGTCACAGTTTTTTCTTAAAGTGTGGCTAAAGGATTCGAGAAGTTGTAGATTTTCGTCACATGAAATAAATAATGTTGCCTTAGATCACAATTGGCCACACTTTTTTTAGTGTGACTAGTAAATGTCACAGTTTTTTCTTAAAGTGTGACTAAAGGTTTTGAGTTGTTATACAATGGTCACATGAATATGTAATATGTGTGGCAAAAAGTGGGTTGGAGGTTTTTCAAATGTTAGAAATAACATGTAGCCACACATTCAATCAAAAGTGTGGCATGACGATTTTAGGAAATGTGTGGCTAAAGCCACATTTTGGCGTAGTGTCTCCCACTGCCACTCCATCGCTATATCTATTTCCGTTTTATGTTGATAGCATACTCATGTTTTATGCTTCCACTACCACACGTCCTTCTACACCAACATCCACAACAAAACCTAAACCCTATCGACGATGATGAGGAATGTCGGATCTGAATGAATCGGAGAAAATAGACGATGATGTGGATTGAACGACACAGATCTAGAAAAATGGCTGGTACAAGTTACGGTATTTTTAGAAGAAGATGAAGTACTTAAGGTTCTTTTATCTGGATTAAAATACATGTTTTTATGCAGGAAGTACAAATCCTAGGAACATGTATGTATACTGTTTTGATGTACCCCACTTACATGAGACTTTACATTTGGGTTTTGAGTAGGATAAATAGGAGTGAGGGGATGATGAAGGTGGGCGTAAATAAATAGGAGTGGGATGATTAAAATAGCCAAAGTGATGGTGAACTGAAACCACACATTTTGATACAAAAATTGATAAGTGATTTGAGTTTTTTGAATTTACATCGATAATGCTATTTTGTTTCAAAAAACTTTATAAACAAAGTATTTTTTTTTTTTTTAAATTATATCTTAGTATTAGGAGTTACTTTAGGAAGGATAATGTTGCTTTCATTAAGGTTGGTATGAGCAATAATAATTACATTATATTTATATTATAAATGTATTTATAATAGGAATATTGTGTTTTTATTCTTTATTTTTGTTCAAAGAAGTGAAGTACTCTTCATCTTAAATTCTGTATAATCGTTTGGCGTCGGTACCGTAATGAGACGAGCTAACACGAATCAAACCAACGGATCATACCATGTAGCACGGGGATTTCCGGCGCAACGCGCGGGCTTTCATACCACTAGTTGTCTCTATGAACTTTGCAAGATATTGCATGGCAAGTGAGATTAATCAATATATTCATTATGGTGGTAGGGTGGCAAGAGACAATTGTATAGTGAAAGGATTATATAGTTTTTTTTTTTTTTTTTTTTTTCAGTTTAATATTTTCTTACTCTTTGGAAATAATTGTAAGTTTCTAGTTGTGCACTAATACAAAACTGTGCAAAATTTGTTGGTACTGATTCTGTAATAATTTGTAATGTTGAGAAATTCGATCCTCAATATTCCGTTGCAAATTATGTTTTGCGACGATTTTTAAGGCCAAAACCGTAGCAAAATCTGTTGTAAAATGCTTGTTGCAAGAGTTTTGGCATTTCCAAATGAGTTTAATTAGTGGTGAAACACTTAAATTGTACTCGTTATTTATCTAATGAATGCTAAATAATTAGTTAGAGAGAGCTCTCGTTTTGCAGCACTCTTCATATTGTTTTAAAAAATAAAGACCACTTAAGAACTTGGGTCGATCTACGAGACATTGTATCTTGATAAGAATTAAACCTAAGACATTTTTAGAAAATCTCCAAGCTTTCATTTTTCGACCATATATCCTTATGAGTACAAATTATTAGGCTATGTTTCACTTAAAAATTGAATTTGCCCACTACAACATGATAAACATATGTTGATGAGAATATGAAATTCTCATATTAAGACAGTTTCATTTGGGTTCACTTGTTACATATTCTTGGCTTGCAAAAACGATATTTCAAAAAAAATAATTCAAAATCATGAAATTAGTCTAAGGGACATGCAACAAGATATCATAAGAAAATACCAATGCAGAGTGAGTATTGGTCAATGTGGTAGAGCAAAAAAGAAGGTCTTAGATGACTTTGATGATGGGTTGAAGGAGCATTATGCAAGACTTTCAGATTATCAAGCTGAGATATTGAAAACAAATCCAGGGAGTACTGTGAAGATGGTCATGGAAACGATGCCAAATGGGGAGATTTATTTTAGTAGTTTTTATGTTTGTTTTAAAGTTGTCAAAGGTGGATGGATCAATGGTTGCTGAAAGTAATTTGTTTAGATGGATGTTTTTTTGAAAAATAGCGGTCAGCTGCTCTAAGCTGTTGGTCGGGATGCCAATAATCATATGTTTCCCTTAGCATGGGTTGTGGAACAACCACCAGGAAGATGGTGGTAATTCTTACAGTTCTTTACTGTTTACTATTTTTACTTCTTTTTCAATTTTAATAATGTGACTAATTATTTTTAACTCTAAATGCAGCTCCTCGTCGGAGAACACGGGGCCCTGCAAAAAACAAGGGCTTAAGAAAAGCGCTTAAGACAGGCAAAGGCAAGATAGCGATTCCATTTGATGATGCCGCCACCAACATGCCTGTAGGCAAAGATGGCGGCTACTTCTCCCGGGAGGCATCCATGCATATATGGCGTGAGATCCCGTTGGATGTGGAAGGATGGGATAATGTTTCTGAGGCTTACAAAAATAAGTTATTTGAGATTTTAAAGGTTAATGATTTGTAAATATATATTCTATATGTTATTTGTTGATTTTTTTTTTCTACCTGACTAGCTTGTTTTATTTAATTATTAGGGTTGCTTCGACTTGGATGCTATTAATGAAGAAATGAATGCCACTAAAAAAAAGGAGGCATTATGGCGGTACAGCGACCGCAAAGCCGACGCAAAGCGTTATTATTTGCGGGTGTTGGGAGATGATGGGGATGTGGAGTTAGCAAAGCAAAATCCTCCCAAGGATATGAAATTGGAAAACTGGCATCGAGCTGTTGATCACTTCTGCACACCAGAGCATCAGAGGAAGTCTGCACTTGCTAAAGCCGCCCGCCAGAAACAAACGAACACATACCAAGGTGGATCGAGCTCTCTTGCCAGTCACTGTTACAAGAAGGTATATACACACATATACATAGACGATAATGTTTATTTAACTTATAATTTAACTTTTAATGTTAAACAGGGCGTGGAACGGTATGAAGCATACCGTATTGGACATATAGGAAGGCAGGGGACGTTTGATAGCCCTCAGAATGAAGAGAATTATGTAAGCATTTATTTATAATCTATTGTATACATTTATAGTCTATTAAATCACTTTTGTAAAATACAGCACAAGTTAAAGTCACGGGTTGAGTCTGAACGTCAACGGATCGCCGAAGAAGAAGGAGGAGAAGCAGGCAGCTCTGAACAGGTGGATCAGGTTGGTATATTTGAAGAGGTGTTGGATAGTCGTCGCAGACATGCTATCGGGATTGGGCATATGCCTTTTCTGAAAGAAAGCCTTCCTCAAGTTACACCTACGGAACCGAATATTACACAGATATCTCTTTGTAGTTTAAATGTTAGTATTTGACCCGTTTGGTATAAATATGTTTAGTAAATAGGATATTTGACCCATTTGGTATATATTTGTAGTTATTTGTTCATAGTTGACCCATTTGGTATAAATATGTTTAGTAAATAGGATATTTGACCCATTTGGTATATATTTGTAGTTTAAATGTTGATAGTTGACCCATTTGATATAAATATGTTTAGTAAATAGGATAGTTGACCCATTTGGTATAAATATGTTTAGTAAATAGGATATTTGACCCATTTGGTATATATTTGTAGTTTAAATGTTGATAGTTGACCCATTTGGTATAAATATATTTAGTAAATAGGATATTGACCCATTTAGTATATATTTATAGTTTAAATGTTGATAGTTGACCCATTTGGTATAAATATGTTTAGTAAATAGGATAGTTGACCCATTTGGTATAAATATGTTTAGTAAATAGGATATTTGACCCATTTGGTATATATTTGTAGTTTAAATGTTGATAGTTAACCCATTTGGTATAAATATGTTTAGTAAATAGGATAGTTGACCCATTTGGTATAAATATGTTTAGTAAATAGGATATTTGACACATTTGGTATATATTTGTAGTTATTTGTTAATAGTCGACCAATTTGGTATAAATATGTTTTGTAGGAGCACCTTAATGATATAATAGCGACTCCTCAATTCCAAGCGCAATTGCTTCAAATGGCTAATCAATTGGTCCAACAAAGGCTTGGAAATCTAGGCGGAAGGGGTAATAGTGGCGATCACGATCACGACGATGAAGACGAAGACGAAGACTTTTAGGCAGCTTTGGTACGTTTGTTTAGTTTTGTTGGTGTATACTTGAATCATATATTAGGTTGGTATGTTAGTTTATTTTGTTTGATATGTTTTAACGAATGTTCGTTTAACTTTGTTACGTTTATTTTATATATATGTTGATGTTGGTTTATTATTTAGTTTGGTTTTGCGTGTGCGGAGTAAACGAATAGCAAAAAAAAAAAAGACCTTTAGCGGCGACGCGTCGCCGCTAAAAGTCTTGCCCATATTGCACAGAAATCTGCCACGTGGCAAAAAAAAAAGTTAAAAGATAATGCCACGTAGATAATTACTTTTAGCGGCTACACCTTTAGTGGCAACAGGAGCAATAGCGACAGACTAAAGATGGCGGACCTTTAGCGCCAGCCGTCGCCGCTAAAGGTCCTGCTGCTGCTAAAGGTATACCTTTAGCGGCAGCAGGCGTCGCCGCTAAAGGTGGACTTCCTTGTAGTGTATTGAGAATTTTAGGTATTTTTTCCTTTCCGTAATAATTTTATGCTATTAAAACTTAAAATAAATAAAAATATTATAAATTATATGCTTATCGTTCTCACGATACGTAACCATCATGATAACATAAAATTTTTAATTGATAACATAAAATTTTATAATATCTGACACATTTCAAATACGTAACCATCATGATAACATAAAATTTTCAATTCATAATTTTCTATTAGTAACATACAAATATAAATAACATCATCAACATATATCTTAAAAGAACATCTTATTTTTTAAGTAAGAAACTATTAGAGTGAAACATTCCTAAACAAGATTTAATAGAAAGTAAAATAATAATAAAAATTCGAAATATGCTTCGGGTATATAGTTTGTGAAAATAGGATAGGGTATCACCTAATCCATATACTGAATAGGTATATACGCGCGAAATACTATTTTCCAATCATATACCTGGTCCCATACCCTTTAGGTGTCTAAGATGTTTCAAGTTTTAGGTATACCAGAGACGAAGCTTTGTTGGGCCGCGAGGTGCCCAGGACTTGCGGTGTTTTTGCTCAACAATGAAAATTTACGTGTTTTTCGCACGGAAATTTTATACGTATTAAGTCCGACACATTCCGTTTTAAGGGTCCCGTGACATTGGCGCCTGCCTACAGAAATGTTTTCAAGCTCCGACTTTGATCTCATGTATTTTTTTGCCATATACCTAATTGCAAATTTACTCGTGTAGGGTTAAAATAATACAAGTTCAGACCAACTATTAGTCCAAACATAACACCAATGATCCTTGAAATGCATAAATGTTAAGTTGCGTCGTGCGTGTGACAGCACCAAATGGACCCCTCAAAGTCAAAGGATGTGATTGAGACAACCTTCATTTATTTGTATAGCAAACCCAATTAAGATGTGAGCTGAGACTGTCATGTGACTGCCATTCTCTATAAAAATCAAAGTATGAGTGGCCATTCTGTACAGCAAACAATTAGGTTGCTGGTGGGCAGAATTTATACCTTTGGTTAGCATTAACTATGTATTTAGACCGTGTGACATGTGCATGCGATAAAAAAACGCTAAATAAACCGAAAAACGAGGATAAATATCAATACGAGATACATCATACCAACCGTAAAAAAATTGTGTTAGGTGTGGTTAAGTGGTTATCCCCATGGTGCCAAACAGCGTGGCCCCAAGTTCGAATCCCACATGGGATGCATTTTAATCGCTTCTTCCCGCGAGGATCGAACCTGGCTAGTGAGTAGTTAATAACTTAATACTACGCGCAACTTAAAACCGTAGCGCATATATAATTAATCTAAATCAAACATAATTACTCTAATTATATGTCTTATTCGCACGTTTAGATCCAACTGTACCATATCCCATACCTACAAATTGTTAGAACTCAATGTTGACTAAAATAGTACCATATCCCATTGATATGTACCAATCTATTAAATAAACCATTAAGTGGGACAAGCTCAAACAAAATTTAGCAAGTAGCAAGATTTTGAGATAATTCTATTAATTTTCATTAATAATCCAAAACATGAAACATGCTTGACTATTTATAGTCTTACAACCAAAGATAACTAAAATAAGACCACTAACTTAACCCACTACTTACAAGTACTACTAGTACTTAACATAAAGGAGATAACCATATAAATAAATTACAAATACGTAGGTGCATGGAATGATGGTGACGTGGGTTCAACTAGTATCTCCATGATGGCGTAAAATGGATTAAGAAATTGCACTTAACACCCAATCACCCATACCTACAAATTGTTAGAACTCTATGTTGACCAAAATAAAAATGATAATAAAATTACAAATTAACTTCATTGAATTTTCTTCAGTTCCTTTTGTCAGAAGGAAACTGGTTGTTATAACGGGTATATAAAGGATCAGGGAGATTCATTTATTCATCACCACTTCACTTCAAACATTCCTCTTAAAGAAAGTACCTCTTGCTCTTGGTCTATTACTCACCTTTCCATCCATGAATTCCCTTGAAGACCTTACCATTCTCTTACTCTTTGCTCTTTGCATTCTACCTGTCTTATACAAATGGCGACGCCGTAATTCGATCATCCCGACAAATTGGCCAGTAATTGGTACAATACCAGCACTCGGTGTAAATTCCCATAGACTCCAAGAATTCGTCACTGAGTTTCTAACATGTACCGGTGGTACATTCTTGTTAAAGGGGCCTTGGTTCGCCAAAATGGATATGCTTTGCATCTCAAGTCCCGCAGACATCAATCACATTTTGAGCAAAAACTTCCCTAATTATCCTAAAGGCGACAAATTTGGTCAGATCTTTGATATCCTTGGAGACGGAGTGTCCAATAGCGATGGAGAGTTATGGCAGTTCCACCGCAGAACGCTCATGCTCCTCTTGAACCAACCTAGCTTCCATAGCCTCCTCCTAAAAACTATTTGGAACAAGGTTGAAAAAGGGTTAATACCGGCCCTTGACAACATTTCACAACAAGGGGTGGATACGGATTTGCAAGATATCTTTCAAAGGTTTGCGTTTGATATTATATGTGAATCAGTCTTTGGTTACGACCCACAAAGCATGTCTCTCGATTTTCCTCACATTCCATGTGAAAAGGCTTTGTCACATGCAGAAGAAGCCATCTTGATTAGGCATATTGTACCGGAAAAATTATGGAAATTGCAACGATTTCTTAGAATGGGAAGTGAGAAAAAGTTAAGTGATGCATGGAAAGACATTGATCAATTTATATACAAACGCATAGCTGAAAAACACACGGATCTTAGTAACAATGAGTCCGGAGAAGAAAATTTTAATTTTTTAACATCTCTAATTAGAGAGGTAAAACTCCAAAGTGTCACGTGTAAGGATCGAGATACGTTTTTACGAGATATCTTGTTGAATTTGATTGTTGCAGGAAGAGATACAACTAGTAGTACTTTGTCTTGGTTTTTTTATCTTCTAGCCGAAAACCCAAAAGCAAGAGATAAGATCCGAGAAGAGCTCAAGGCGCAACTTGATAAGGAAATGGGTGATATCCATGCAATAGATTTGGGCAAACTAGTTTATCTTCATGGTGGATTATGTGAAGCATTAAGGCTTTTTCCCGCAGTTCCGTTTCAACACAAAATTCCAATACAACCAGATATACTTCCAAGTGGGTATAAAGTAGATTGCAACACCACAATTATTCTATGTTTTTATACCATGGGTAGGATGGAATCAATATGGGGAAAGGATTGCATGGAATTTAAACCTGAAAGGTGGGTTGCAATAGGAGGTGGAATTCAACATCAACCATCTTATAAGTTCCCCGCATTTAATGCTGGACCAAGAAGTTGTTTGGGTAAGCAAACGAGTTTCACTCAGATGAAGATAGTGGCCGCTACAATCATATATCGTTACCATGTGGAGTTAGTCGAAGGTCACCGAGTCGTACCAAGTGATTCTGTTATCTTGGAGATGAAGAATGGTTTGAAAGTGAGGTTAACTAAAAGAAGTGAAGTTTGAGGGAAAGGTATGCCTAAAAATGAAGTGTGCTTTTATGAACTTTATATGTATTGTGTATACATTACCTTAGTTAATGTGTGTGAATGGTATGCCTAAAAATGAAGTGTGCTTTTATGTAATTGTAAAATAAGGAAGTCTCAATTAACTGGAATATTAGTAAACTAGTAATGGATGCTTCTTATCTTTCATCTATGGTTTTATCAAGATAGAGTATACAAACTATTCTATTTCATCCACTCTGTGTAAGTATAACTCGTCGGTAAAGGTTTACTTTATTATGTCGGAAGACTGTCAGTTTTTTTATGACAGTTAATGTTGGCAACCAAACCCACACTTATAACAAATCCACATGGGTTTTAATCTTTATGGACCCTACTAGGTGTTGGTGGGTTGTTTTCATGTAAGGGTAAGTTGTTTTCCCTTATACACAAACTTACTAAGAGTCATAACAAGTCAATATGGCCTTATCGATAATTATATATGAATATTATATACTGAAGGGCTTTGACGGGCCCAGCCATGTTGTATTGGAAATTTAGAAGGTGAATGGAGGTTTAATTTAATGAAATTATAATTTAGTGAAATTATAATTATTGGTAAAACTCTGTATGTGGTGAATTGAAGAAAAACTCTTTAGTAGAGTTGACTTATTTATGACACTTGATTATAGTTTTAAGACTAAAATTAAGTGTATAAATCTTCATGTTTTTTTTTTTAAAAAGTGAACTTCATTAAAAACCGCACACCCGGTCCTCAAAACAAGGACCAGAGGCAAAAAACTACAACATGTACAACGGGCTGAACCTCCAATAATTCCAAACAATCTTTTTAAACCTGGATCTAACTCTAAACCACAAAAACAATAAAGACTTCACCTTAGCGACAATCTCACCAACTCTAACTTCTTTGTGTCTAAAGATCTTATCGTTTCTAGCATTCCATATCACCCACATCGTTGCCATTATAATACCTTGTATGATCATTCTTTCCATCTTATTTCTTCTACCATTTGGTAATTTTAACAAGTCCTGAACATCAAAAGCGAATATGGGCCCTATATTACACCAAGACCCAATAGCCGTCCAAATCCCAAACGAAACACCACACGCGGTAAACATGTGAATAGCCGTCTCATCATCCACTTCGCATAAAGCACATTCAGCTTCCTGAACATTAATGCACTTCATGTGGTGAATTGAAGAAAAACTCTTGAGTAGAGTTAATCTATTTATGACACTTGATTATAGTTTTAAGACTAAAATTAAGTGTCTAATTATGTTAGACTCTTCATCCACTATTGACTCTTGTATATATAAGAGACTTTTTTGTCACATTTGTGATATACGAGTATACACATACGAAAACACATACACTCAATCGCAACAACCAAGTTTCAATTTTCTTTTAGGCAAATGTGCAAGTCCGGCAGTGCACCACCACTGTTAAGACCCGGTGTACCCTGAGAACAGACCGTGAATCTGTTTAAGGGACTTGTGTCAAACACAAGCTCGGTTCACATTCATGATTTCGTCTTCGACTTCAATGTAAGTTATTCTAACAGGTTGGTGGGTCGTTTCGGTTACACAACCCACAGCCGGTCATAACAACACGATGCGTTGCTACTAATTCTTGTATGTGAATACTACATACTATTTGGCCTTACTTGGCCATGCCATGTGTTAGTGGCTTGTTTTTGCTACACCATGCCACTCAGTGTCCCAAAAGTCAATCTAGTCCTAGTAATCTTTATATAAACAATTTACGCTATTGCCAAGTGTTGGAGGAATGTTTTGGCTACACAAATCTACACCGAGCGAATATGGTCTCACTGATCCTTGTGTGTGAATACTATACATACTAGTGGGAAACCCGTGCGTTGCGACGGGACTGATAAACCGAACAAAAAATAAGTGAAAAACACTGACTCAAACACACGTATGGTAGCGAGTTAGCTTGCCATATTAAAAAAAAAGTTCAAAATTATGGTAGAAAAAAACTAAGTAAATTGAAACCGTAACATAACCACAAAAAAATGAAATAAAAAAAATAAACTTCTTAAATTGTTCGCCTATGCTTAGATGAATGGTATTTATCACACACAAGTGTGTTTTAAACGAAATTTACATTCAAACATATATAAAAATAAAACCAATATAGTAACTTCTCCTTTCTATTTCTTTTAAACATATGATAATATTATGGGAAATTGGATTTTAACACCTTGAACTATTAACAATTGGCCGCTGACGCACTAAACTACAAAATTTAACAACACCGCACTGTACTTTGAACTTATTGGCCTGTATCACCCCCAGACTAACCATGGTTAACTTTTGCTGACGTGGCATGGTGACGTGTCCATTTTTGCTGATGTGGCATGGGGAATTGGATTTTAACACCCTGAACTATTGATTATTGGCCACTGACGCACTAAACTACAAAATTGATAAATTTGAGTTTGGTTCAAGAGTTTCAAGTCTGATTGTGTTTGATTTGGTTTGTGGTGAATCATTTTGTTAACATACACGTATAAATGGTTAACAAATCAAACACAAACCAAATCAAACACAAACGAAATATCTTCAAGTGTGATTATTGTCCAAAATGATTCACCACAAAGATGGATCTTGGTCCAATGATACAAAGAACCTAGTGAGCGAACAATACAAATAATCGAACTACAGAACACAGAGATGATGGCTTGAAACTCTTGAACCAAGCTCAAATCCATCAATTTTATAGTTTAGTGCGTCAGCGGCCAATAATCAATAGTTCAGGGTGTTAAAATCCAATTCCCCATGCCACGTCAGCAAAAATGGACATGTCACCATGCCATGTCAGCAAAAATGGACACATCACCATGTCACGTCAGCAAAAATGGACACGTCACCATGCCACGTCAGCAAAAAATTAACTATGGTTAGTCTAAGGGTGATACAGGCCAATAAGTTGAAAGTACAGTGCGGTGTTGATCAATTTTGTAGTTCAGTGTGTCAGCGGCCAATTGTCAATAATTCAGGGTGTTAAAATCCAATTTCCCTAATATTATCAACATCAATAAGTTTGACCTATTTCATATATAAAAAATTAAGAACATGAGACAAATTTTCTCCATAACATACATTTCCATTTTCAATACTATATCCCTAGAGTATTAGGAATACAAGATTTTATAATAATATTTTTGTAACACAAATAATCAAATAATACTTATCTAGCAAACTCCATAGTTTTTTTTATTAATAATCATTCAACCAAATTTACAATATATTAAAATCATCGTAAAATTTAATATCGAGTTTTCAATTACAATATGTCAAATACCATTAAAAGAAGAAAATTCACTTCTATCTAATTTAATCATGATCGATTGACCACAAACGAAAATTTTTTTTCTCCGGTCATAGGATCCGGTGACGTATAGTTTAGATACGATTAGGCATGTTTAGGTGTGTCAATATAACGTAATAATTTCAAAATGCAAATCGTTACCTCACGTTGAAAAACACATTTTTCATTATTGATTTCCTAATTTCTTATAGTATTATCAAGTTTATAAAACTTTTAACTTTTATAAAGTACCTAATTCGTATAAAAAATTATTATAACAAAACATGTAGCATTATAAATGATCTTTTATATGTTTTATATTTAATGTATTCCAAGTAATTATAGAATTAAATGTGAGGAGTTCTCATAAACATCACTTAACTCTTGACTTCATTTTGATTAAATATAGTGTTTTAAAGACAAAAATGCCCCTAAAAAGTGGTTATTATATGCATTAGGTGTTGTATCATAAGCAATTAAACTTGTACCTCTTAAAATTTAAGAAGTCCTTGTCAAATGCTTTATAATACAAGCAAGGTGCCCGCGCGATGCGGCGGGAAGCACAACTTGGTGGTTTTAAAGATGTGCACATGGCGCTTCGGTTTGGTTTTGTTGGAGATACATGCATTTATATGAATAATGTTGCATATTAAACACAAAAGATATTAATAGTTAGATAGATGGCATTTAAGTTTATTTAGGTCTAATATCCCTACAATAAAAACGATGGTACAACTAATCTAAGTATGCACTCTATGTTTATAGAGTATGGTGGTGATAATTCAGATTTAGACCACAGGTTAAGCAAATTCCAAACTTTACTGTCTTTAGTTAGAACAAAATAGATTTTTAAAACCATAAGTATGTTCCTAAGTAAAGCTAAATAAATATATATATATATATATATATATATAATAAAATTGCCAAGCTTTAAAGAAAAGTACATTATCAGACCAAGCCTAATATTAATCAACAATCAGGAGATGAAGAAATGGGCGTGCTCATCAGAAAGCTGTCAGATTTTGTCGGTTTAAGCCTTGGGGAACACGTTTCAAAGAGCATGGGCGCGCCAAGTGATGTGGCACGGGCGTGCAAGTGTCTTTAGTAAGTTTTCTTGTTCTCCAAGTTTGCTAAGTTGTCTTCTTCCGTGCAAGGCCTCCGTGCAAGTGTGCATGGGCGTGCTTGGTCACTTCCAGACTGGTTCTATCACTGTATAAGTTCTAGGATTGTCTTCAAACATATAGGGAACATGCTGCAAGTCTCGTATCTTCAGGAATATCCAGTTTTTGCTTGTTTTTGCCCGGAAATCCTCTGTTTCCGTCTTGGAGCTCCAGTTTCCTGAAAATACAAATAGGAATGAATTAAGCATCAAATATCAATAATATGAGCCTAATTGTATCCTATTATGATACTATTTATGCCTGTTTTATATGTTAATAATGTGTGTTATCAGGGCCCTCTTGGGTAAAAGTGAAATTGCACTAATTTGACGTTTTTTCTAGTTTGTGAAAATAACATTAAAGGCGGCGGGCGGTTAATCATGCATCATATGGTGACATTGATAGCCGAATGAGACGGGTACATGCACCAATCGGCATTTTTCCTGACTGCTAAGTTTATTGTGCCTTTTGTCCGAGGCGTGATGCAGAACTACTATCAAACTGCGGGTCACACAGTGACCGGTACCGAATTGCCGGTACCGAATCAATTTCGGTACCACTACCGGTACCCACATTTTTTTACCTGTACCGGTTCGGTACGGTACCAGTATTTACCGATTTTTACGTTTAAATACCGTTACCGTATCGTACGGTTCTTTTCGTTAACATACCCACTTTTAGGAAATTTCGGTACCAGACCGGTAGAATGCTCATCCCTAGAGTCTCACTAGAAGTAACCATTCTATTCCTAGGATTTATTGGGTGTAATCATGAATTATATCACATTTGTCCATGTTACATATTCAGTTTTATAAAAAGCTAATATATTTAGGGTTAGAATCAAATACACAGTGAAAGAAAAATAGGAAGTCGTAGAAGACTTTCAAATGGACTTCGATTGAACTTATTCAAGCGGCATTGGAACCGTCTTATCAAACCCTACGATCTTAGTTTTTAGGTTTTTGCTTTTGGATTTTTAGCTTGTGGTTTTTAGAATTTACCATAATTCATTGTGTCTTTTATGTAGCATTGTGTATTTTTCTTATTTTTATCATTGTGTCATTTTCGCAATTCATAGTGTCTCTTTTCTTCAACATTTTGTTATATTTTTTTCACATTTTGTTATATTTTATGGCTCATTGTGTCATATTTCGTGATCTATTGTGTTCTTTTGTATACTTCTCACATTTCTCATTTTTGTTACACTATTTAGGATAAGTTGACCCGATAAATTTTTTTGAAAGGCTACCTAACACTTCTGCCTGACTACCCAAGGGGATCCCGGCCCACACTATGGACAAACCCCCACGACCACCCAGTGGAGGGCCCATATGTACCTCGAGCAGCTGAGTAGCCATGGCCCGCCATGTAGTTTCCGAACTGGGGAAACCCAACCCCTCACCCGCCTAAAGGCACGACCGCAAAAATTGGTAAAACCTGAGCGAGATCAGGACTCGAACTCGTGACCATAGGCCAAGAGTCATCCATCATTTCTCATTATGTCCCTCAAATGTCTCCCATAGGAATCGACCCTGGATCACCCAAGAGGGAAACCAGTCCGTTCACCATCTTAGCTACAAGTTGGGGACATAAGTTGACCCAATATATTCACCGATTATAAATTTATTGAAAAACAGTAATACAAGTTTCCACAAGAATATCCTGATATAAATATGATATGCATTTAATTACTTAATTATTATGTCATATGACTAAGATTAACTTGATCAAGATGGTGTTAAGTTAAAAAAGATCTCAATGACACTAATAATAGTTGCACATTTTAAGCATAATATAAACTACCTAATTTTTAGGTATATTGAGCAACAAAACCCTAGTTCTCATCAACCTCTTACAAATTCTCCCCAATTCAACTTCAAGATCTTCCATGGCACTATCAACAGCTTCCAGTCTCTTTGTAGCACTTTGAAGCATTTGAATATCACAATCCTCCCATGGACTCAAGCTGTTCAACCTCGTAAACTTCGGCTTCACAGCGAAAACTCCATTATAATTCATAACCGTTTTTGCTGCTTTAGGGTTAGGGTTAGGCATAGACATAAGTAACATAATTGACTCCAACAATATAACAATGGCTTCCCTAAATTCTTTCAACACATTAGCCACAACAATTAGGTTATCATCTATAGAGGAATCATGACAACTACCGCCAGTTTTAGTGTTCTTCACTTGTTTCAATGACTTTAACCTCTTTAACATTGGTTTCCTCAACCTTGTTCTTTGGAAACAATATGTTTTGAGTTTTTTGTCCGTTTCACCAAGATTGGCTCGGTGAAACGTGGACCAGAGTTGTTGGATATGACCCTTGACTAGACATAGTATGTCTTTGGTGTTGCCACAAGAATCTAGCATCTTTAAGGGTGATTCAGACACCTTCTGGATCCACTCTTGGTCATGTTTGTGGTGTGAGAGAACCCCTTTGATCTCGGGCGATCAAAGAAGATTGTTAAGTGAGTCATGCAAGTCTCTTAATGATATAGATGACGACATTATCCTTGAAGAGATGATAGATTCCTAAATTAGAAGAATTGTTGAGTGTATGTAGGTTTTTAGTTTGATGATAATTAGTGTTATTCTTAGTGGTTTATATAGGAATTGTCTTCTTTTATTAGATCTGAGATATTAATGGATTGATGAATGATGACTAGAAAGTACGAATTGAGGTACAAAACTTCCATACGTACGGGTACGACAATATGGAAACAGCTAGATTTAGGAAATTTGTCGCTATGAACTTTCCAAGATATTGCATGGCAAGTACGATTAATCAATCTATACTTACTATAATAGCAAAGTCGTGAGTAACATAAGAAACTCCTAAAAAAGCTGACGTGACAGACATAGAGATAGGCCAACAATGCCTTGCTGATGATAAGAGTGATGTCATTAATCAGCTTAAAAATATAATTAAATAATTCGATTTGGCTGAACAACGGTTCATAATAAAATAAATTAGTTAAATATTGTCACTTGGTTTAACAGAGGTTCATACCACTGTTGTTTCTAAATTTGAGCTCGAAATTAAAATTCAAATTTTAAACTCAAAACCCCATAACACAACTATATAAAGGTATCATATCTTTGTCTCCCTCTCTCTCTCTCTCTCTCTAAAATATTTTACTGCTTTCTCTTGAATTCTTAAATCACAATAATAGATGCTTCTCTCACACTCACGTTCACATCGAAAGATTCAAGTATCATGTAAACAAATTCTAATCGATCATAACAATAACAATAAAACTAATCCGTTTGGTTTTCAATAACCGTCAATATTTTGTCTGCTCCATTAGCAACCAAAGTATTTAGGTTGAAAAAAGTTGTTGATTTTGGAAGATTTGATGAGCCGGTCGTCACGGGTCATACAAAACCTAGTTTACCTAGGTAGCTAGGGTAAGTAGGGTATCGAATCCAGAGGAGCGTGTGGTTAGTGAATGTTACTTAGTTGATTAAACAGTGGTACATATGAAGATGCTAGAAAACTTATGAAGTTTGCAATTTATTCATATAAGAGTTTGATTTAAAAGTATTTTGTTTATTGAAATAGAACTTGAATATTGTAAGAGTAAAAAGTAATATGGCTTGTAAACAATTTAATTAAAAAGATCACATCAGGGTTTCAACAATTGAAGTCTAAGTCTTCCACAAATGGGTCAAACAATGGTAGTGCAAATGGTGTTAACGGATTGATTGTTCAATTGGCTTAGGTGTCAAGTTTCATCAACATTCAACAATTGACTAAACTACACTTCATTACCTACAACATACAACCCTATGTTTGTATTAGAACAAGAAAACATGTTCATAACATTAGAAATTTCCACAAGATCAATTAACTGGAATGGCTTTAACATAATATTAATCGCAAATTAATACAATATTTCAAACACACAAACACACATTCAATAGTTAAGAAAATACCCAAATGTTAAACCCTAGGCCTTTAAATGTCTACTTTCCCAGCGTGATACAAAAGATCTAGCCAAGCATGGCCATGATATTCTTCATTGATTTCCTTTGTTCCCTTTGCGACCTCTGCGTGTCCCCTCGTAAAAGTTGTTCCACCGCCAAAAACAAAAAGCTCTCCGATGATGTCTTCAAAAGAATAATATATATCCCCTCCTTAATTTCCTCCTTTTAATTGTCACATTCCAACTTTAATCATCACAATTGAAACCTTCCTATTAATTCATTCAATGAAAAAAAAGAAACCTTCCTACGTGACTTTGGTCACGTTTTTATTATTATTATTATAAATGGTATTATGACCCGTGCTCTCGACTCGGGTGTTCGGTCTCGAATATAATTTGCAGTGTTTTACGACCGCTCCATGCGATCACCTACCAAAAATATAAAATAAATAAATTAACAGTAAAAACAACCAAAAAGTAATAAATATATACAATACTAAAATAATAGAGTACAGACATAAAACAAATAAAAATACTACCTAATCGACTAAAAAATATACAAAACTGTCAAATAAACATGATGCGTGCAACCGCGCATCACACCCCACACTTATCTTTTTTCGTCTCGAAAAAATTATATACACTCTGCTCAAGACATTATCACAGACTAGCACCCCAGTCGCCCCATCATACCTTAGCTAAGGTCCAAAGTCATACCCCATTTACAGATCAATATTAGATGTGTTAATTCAGCATGTCAAATTGATTTCCATTTAAAAAAAGAATTAATTAACCTGACTAAATCTAACATGCTTCTAGTTTTTATATTCATGCAACACACCCCCTCATAATATTTCACTCCACTCGGTTTAATATCTGGACTAGAGAATAATTGGAAATGGAAAGTGCAGCAGAACGATAAATAGTAAATCAAAACAAGAGAATAATTGTTTTTAATCGAATGCTTTCATTAATTGAAATATTACAATATTACAATATTACAAGTACTCCCCCTCAGCCTGATCACTCTGTGATTGTTTGTCTGAGAGAATGTTTCGAGTGATAGATAGAACAGTACAGGCATTGTTCTATTCATAGACAAATCTAAACCACTGATGATCTAAGCTGACGTCACCTAGGATAGTGACCTCTAACAGAATAACAACAAAAAAATCTGTTAAATACAAACTACTGTTACATTGTAAAACATTGTAAGATAAACTGTTGTTGGGGAAAACTCTGATGGTCTTGTATCATCTGTTGGAGCCTAAGTGTTGTTGGCTCCAACAGACCTTTAGTCTTCAGCACTTTAGTTAGCAATTGTTCTCTAGCGGTTGTTTATCCAGCAGTCCTTTGCAGCAGCAGTTGTTTCCAACAGTTGTTGAGTACAACATATGTTAGGGTCAACAGTCTTTTAGGAGAAGTATCTTGTAAACTGTTGTTTATTTCTAAGGATCAACTGAGTAGTATATTTTGGCTTTCCAATCATCTGTTCTTCTCCAAGTTAGTAGACCCAACAATCTCCCCCTAGAACAGATGATGCCAAAACTAGGCTTTATTGTTGATCTTTTATTTCCTCATCAGACTTTCTCTGATTTAACCTTTGAATTGTAACTCAAAGTTCAAAGAGTAGAGGTCTTCTGCATCTCTTTCAAGCTCAAGGTTCAGCAGTGTTTGGAGGTCATCTGCACACAGGCTGTATGCATCATCCATGCTTAGCTTTTGAGCTTCTCTATCTGATCTGAGCAGAGTCAATTCATGGGTGTCTTTGTTGACCTTCCATTTTAGAATTTTTGAATCAGATTTGCTGAGATGCACTTTTTTTCTGGATGAGTTTGGTGATGGAGGTCTCCCAATGAGTTCTCTGAGTTTTTCATTAGTGGGATCAAAGAAAAAGTGTATTTGATTGTAGAGGCCCTCCTTTATAAAAGTATCAGCAAACTTCTTCTGATCTTCTTTAGACATTTCTTTATTCTTTTTGAGCTGTCTTCTTGCAGCAGCAAATAGATCAGAAGTGTCAAGTAGGTTATCTAATGTAAAAGCCTGTTGAGGTCTCTTCATCAAGGGTTCATCAGGGTAGACAGGTTTTCTGGGCATGTTAGAGTCTTTCTTCCTGTTTTCTTCTAATTTCTTGTAAGTTTCAACCAACCTCAGCTCTAACCATCTTGCAACATACTTCATCTCCCCATAGTCTGTAGCCACAATCTCTTGTCTCATTCTTCTGAATTTTAAGGCTCTGGCTGGATCTCTGCCTTTACTGAAATCTGGGGCAGAGACCTTAGCTGGGGGATTCTTGGCCATGTCCTCAATTCTTATGAGTTCTTCTCTGAGAGCATGAGTGGTCCAGCCTGCAAATTGTTTCTTATTTGCTTTATAAGGCATGGTTGCCAAGATCTGTTCAAGAAGAGATTCCCTAACCTCCCTTTCCATGTCACTGCTGAGAGGCATGGTAGACATGGAGTTGCTCAGGGTCTTAGCAAAATCTTCAATCCTTCTCAGTTTGCTAAGCTCTGCTGAATGGATGCCCTGAACAATCCTGTCATCTTTCCCTTTGCATTTCTCTTTGATGATAACATCTGCCTGTTCAGCCTTGAATTTAAGATATTGGTCTATGTTTAGGGGAACAAGAAAATTTGAAAAAGATGGGAAAGATCTTTCTGATGGTTGTTCAGTATTGTAGAAGGATTGCATTTCCCCCCTTGAGTAGATCAAGCTCAAGAGGATACTGAACAGCCAATGGTGTAATGGTTGGTGGTAGTCTATGTGATGTAAAATGTGAGTTGTGTGGTGAGAATGATGAAAGTGGAATGGCAGATATGGGTGTAGATTGTGTGGTTGAAGTAGTAGGCGGTGATGTGTGAATGTTTTCATCCTGTACCACAAAGGTAGATTTTCTCTTCCTTTTGTACAAGATTTTTGGTGATGGTGGTGTTGCAGCAGTGGTTGTGTTAACAGCTGTTGGCACTTTTGTAGAACCAACAGATGTTTAGGATTTGGATGGTAGAGTGGTTGTAGATGGTGTATTGGTGGTTGTGGTAGTAGGTTCAGTGGTTGCTTTTGTAGTTGTAGTGATGGGTTTGGATGTTGTGGTGGTATCAGTGGTTTTGGTGGCAGCAGTGGTTTTGGTAGCAGTGGTTTTAGCAGCAAGTTTGGATGGTGGTTGTCTGACATGTTTGGCAGGCATTTTCTTCCTTTTAGAGGAACCAACATCTTCAACTTCTTGTTGTTGTTCTTTCTTTAATTGTACCAAAAACTCTGCATTAACTTCCAAGGTGTCATCCTTCTTTTGCTTTTCCTCATCAGCCTTTTCAACTTCTTAATTAGCAGAGGTGTCAACTTCCTTTGCTTCGCTGGTTTTGGCAGTTATAGTAGCAGCAGAGGATTGAACATTTGGTTGTTGTTGTTGTTGTTGTGGTGCTGTATGGGTAGACCCTGGTTTATTGGCAGACTTTGATTTACTCTTTTGTGAGGGTGGACAACCAAATGGATCTAGCTTTGGCAATCTATCTTTGCCACTCTCCCCCTCTTTGGCATCATCAGCAGTGAAGTCATCATCATCTTCATCTCTGAGAATTGTGGTAGGGGCAGAGCCAGTGGTCTTCGGCAGATGGTCTTTAATGGCTTTAATATCAGCTTGGGTATCTTTGTACCTAGCATCCACCATATTTCTGATTTCAGCCATGTAAGTTTCATGTGTCTGATCTGCTAGTTTTCTGTGAGCTATGATGATGGGGGGAAATAGACTTCCAACTGATTTTGGGGACACTATAGTGGCCTCATCAGTTATTTCCTTCAAGGAAGTCTTAGCTATGTAACCACTGTCCTGTTGTGAGACAATGGTCTCTACATTAGTAGTGGCTGCTTCACTTAAAAACTCACCTATAGTTTCATTAAACTGTAGGGGTGTAACCTCCTCTTCTGCTTGTTGGATGGCTGATTGATTTTCCTCAGTCCCAGTCACTTGTGGGGGTAAACTCACATTGATAGGTGAAGGAGAGGAACTGGGATTGTCCTGAGTTTTATCAATGGCCTCAAACAGAGGGGACATGTTTTGGTGAAGTTGGAGGAATGAAAAGAGAATTAGCCCTGGGAGAGGGGCTTGTGAACATATGGTCAAGTGACTCATATGCATCATGATGTGTTTCCCTTTGGCTTACAACATGATCCTTTTTTGAGGATTCATGAGGAGTTTGTTTAGATTGAGATATATCCATCTGTTGTGAGGAAGTAACAACAGTGGTTTCTTGTTGCTTTTGTGTTGCAACAGGGTTTTCCTCTGGTATCTCATCTTCCAGAGGCCCCTTTTTAGTTTTAGTTGTGGTTTTTGTGGATAGACATTTTCTTTTGGAGGTGGCTGGTGTGGGTTTCACAGCACTGGATGTAGTGCCATGATCACCAGGAGCAGTGGGCTCAACAACAGAGTTTTGGAAAACAGTTGTTGTCTTAGTCCTCTTTGTTTGTGTTTTTGAAACTTTAGACACTTTTGATACTTTTACTTGGGTAGATGAACCCAGCATTCTTGTGAAAGTTTCATCAGTTAGACTCTTCATTTGAACAGACTCACCCTTTTTGAAATCTTTTTCTGGTAAAACCTTTTGAAGGATTACACTCAAAATTCTTGGGTAAATCAGAAAAGCATTATTAGACCCAGACTTTATGGCTTTCACATTTGATACTATGTCCATAAACAGTCCCTGGGATAAATTAAAGTCAGAATCTGACAACATAGCATATCCCAAGTACTGAATCCTCAATGGGATTTCATTGAATGAGGTGGACTTAGCAGAGACACAATGAAGGAGGGTATGAAAGAAAAATTTCATATCTGGTGGGAAAAACTTTTTAAACAAAGTTGACCCAGTCATTTGTGCCTCATAACCTCTTTCCTGAAACTCTGTGTGAAGCTCTGCCTTAGGGAAAGAGTCCTTACCTGACAGGTCATTGAGTGAGAAGGTTGTGGATATCAGTTCAGGGGTAATGGCGATACTTGTCTCTCCAATTTTTGAGATAATGGATGTAAGCTTTTTGTCTTGGAGAAGAAACTCAGCATTCAACCAAAATTCTTGAAGGGTATCGAGATAAATGGGAGCATCAGCGGTTAGGATTGTCAGGTATTTGGAATTTAAGATGATGTCCATAGTGGAATGAAATGGAACATTTTCATTTGTTTTCACCAGATATGGGAGATAATTGTGGGTGGCTTTTGCTTGAAGATCCATTATAATGGATTTCGAGTGGGAAGATGAGTGGAATTTGAATAAGGGTTTGAGGTTGAAGAAGGCGGTTTTAGTATTTTGAATACAATGAGACAGTGTAACGACTGTTGTGGTAAAACAGGGTTTTTATAGGCTCTGGAGACGTGGCAAACATTTGATGGTCAAACATCTGGTGGCATACAGCTGTTGCTAAAGGTCTGATGCAAACAGCTGTTGTCTTACCAAAGTGCTGATGCTAACAGCATTTGGGTTTTTCTTATTATAGATAGATATATGTATATATATATATATATATATATATATATATATATATAATGAAGCAGTTGTTTTATCTGATCAGAGGTTTGAAACAGATTTTTAACCAAACAGTGGTTGTTTTATCTGATCAGATGTTTGAAAGAGATTTTTCAACTAACAGTGGATAGAGTGGATGAAACAGTGGTTGTTTTATCTTTAACAGATTTTTCAACCAAATTGCTATTTTTAAGGATGAATTTTGATTTTTCTGAAACATTTTAATGTTTTTATTTAAAACATATTTGTTGTTTAGTTCATGTTTAGCATACCAATTCTTGAAATTATATTTGTGAGGGTAGATGTGTCAAAAGCTTTTATCAACACATCTGGCAACTGATCCTCTGTTGGAACATGGTGTAGAGAAATCAAACCTTTTTCATAGCTATCTCTGACAAAATGATGTCTGATGTCTATGTGCTTTGTTGTGGAGTGAGATACTGGATTTTTGATGATATTTTCAGTAGCTTGACTGTCCAACATGAGTGGAGTTCTTAGTGCAGTTATCCCAAAATCCAGCAGTTGATTTTGAAGCCACATGAGTTGGGCTGTACAGCTTGCAGCAGCAATGTATTCAGCCTCAACTGTTGAAGTTGAAACAGCTGCTTGTGTTTTGCTTTGCCATGAGACTAAGGCATTCCCTAGAAAGTGGCACCCTCCTGATGTAGACTTCCTTGTGGTGTGGCATCCAGCAAAATCACTATCTGAATAACCTGAAAGCTCAAAGTTTCCATTAGCAGGATACCAGATACCAAGTGTGGGAGCACCTTTTAGGTATCTAAATATCCTTTTCACAGCAATAAGGTTTGACTTTCTGGGTGAAGCCTGGGATCTAGCACAAACACAAGTGGCAAACATAATGTCTGGCCTAGATGCAGTTAAGTACAATAAAGGACCCAATCATGCATCTGTAATGTGTCTGGTCAACCAGTTCATCCTTATCATCAATAGTGAGTAGCTTGACTCTACTCATGGGTGTACTACATAGCTTACAGTCATTCATCTCAAATCTAGTTAACAAATTTTTCTCATATTTGTTTTGATGAATGAATGTGCCATTTTGCAGCTGCTTCACTTGTAGACCAATGAAGCACTAAAGTTCACCCATAGCACTTATTTCAAACTTTGCTGTCATGAGTTCCCTAAACTCTTCACACATTTTGGTACATGTGGATCCAAAACTGATGTCATCCACATATATTTGAACAATCATTAAGTCTTTCCCTCTCCATTTCAAAAATAAGGTTTTATCAATTTTACTTCTTGTGAAACCAATGGATAAGAGAAAGGTGGAAAGAGTTTCATACTAGGCCCTAGGTGCTTACTTGAGTCCATACAAAGCTTTGTTAAGCTTGTAGACATGATCAGGATGGAATGTGTCTTCAAAACCAGGTGTTTGACTACTTTGACTAGGCTAGAATTTAGGAACAACTTTGACTTGACTAGAATACCATATATACTAGCACTTTGACTTGACTAGGAGACCATATTTAATAACACTTTGACTTGACTTGACTAAGAAACTACGTTTGACTTTTCAGGTTTGACTAAGGGACCTTGAAAGGGTTTAAGTTTAATTGGTTTTAATTAACATCACAAAACACCAAATGGTGTAGTGGTTTATGTGGTGTGGTTAAGGTTTAGTCCGCCAGGGACTCGGGTTCGAATCCTGGCTCAGGCAAACATTTTTTTTAACGTTTTTAAATCAGAATTTTTAATAAAATCCAATTTAATATTGATTATAAGTCATTATTTAAACAAAAAAAATTAATAAAATGGATGGGAAAGATAATGTAAACATGAATCCGATGAATAAACGAGGGAGTTCTATATATATATAAAAAAAATTGTGTGATGTTACATTGACATACATAGACTTCCTCCTAAGTTTTGCCATATAGGAATGCACATTTGATGTCCATCTGATACACCTTGATGTTGTGGTTGACAGCAAAGGCTAGGAGGAGTCTGATAGCTTCTAACCTAGCTACAGGAGCAATGGTTTCATCATAGTCTATCCCTTCTTCTTGTCTGAAGCCTTGAACCACAAGCCTGGCTTTATTCTTAACAACTATACCCCTTTCATCAGTTTTGTTTTTGAAGACCCACTTTGTGCTAATTGGACAAACATCCTTAGGCAGTTGTACAAGTTCCCATACTTGTTGTCTTTTAAACCGAAGGAGCTCTTCCTGCATAGCTTCAACCCAACTGTTGTCTATTAGTGCCTCTTGGTACTTGACAAGTTGCGTGAGAGATAGAAAGCCTGCAAAAAGACAAATATTTGAGGATTGGCTTCTTGTGAGCACACCCTCTCTGATGTTGCCAATGATTTGATCTGGTGGATGAGCTCTTAGGTATATTAGATCTCCCTAATATGGTATGATGGCATTTTGAGATGAAGGATAGAGGTTTGGTGACTCTGTTGATGTAACATCTGTTTGCACTTCTGTAGTGCCAACAGATGTTTGAAATGGAAGTGGGGGAATGGTCCAAGTGGTGTAAAACTGGACTGACTTTTGTCAACAAATGATTGAGAAGTGGATGTAATAGGTGAAGCAGTGGTTTGAGGGTAGGACTGGCCAATAGTGGCTGACTCAACTGTGACAGAGTTTTGACAGGTGTATTGAACAGCTGCTTCCTCTGATGCAGAATAGACTTTATAGTGACTTGGAATCACAACATCTGTTCTGTAATCTTGTTGTGGAGATTGTGAAATACCTGCACTATTAGTTTTGATAGTAATATCTTCAAATTTGAATTTATCTAAATCAAACAACTCAGCAGGATTTGCTAGAATTTTTAGGGATGAAAGTTCATTGAACTTTACATTCAGAGTTTCTTCAATTGTCTTGGTCCTTGTGTTAAACACTTTATAGGCCTTGGCAGTAGAAGAATATCCCAGAAAATATTTACAATCTACTTTGGCTACAAATTTTGAAATGGAATCTTTAAGATTTAAGATGAAACATGGGTAGCCAAAGATTTTGAAAAATGAGATTAATGGATTGATTTTAAACAAAATTTCATAAGCAGTCTTTTAATGTCTTGGGTTGATTAGAACTCTGTTTTGAACATAGCAAGCAGTGTTTACAGCTTCTGCCCAGAAGGACAGTGGCAAACCAGAATCTGCTAGCATGGTTCTTGCAGCTTCAATGAGAGTTCTATTTTTCCTCTCAACCACCCATTTTGCTCTGGTGTTCTTGGGATGATGTACTGCCTCACAATCCCTTTTGACACACAGAAATCATCCAACTCCTTATTTTTAAACTCTGTTCCATTGTCACTTCTAAAGACTTTTACTGGCAAGTCATATTGTTTTTCTACTTTGGTGACAAAGTCCTTCAAGATACCTGCAGTCTCATCCTTAGAGTATAAAAAGTAAGTCCATGTAAACCTAGAAAAATCATCAACTATGACAAGACAAAATCTCTTTCTTCTTATACTCATGATTTTAACTGGGCCAAACAAGTCCATGTGCAGCAATTGTAGACATTGACTTGTTTTGGACTCATCAATGGATTTGTAAGAGCTTTTATGTTGTTTTCCTTTTAAGCAGGAAACACAGTGCTCATCACATTTGAATTCTTTTGATGGTAAACCTCTGACAAGGCTTTGTTTGGAGAGTGAGTTGATAGTTTGAAGGTTGGTGTGACCCAGTCTCCTATGCCACAATTCTGTCTCTTTAGTGGAGGCAGCAAAAAACAGACAGACATTTGCAATAGGATTATCCTTCAACATATCAACTACATACACATTACCACTTCTATGAGCAACAAGTTATGCTTTGCTCTCAGCAATGATGGTATCAATCTTTTTCACCACTTCTGGCCCAATAATCTTACAAGTTTTCTTAGTGAAGAATGAGCCATACCCTTTGTCACTCATTTGTGATACACTAAGAAGATTAAATTTAAGATTATCAATAAGATTGACATTTTCAAACTTGAGTTTCCCAGCTTGAACAGTCCCAGAACCCAACACCTTACCTTTTGAATCATTACCAAAGGATATATCACCCCCTCTATGAGCTAAGAAGTCCAGAAGACGGGCTTGAATGTCAACACTTGGTGCAACATATGTTTGATCACTTCTTGACAGATGATAGTATCCATAGGGATTTCTGTTCACTCTTGGTTTAGAAGGCTTCTTGGGTTCTTCTTAAATATGTGGCAGATTATGACAAGGTGGTTGTCCATATCCCCTTGGGTACTTGTTGGTGGGTGGAGCATCTGTTACTTGAACATCTCTAGAAGCAGATGTTTCCATGTTTTTGGTAACAGATGTTTGAACTGGAGCAAAAGTCTGCTTGGGTTTTCCTTTTGAAGTACTCACCACTTGGTTTGCAAGAGTTTTAGCCTTGTAGTCTTGTATTTTGACATAAAAATTTTTGAGATATAGGCACTCTTTGGTTTTGTGATTCTTCTTACCACATATTGAGCATGTGGTCTTAGGATCACACACACTTGTTCCTTTGTTGATATCATATGCTTTTAGAAGAAAACAGTTTTTGGTAACATGATTCTTCTAATCACAGAAATCACAGAACAAGTGAACAGACTTTTCTTTCTTTTTCCCTTTTTCAGTCTTCTTTTCAACAGAGGTTTGATCATCTGCTGGAAGATTTATCAGGGGAATGACCTTTGCCTGTGGTGCTTTCTTACCATCAGGGGTTCTGAATTCAACTGGTTTGAAGTTCTCAAGAGTACCACACTCATCAGACCAAGTAGGTTTAAATTCATATTTTTCAAGTTCTGTGAATGATGAAGAACCTTCTGGTTTTTCAAGAACAATTTTCTTGCCATTAGGTTCAGTGATTTTAATCTCTTGACCCTTCAAATTAGTTGGTACTACCTCAACAAACTTTTGATCCCTTTTATCAGTGTTTTCAAAAGCTGGAGCAGTGGTTTCAAAACCAAACCCAAACTTCACATAACTTTTGGTTTGTTTGTTGAGGAGCATCTCAAAACCTTTACATGCTTCCACCCATTTCTGACATTCAATTTGGGTGGATTCAAGCTCACTTTTGCAACTATGATATTTAGTTATCATAGTTTGGAGCTGGTCTTTGGTTATAGTTGCTTCATGTTTTAAACTGCCTATTTCAGATTCTTTTTCAGTCAGATTTGATTTTAATTCGTTCGAAAGTTTCTCAAATTTAACTTCATCATCTAAAATTTTCTTCCTAAGGTTTTCATTCACCTATTTGATGTCAACAAATGCTATTACACATTTGTCAGAACACAAATCTTTAAGGATTTGAGGAGATACCTTAGCAGCAACCATCAATGCACAATCACACTTGCACTCACAATCATCAGATGCACCCCAGGGATCTGAGAGATTCACAACCTCTTCTTCAGATTTTTCACCTGCAACTACCTCATCAACAATATCATCAGTCACAACTATAGATTCATTTACCACCTCCTCAGATTCAACTTCTTCTACCATAGCCATGAAACAAAAATTTTCTAGTTCATTTTCAGCTTTGGCAACATGTGCAAAATTTTCATCTATCAACTCATCTGGTAGACTGCTCCAATCAACAAAGACTTGTGTGAAGAAACTATGTTGACTGGTCTCTGCAGGGGCAGAGGGTGGAGTAGCAGTCATTGGCACTTGTGCCTGAGCAACAGGTGTTTGCACATAGTGGATCTGAGGAACAGTGGTTTAGACATACTGGACAGGAACAGTGTTTGAGGACTATGCAAAATGAGCAGTGTTTTGCACATTTGGTCCAGGGGTATTATGGGAAACTTGATATGTGTTGGTCTGTGGCCTCTGATTTGGATAGGTAACCATAGGTGTACCATGTTGACTCCTACATTCCCTAGCAAAATGACTAAGCCTATGACATTTATAACACTTAATCTTAGATTTATCCAACCCCACTTTTGACCTGCCAGTTAACCTTGGAAACCTTCTCCCAGTTTTCTTGTAAAAATTGTTAGTTCTTACACTGAGAAGGGCCAATTGGTGCATAATGTCCATTTCTTCCAAATCATCAGGGTCAAAGTATTTTAAGTCATCATACACAAAGGTTATGTTATCAGATGCCTGGATATCACCACCACTTGCTGTAAAAGCAGAGTTTGGTGAATAAGAATCAGAGTTAAAACCTGAATTAAAACCTGAAGTTATGTCAATGAAATGATCATAACTCTGATCCTTACTATTACCAGGCACCTCATCATGACCCAGAAGTGCTGTATTGCCAAATAAATAGTCATCAGACACTTTTCCAGAGTCCTGGAGCTTCTTTTTCTGGTTAAGCTCTCTCTCATAGGTCAAGAGCTTACCATGAAGCTGGGTCAGTGATAGGTCCTTGAATCCAATTGAGTTTCTCATAACTATAACAGTAGTGTCCCATTTATCTGGTAATGATCTTAAAAAACTATGGTTCAAAGTTGAATGAGGGTTAGTTAGACCGACCAGTTTTAGTTCACTAATGAGACAGCTAAACCTCTCAAATTGTTGAGTTAATGACTCTCCCTTAACATGACTGAATGTTTCATATTGTTGGTTTAGTATTTTACGGTTGTTTTTAATAACATCTTCAGTCCCACCAAATTGTTCTTTCAGTGCATCCCACAACTCCTTTGCACTGTTACATTGTAACAGCCCAGCATATATATCATTGGGTAGAGTCATGGCCACAATACTGAAGGCCTTAGCATCTGACTCAATTTTCTGAAAATACTGGTCGGAGTAGTTTTCAAGTTTCTTAGTCTCCTAAACCTTGGGATCTTCAGTACTCGGCACCATCGGAACATGTGGTCCGAAGATAACCGACTTCCAACACCCAGTGTTCTGTTGAGCTAGAACATGGCTCATCCGACGTTGCCAGATATTGTATTCAGATCTGACAAGCATCGGTGGCTTGTTGTTCATGCCAGTGTTGTGTGGATCCTGATTGATTCAAGTCATTTTCTGATTTTTCGAAAACAAAGCCTGTTTACAAACGGTTGAATCGAAAATAAACTATTACTCTGTTTTCAATCCGATAAACAAACGATATCAATAATTGTGAGCTGTTCTGTTTATATTAAATTGATTAGTTAGATCAAATTTAATTGACCAAGCTCTGATACCAATTGTTAGGATCTGAGTTTGATTGTTTTGATTTGTTTAAGTAAAGATGAGAATAATGAAGTGAATATAAATGGAAAGTACAGCAGAACGATAAACTGTAAATCAAAACAATAGAATAATTGTTTTTAATCGAATGCTTTCATTAATTGAAAGATTACAATATTACAAGTACTCCCCCTCAGCCTGATCACTCTGTGATTGTTTGTCTGAGAGAATGTTTTGAATGATAAATAGAACAGTACAGGCATTGTTCTATTCATAGACAAATCTAAACCACTGATGATCTAAGCTGACGTCACCTAGGATAGTGACCTCTAACAGAATAACAACATAAGACATCTGTTAAATACAAACTACTGTTACATTGTAAAACATTGTAAGATAAACTGTTGTTGGGGAAAACTCTGATGGTCTTGTATCATCTGTTGGAGCCTAAGTGCTGTTGGCTCCAACAGACCTTTAGTCTTCAGCACTTTAGTTAGCAATTGTTCTCTAGCAGTTGTTTATCCAGCAGTCCTTTGCAGCAGCAGTTGTTTCCAACAGTTGTTGAGTACAGCAGATGTTAGGGTCAATAGTCTTTTAGGAGAAGTATCTTGTAAACTGTTGTTTATTTCTAAGGATCAACTGAGTAGTATATTTTGGCTTTCCAATTACCTGTTCTTCTCCAGGTCAGCAGACCTAACACCTACTTTGGTATATCGGCCTCATGAATTGACTGATTTTTTTTCAGCGTATAAATACTAAACATCATAATAACTACACTTAGATTGTCAAGTAACACTGATGACATAAAAGCTCAGTTTAAGAAACCGGTTTGGGTTTAACAAACGAATAGGTTAAGGCTCAACATGGCTAATAGGGGTAATATTGTTGGTAAACAGGTTAATCATGAAAACAAATATACTGGTATCAAACGAAAAGGGGAATCCTAAATTGCTTTTATCATCTATGTGCATATCTAGTCTACAACCTCGGCATGTATCAAACCACACAAGTTCTGCACAGAGAAACATCTGGCCTACTCTCAACAAACGAAAATATATATAAATAAATATATCAACTAGTAGGCTCAAGGTCTCACAAAAGTGGGGAAATGGGTTACCGATGTGTGTATGCATTTATTACCAATAGCTTGTTAAATCTAGTCAGACAATTCTAAATTTTTTTTAAACACATGCTAAAAACGGTTCATGCTACTTTTCCACAAATTAAACCATGACTAAGGATCTACTGCCAAAACAATCAAGAAACAACTGGAAGGTACCGAAAGAGCTGCATTATGCCTCATTAGAATGTTTTTCTTTTAGGAACAGTTTTCAAGACATTTTCTCGATTTTTTTTAACCGGACTCAAGAATAAATAAAAACGATGTTTCTCCACTCCCACACTTGAACGGCTCATTTACCTCAATGTAAGATAGGGAATAAAATAAAACAGAAATATAAAAATACAACAACATTAAAAGGAAAAGACTCCCCTGAATATAGGCAGTGCACGTATGAGTCCCTGCATGTCCTCCAAATCGAACCGTATAGCATTTCATTCGCGGCCGATAAACAAACTTGAAACTAAGACTCAAAAGAAAAGTAAAAACATAAAATTCTGGGATGCCTTATACACCGATGGTGTACAACTTTACCTCGCCTGAATGGAGATTGAGTACATGCGAAGTTATCTGATTGCAAGTTAAACTCCAAGCATTCCCGGAAATCAAAAGAGGCTCAAAACACAAAAAGTAAATAAAAGAAAAATAAAACAAAATAAATAAATATACAAAATGTACAAGAATCGTACCTGATGTTCAGTCATGGTGGTCTCAAAGAACATTTGCCTACCGAGTTTCCAATGTAAGCTCGGTAGTTTACCTTCCATGCACCAATCTGTTCATTCTCCTTCAACTTGTCCATCGAATCCCAGCATGAAGGTTTTATCCCACATTTTCCTACCGAGTTTCCAACATACACTTGGTAGTTCACATGCCAAATCCACAATTGCTTCCAAGTTATTGGTATGAGAATTGAGTCATTCTTGTTGCGGGACCATTTTATAATAAATTTTCCAATGTCCTGGGCCCAACTCACCTTCCTCTTATTCATCTTGAACCTTCAACCTCCACTTTGTTGGGTGCCATAATCAACACGGGATGAGATTCGTGAGGAACTTTCACCTCAACCACCAAATCTTCATGAGATGCTAAGTCTTCAGTTGGGTTTAACCATTCAGAAATACTTGCAGTATCTTCATCTATATCATCATCTACCATAATGCCATAGGCCAACTCGTTTTGCTCACACTTAAGTTGGGCAAATTCCTCGGATAGTTGATGAACCTACATGACCAAAGCTTCATGAGCTTTGTCTCTCACTTCATTTCGCTGTTGCGTCTCTTTTATCATATTTATGATAGCATCAAACTTGGAATCTCATGAGTTTTGAGGTTCTTCATATGCCGGTTGAGGGCTAATATGATAGTAGTCATCATATTCCTCATAGTTTTGATATTGTTGTGTCCTTTGGCTAAATGAACTCCCTTGATACTTGTTATTTAATTGATAATAGCGTTGGGAGTTTGAATGGTGTGGCTGATAATGTGAAGAAGACAAATGTGAACCTTCAGGTTTTTCGAGCCCAAAAATAATACGATCTTGTCGTTCTTTAAATGCTTCCATTCTCTTACGGGCCACTAGACAATCTTGCCACAAATGATATGGGCTCCCACAACAAGGACAAGTATCATCATAATCTTCCCAATACATTGTGATGATGACGATCAAGTCTTGCTAATTTCCTAATCTTCAGATTTTACACAAGTGGCATGCATGCATTATCTGTTAACTGCACAATTAACACACCACACGTAAAAACAAACAAAAAGAAGTAACAAAGACAAATTAAATAGTTAATCACGATAATCAACTAAAAACTAAACACTAAGTGCACTAGCTCCCCGGCAACGGCACCATTTGATGAGTCGGTCGTCACGGGTCATACAAAACCTAATTAACCTAGGTAGCTAGGGTAAGTAGAGTATCGAATCCAGAGGAGCGTGTGGTTAGTGAATGTTACTTAGTTGATTAAACAGTGGTACTTTTGAAGATGCTTGAAAGTTATGAAGTTTGCAATTTGTTCATTTAAGAGTTTGATTTAAAAGGATTTTGTTTATTGTAATAGAACTTGAATATTGCAAGAGTAAAAAGTAATATGAGTTGTAAATAATTTAATTAAAAAGATCACACCAGGGTTTCAACAATTGAAGGCTAAGGCTTTCACAAATGGCTCAAACAATGGTAGTGCAAATGGTGTTAACGGATTGATTGTTCAATAGGCTTAGGTTTCAAGTTTCATCAACATTCAACAATGGACTAAACTACACTTTATTACCTGGAACATACAACCCTATGTTTGTATTAGAGCAAGAAAACATGTTCATGACATTAGAAATTGACACAAGATCAATTAACTGGAATGACTTCAACATAAGATTAATCGCAATTTAATACAGTATTTCAAACACACATTCAATAGTTAAGAAAATACCCAAATGTTAAACCCTAGGCCTTCAATTGTCTACTTCCCCAATGTGATACAAACGATCTAGCCAAGCATTGCCATGATGTTCTTCATTGATTTCTTTTGTGCCCTCTGCGTGTCCCCTCATAAAAGTTGTTCCACCGCCAAAAACAAAAAGTTCTCCGATGATGTCTTCAAAAGAATAATATATATCCCCTCCTTAATTTCCTCCTTTTAATTGTCGCATTCAAATTTTAATTGTCACAATTGAAACCTTCCTAATAATTCTTTCAAAAAAAAAAAAACCATCCTACGTGACTCTGGTCACGATTTTATTATTATTATTATTATTATTATTATTATTATTATTATTATACTATTATTATAAATGATATTATGACCCCGTGCTCTCGACTCGGGTGTTCGGGTCTCGAATATAATTTGTACTGTTTTGGCCCCGCTCCATGCGATCAACTTCCAAAAATATAAAATAAATAAATTAATAGTAAAAACAACCAGAAAGTAATAAATATATACAATACTAAAATAATAGAGTACAGACATCTATATTATCTTATTAAGGAATAGTGATGGCTAATATAGTAATTTTATCAAGCATACAACTTTTAAAGAAATATGTAGAAGCGATTTATGCTTATATAATGAGGGTATAATTGAAACTTTATGTGTGAATTTAAGACACTTGTAAGGGTACAATAGTAAATTTATCATGACATTTTAGTTAAAACTAGAAAATTCTTTCCCTCCTTGCCCTTTTCATCTCTATTTATCTTAGGTGGTCTTTGGGATTGAGTTTGGAAATAACTTATTGACTTATTAAATTTTTGAAAAGCCAATAACTCATTTGGAAAAGCACCAAATCCTAGCTTTTCAAAATGACTTATTGACTTATTAGCATTTTCAAAAAGTTAATAAGTTAATAAAATGTTTCCAAACTCAATCCCAAACATGCTCTTGATGTTAATGATTCAATTAAATGGCTCCCTTCAATCAAAGCATCTGTTCATCTTCAATAGAGTTTCAATGCCACCACACGCCATCCAACTTCCTGTTGAAACCGTTGTGAAGAGGTTTGCTCAACTTTATTATTCTTCATTAATTCCTCAACTACAAATTTATGATTTAGGATACCACAAACTACAGTCAACTTTCATACTCTCAAAGGTTGGATTTTTCTTGCAAATATACAATTATTGTTGTAAAAAAATTGTTGATTCAACATCACAATTCACAGGTCATTCATAGGTACTTTTAGTAATTTCAAAATTCGGATGGTTCTTTGATTATATTATTGTATATCCAATTTTTCTTTCTTATGGTCATTTACTTTTGTTGCCCGTCTGCCCGCTATCTTAATGTTATTTCTCGCGATTTTGTGTTGATAAATTTCATTTGATAAATAGAAAATAAATTTTCTTTACTATTGTTACAATAGTTATTTACTATTTCTATTTTAACTTATTGTTACATACTTAGTTCAGGGGAGTTAAGTTAGGTAATGGATTGAATTGTGCATGTATTATGATTGTTTGAATCATGCTTATAAGGTGTTCGATCATATGCACGTAGTTTAGCTTGATATTATTTTGTTAGTTTTGTTTTTTTTTTTGTTTTTTTTTGTATTAGATCACACTTCTAAGAATAATATCATGAATCATCGCCTTGAATTGTTTGTTGATAGTTAATTTGTTCTGGATTGTTTCTTGTTTTGGGTCGAGCTAACACTCATGTAAGACTATTGAAAATAAATGGAAATGAACTTTTGCGATATGAATTGTGGCATAGACAAAGAGACCATAAACTGCTCTAAAAAATATTAGCATCATTTATATAAAAAAATATTTTGAATGTGGTTTCTAGAGTGATATGATGTATCCAAGACAACGACAAAGATGGAGGCTTTAACTTTTGCAAAACGACATGATTGTCCATGCATTTAAAGGATTTTATATGTTTACAAGTTTGATTATCTAACTTAAAATGTTTGAGTTTTATAAATTTCAGGACCCTTGAAAGGATTTAGAACACAAAAGAATCATGCTTCTTTGTTTGTTCTTGTCCAGTATTGTTCATTGTTGTGGTTATTTCTCATTTTATACTTTGTATTGTTCTTTTTTTGTAGTTTTGTACAAATTGGTAGCATAAGTTATCTTTGAAAACCATGTGTGTAAGTTTACTCTCAAAGAATTTAAATGATCCTATTCTTTTCGGTCATCCAATTATCTGATTGAATAATCATGAATACACATGCTATGGGGATAGATCATTGTTACCTAATTTGCGATTTGCTTCGGTTCCGGTTTGTGATTAGCTAGAGAGGACATGTTCGGTCCGGAGGGGTAGATTCATTTCGGTACGAAATGATATTGTGTATTGACATGTAAATATAATTATTATTTTTATTGATTTGAAATTGTTTATAAAGAGACTATTACCTATGATCTCTAAATACCATATGTTCTAGTTGGATTTTTGTTGAAAAACCATGTGTTGTTGAGAAACCTACTGATTGTTTTTTATCCACTAATATTTTCAATCTTTTACAGTCTTCTTTTACCATAACCTGAAGGACAAAAACCATTCAAACTGGTGCTATAGATTGTAAGTCAAACCTTTCTTGAGTTTCCTATATGGGTTTATAATTATATAGAATTTCTATACTTTTGTGTAAGCTATGACATATACAATTCTAAATGGAAGTGATTGATGAGGCTAGAGTTTTGCTAACATGTGGATATACTCTTAGCATAACCGATATCTACTATATTTTAGGATGATTTAAATTTGCTTTGTATAGATATAGAGATTATTCTCTTTCCATGTTTATCTTGTATTAATCTCCCTATATAAAGGGATTGCATTGTATCATTCTATTTATTTATAATATCAATACCATAGACCACTTTTATGGTATCAGAGCTACGGCTCGTTAAACCCTAATTCGTACCAGATCCGCCGTCCGGCTTCTTCCTTTTTTTTCGATCGCATGACGAAGGAGTCAGAGCAGCCAGAATCCTCTAGTCCGAATACAAAACCGGTGTCCTTACACCCGACGTATTCCGTGACTAACATCAACAGCAAGGTCCGAACTCTTGACGGGAAAACTGTTACGTACACTTCCCGGGTAAGATTGTTTCGCCTTCACACAGTCGCTTACAAGGTGCTGCATCATATCGACGGCACCGACCCACCACCCGAAACCGCTGCTGAACGCCCTCAATGGGTCGAACTCGATGCTCTGGTCCTTCAATGGATCCTGAACACCGTATCCGACTCCACCCTACCCCAGTTAATGGGACAGGTCTCTACAGCTCGAGCCGCTTGGCTTAAGCTCGAAAAGACCTTTCTCAGTAACAAACAAGCACGTGCCGACGCCCTAGAAACACAATTCTGCAACCTAACCCTAGCCAACTGCTCTTCGGTCGATGATTATTGCCAACGCCTACGGGATCTTGCCAACCAACTTGAGGATGTTGATAACCCCGTCACGGAATCACGCCTGGTCTTACAGTTAGTTCGGGGCTTACCTCGAGAATATGATAGCAAAACGCTGATTGGGATACTGCCTACACCAGGTTGCACGATGAGGTGACCCAAATGGCAGCCCCTCAATCTTCTGCCTCCTCGATTCTCGTCACCCAGCAACCATCCCAACAACTACCCGCTTCCAATACACAGCATCCGCCGCCGCCAAACCACCCTGCTCCAAACCCTAACCCTTAGCAGTCTTATTCTAGGGGACAGGGCCGGGGCAGGGGACGCTCCGGTCGTGGTGGACGAGGACACGGTCAGCCTAGAAACTCTGCTCCCTGGTTCTAGCAGATGCCGACTTATACCACGTGGGCTTGGTGGTCACCCCACCTTGCCCTTACCCGACGGCTCCCTGGCAACCCAACCAACGCTCAAAACAGCCCACGGGCCAATATTCTGCTCCTGGTTACAGCCAACAGGCCTAATCCGGCCCATATGATGGCGTTGCTTCAGCCCAGTATACCGGGTTTTCGAACCCGCAGCCTTCGGCCCCGCCACCCGGTTTTGGTTATAACGCACTTTGCCCTTCTGACTTGAGTGCAGCTTTCTCAGCCATGAATTTGCAGAATCAAGACCCCACTTCTTACATGGACACCGGAGCCGAGGCACACGTCACTCAAGACCAAGGTATGATCAAACTCCCTTCTTCATCTACTGCTTGTACTAAACTTTTAGTCGGTAATGGCGCTTGTGTTCCCATTCTTTAGTCTGGGGCGGGCTTTTTCACCCTACCTAACCGAACCTATATTTGACCTAATGTCCTATATAGTCCTCAGATTATTAATAACCTTATTTCCGTTAGACGTTTTTCACGTGAACTGGGGACTTATATCCATTCACCGTGTAACACCCCAACCGATGGCGAAAACATCGGGATGTCACGTAATGATGATTGTTCAGTAGCTCATGGTGAATAATAAATTTCGTTAAATGATTTAAATAAATTACATACAATTGTTCTACAAAATTCGTACATCAAAATGAATAATACTATGTACACATCTTCAAGCATTAACTCAAATCTTCAAGCAAGTAGAACCTGAAACATGTTAAGTTTGAAAATATTTTGGGTCAACAAAAGTTGGTGAGAATACATAGGTTTTCGAATATATTTGATAACAATAGTTTGTACAACAATCACAGTTGTATGATGATAGAGTATGAGTCCGACATGTAACAATGCGTCTTTGTACAATCAAACCTTGTGTCGACTGAGGACTAACTCGCAAGTTAGTTAAATGTTGTTACTGTTATCGATCATCCCTGAATTTATGCGGGGGGATAGGTTTGTCAGACTTATAGCGCTATAATCTAAACAGGCGGCTTGATCATTGTTAATGATTGTACTGTGTCTTTTTGTTACAGTCAAATGATAGAATGAGTAAATGATAGTGTAATTGAATCACAAGTTTCAACAATGTAAGAATGAGTAAATGATAGTGTATAAAATGTTTAAACATGTTTCACCCCAAAATGTAAAAAAAAAAAGGGGGCTATGTAAACTCACCTCAGTGTTTAGAATGATGACCCTTGTTATATAAGTAAATGTGGCTTGTGTGTATCCAAATATCACCCTATTTCAAGGTAATAAATAAGTGTTGGGGAAAACTTAATAAATTCTAAGTTTTCTAGTCTAAAATGTGCTAGGGTTCCTTATTTTGGGAATTAATAATTGGATAGTTTAAATAAATGACGAAATAATTAATGAAAACGTTTTCTGACCAATATTATCTAAAAGTAATTGAATTATATTGTAATAAGTGTAAAAATAATTTTTTATAAAATTATTTTCTTATTTAACGAATATTTATATATTAATAATTATTTCACAAAATATAGACTTAATATTTAAAAATATAAAAAATTATAAATTTTGAATCAAAAATTTATATTTCTGTCCTAGATGGTTAATAATAATTTATGTGAAATTTTGATGCAAATATAATGAAAAACAAATTTATTATGATTTATTTATGATTAAAATAGCAAAAACCGATTAAAAATAATAAATAAATGATTTTTCAGGAATAAAAATCATTTCTGGAATGTTTATAGTTTTATAAACTTAGAATAATTTTTGTAGAATTTTATGAAATCGTTTTGGTATTTTTATGAAATTTAAAAATTATTAAGGATTAAACTTGTAATATTTATATTATATAATAAATAAATGAATTTTGAAAAACTAAAAATTGTGTGATAAACTTTATTGTTTACATAACATGAGATAAATTTTGGGGAATTTATAAATCTTTTTAGGTATTTTAAAATTATTTAAAAGGTAATAACAATAAAAATATAAAGGAAAAGGTTCAAAAAGATGTGATGATGCTGGGAATCGAACCTGGGCCATAGGCCGGTTTGTGTTCTGGTGCAAAGGAGGGTAACCAACTGATCTATGAATCTGTTGGTGTTTATTTCCTTTCTGTTTTAAATAAATACGATAACAGTTCAGTATCATCTTCCCCAAATAACAAAACTACGAACCCTAGTTTAACAATCCGGATAATCGTGATGAAAGAGGCCGATTGTAACAACCGGCAAAAATAAGGTAATTCCGTACAATTAATTAATATATGATTAACGTAATTAAATGCAATTATGTGTGATTTAATTAGCAAGGCCTTAGGGAATAGCAATTTCCAAATAATGCATAGGAATGCATACGTTTAATGGTAAAGCATGATTGAATCATGTGCGAATAAGCTATCCGGTACGGATGTTGGCAATTACCCGGTAATAATTAAATAAACGAAACGAATCCCGGACACCCAGGATATAAAATAAAGGGTATTTTCATAAGATATAATGAGTTTTGGAACTCCAAAACCATAAATGAAAACGTCTTGTACAAATCTCCCGGTAACGAATAAAGTGCGCGTATCGCACCCGATACGCGTATAACTCATAATTTCACCCGGTAAAGGCCTAAATAACCAATCAACGCTTAAAATAGACTATATTTAAGTGTTATTAAAGGTATATTTAATGTCCGGATAACGCGTGATTAAAACCCGAAAAACACCCGAACGACACCCGAACGACGGGGGATTAAACATAACAATCAATGGGTTAATATTTGAAGTGGTGGACCCCACCAAACCCACCCAAGGGGCCGGCCTAAGGGCCATATTATCTTACTTGCCTTGTTGTTTTAATAATAACCTATACACCTAAAGACAAAGCATGCATGGATTAGGAAAAGTGTGTAAGTGAACATGTAGTACAAAAGCAACACTTTCTTGTCCCCTTGTAAGGAAATTTCGGCCAAGGGCCACAACCATCCAAAACCAACTCTAAACACATCATAACACTAGAGTGCACATGCAAGGATAAGTCTTATAAGTAGAATTATGATGGTTCATGAAGATTTAGCCAAGATTGCAAGAAACCACCTATATCTACATACATACATACGGCTATTTCTACACACACACATATCTTCATTTCAAAAATCTCCCAAGTACACTCATAATCTTCCATAAGATCCCTTAAATCTTTAGCATCATTACATGAGTTGATTATATAATAACACATGTTAGTCCTTTGAAGATAACAAAGCAAAAACAATCCTCCTTCTTTTCTTCCTTGAGCCGTGGGTTTTCACATACCCACACACATTGTTCTCTCAAGTTTTTACAACTCCAAATCACTTAAAATCATCCATCATCCAAACCCCTTTTGTGTGTTTCAAGAGCTTGGAGCTAAACCACTAGGAAGAACACACTAAACCCCTCTCAAATCCAAGGTTTTTGTCTTCCCTAGCCTTGTGCTAGTAGTAAGCTTCTTAATCTTGTTTTTGATTGTTATTTTTCATGTATGTGTTCCTAGTAGCAAGTTGTACATGAAGGGTTTAAAAATGGTTTTGAACATAATCTTTAATAGGTTTTCATATGAAAAATGGAAGGTTAAAGATATGAAAATAAACCATGGATTTGATGATGATGATGTATTAGTCTTGAAAATATATAAAGTTTACATGTAAGACCAAGTAGGATGATGTTTTGGTTAAGATTTTGAGATGAACTTGAATATGTTAAAACTAACTTTAATTCATCTTATTATGATCATTTAAGTAATAATATGTGGTAAAACATGCTAGAAGTTCATAAATGAATAAGATGGAAAATTAAAGTTAACTCACTTGGATGAATGATATTTTGAAGAAATGGACAAATACATAAAACACACATATAATTAGTCTTTCATATGGAATATAAGACTAACATAAGTGTTTTGGTACAAAAATAACTTACCAATAAAAAGTTGAATCTTCAAAGTTAACTATTTTGAGTGAAAAATGCCAACTTTGAAAGTTAGAATAGAAAAATGCAACTTTTGTAAGTTAAGGGACTAAAGTTGTAACTTTGAAAGTTAAGGGACTAAAATGAACATTTTTGAAACTATTAGTCCAAAAATACAAGTATGGAAAGTTTGGTGTCAAAAATGTAAGAAATAAAGTCTAAGGATGATTTTTGTAAATACTAGTAGAAATACTTGGGTATTTTGTATAAAAGTGTATTTTTGAAAGTTATAAAAATATAAAGGGTTTTAACATAAGGATTTTTATAAAATAGAGATTTTATAAAAATATTAAACAAACTTGGGAAACTTATACAAAAATGAATACTTTTATATAAATGGGAATATAAAAGTGTTGGAAACATTTTTGTAGTTAAGTTGACAAGTTGGGTTAAAAATACATAAGTGTTTTAACCATCCAAGTAACATGTGTAAATAGGAAGAAATATGGAAAATATTTCTTAAAATACATGTTGGGAAAAACTTGGAAAAATTAACTAATCAAGTTAAGATATCAAGCTAAAACGCGTTAACGAACCATAACCGGACAAAATATGAGAAAAATGCCATTGCGGCAAGATAAGAAAAATATATATTTTAAGAGGTAAAATGTATATATATACTTTGGGTGAAAATAAATAAACACTTTCCTAAGTGTTGGAGGATTAATTCGTGGGAGAAACACATGACACAAACGAATAAGACGTTAAAACAAACGTATATACTTAACAAGAAAAATTACACATTTATATATATATTTGTACGCTCGTCTCGGCAAAATTCTAGTGTGTCTACTTAATGGGAAAGTAGATGTGCGGGAAGGAAAGCCGCGACGAGAAGACAAGGACATATATGTGTATGTCGTACCAACGAAATCCTAGTATATTTATTTGAATGGGAAAATAAATATACGGTGTGGTGAGTTGAATCGGACGTTAAGAATATACGATCGAACGACAAAATCTTAGCATATTTGTTTAAATGGGAAAACAAATGTGTGGCAAAGTGAGTCGGGTCGAGGATTGAAATATATATTATATCGAGCGATGCGATCTTAAGTATAATTATTTAAATGGGAAAATAATTATACGTTAAGTGAAGTCGAGTCGATGATAATAAGATACAAGTTATGGAAATATTAACAAGAGTAATATATAACTTGTAACACAAAGGGTAATGTAACGCCAACGAAACCTAGGATACACGCTTAATTAAACGGGATTTGGAACAACCTGTGGTCGGGAGTTGGGTGTACAACTTGCCAAGGCACATGCACTATAGGAATAGTGACTTATACGTTTAGGACGTTGTAGGTGCAAGACCACCCTTTGCTATTCACCTTATTGAGCCAGACGCAGTTACAGGTGAGTTTCACGGCCCCATTTTAAACTATTTTTACGTTTTCCGGGGGAAAGATATGTTAGGGATAGTGTTTGACGGATTTATTACTTGAGGTGTGACCGCCACTCGGGGTTGAGTCCTCGCCTCTATAATCATTTGTTCAGGGAATTGAAACCGGAGGAATATTCGAATAGTACTATTGGTGCCTGACAAGGCCCACCCCTAATCGATAGCGTCGATTTTGCATTAGGTTATGCCTGGGGTGCAAATATTCTGAACTTAAGTCGTGGGAAACCGAGTAACGACTTGGAGCGGGGCACAATTATTATATGTCTTGGTTTGATTATAGTCTCAAGTAGATTTATAGGAATTTGCAACTCCTATATATTGTCATAACATGGTATTCCCAAGTATTCAAGTTTTAGAAACTGAAAACCTGTGAACTCACCAATATATTTATATTGACGAAACTTTTTAAACATATCTTTCAGGTAATTAGAAGATGAAAGATCAGGCAGGCAGGGTCGGGGAATCTCCAATGCGACGTCAGGCTTTTGTGGGGTTTCACCTTTATTTCCCAAGGCATTTGGGATATATTTGAGAAACCTCTATGTTTATTTCAAAAACAATTAACTTTTGTGTAATGTTTGAAACTGATTCGACGTCATAATAAATGACCCATTTTCTTTAAATTACTTGTGTTTAGCCATAACCTTGACTTTATGCTTTTGAACCGTCGCGCCACGTGTTTCCGCCTTTGTCGTGGTGTGACAGAACGTGGTATCAGAGCCAAGGTTATAGCGAACTAGAGTATTTTCTTTAAAAACTAGACTATAACCGGATTTGGTTCTAAAGATAAAGTTTTCAAAAGAAAATGTACATGGTTTTAAATAAAAGTAATTTTCAAGAAGCATTGGGCATGAGGAGATTCCGACCAAGCCAGCCATGAGTATTGTTATACTGTAAGGTAGAAATTAGAAGTTAGGAAGGTTACTATAGAGTACGCCATAACTGTCTAATTTAAATAAATCATATATACATGTACGGTTCTTTTGCCAGGATGTCCGACGCGGGAAGTATAGCGCCTAGTGTTGATAGCAGTATCCAGATTATACCTGCACCTCCGCCGGAGCCAGTCGAGTTGGTTGTACTCGATGCGGAAGAAGACGACGTGGAGATGGACGTTGCAGGAGGGTCAGACGACGATTCAGACGAGACAGATCCTAGCGAGGATCCTGACTGGACACCGGCCGTGGTCGACGCGCCACAGCCCATCGTACCGGCCGCACCTTTGGCCGTACGCCCCGTTCGAGCCATCAGGGATTTCCCTGACGGCTGTGCCGGTCCTTCGCGACCAGTTCCCGCCCAGTCAGACGCGGCAGAGTCTCCTTTCCGCCGACAGGCTCAAGCCGAGCACGAGCCGGCGCCGGTACCCCACATTCATGTACCAGCAGGCATGAGACTCCTGCCTATTCCCCGTGGGAGGAACGGATGGATATCCGACGACTCCGATGACGAGTCTGTGGGTTCAGTAGGGCACATGTTGGTGCCAGAGATTCAGGCTGACCAGGAGGAGCCAGTGGCTCCAATGCTAGAGGACGCCCCAGCCGACCCCATAGCTCCACCAGCACCCGAGCCCATACCCCAGGAGGAGCCAGCACCAGCAGCACTTATACACGAGGGTAGTCCCGCCCGTAGCTCCGAGCTACATAGGGCAGGCATGGAGGCCTTCGCCACTGCGAGCCCTCCCACACCCCCTGTAGTGGTGTCCACTCCAGAGTGGGCCACTGTCTCTGAGCCATTGGTAGCCCCACTAGCTGAGCCTATGCCACCACCCACCATTGCCATGACTACACCCATCCCCACCATTCCCAGCATGACACCTGCACCATACCCTCTAGGTGCAGGGGACCCTTATATGATGCCACCCTACTTTTCCATCAGGCCACCCGGTTTCACTCCATTACTGCCACACATACCAGTACCAGCCCCCTTCGGGCCCTTCCCATCCACACACCCTGATATACCCGGACCGTCCCACCATCACAGGATGACACCCCCCTCGGGACCCGCCCGGACCTCAACCATCACTTTAGAGCAGGACTTTCAGACTCTAGTCAACACGGTGCAGCGCACCGTGAATCAGGTTGAGCAGCAGACGAGATTGATGTGGGCGAGGATGATCGACACTCGTGATGCCTTAGCGCATTACGCAGAGGAGCTCTTGCGCATGGATGCGCAGTGCGGGATTACTGGGGATGCACACTGGGCGCATCGACAGTTTCTGTACGAGCGCATCACGGAGATCAGCATGACGATTAGCATGTATGCGCCTCAGTATCAGTTTCCTCCGCCACCGCCACAGTAGGATGTATCGGGGATGCACAGAAGACACACCAGCTTATGTACATATTAGCAGCAGTATGGTAGTACAGCACGGGTTATGACACTCGTCTGCATTTTGCCTAGCCGTACGGGTATTACGGCGTATGATATGATATTTTATTATTTCAAAAGCAATGTATTGTATGAGAAATGTATTCTCCATTTTGTATTATGAACAAGCATTGTACTGATATTATTGAAATTAATGAAAAATCTTATTATTATGGTGAAATATGTTGTTGTCTATGATTATTATTGCTTACTCCATGTGTTGTGGTTTGTATATTTGTGTGGTGATGTTGTGTTGATTTCTATTTATATTTATGTATGATGTGTTGGTATGTTGTGTGATGACATGGTGTTGATTATTGTGTTCATGCTTTGGTTTGTTATTTATGCTTTGTATTGTATAAATGTTTGCCAAATTAACCTTTGATAATTATTATTGAAGAAAAATGGCACCTGCCACCCGAAGCAATAGTGGAGCAGACGGACTGCCCACAACACCGGCCGAGCTCGAAACCATGATATCTGAACGCATAGCTCGCGCCATCGCTGAACACGAAGCCGCACGCTCTGAACACTCCCATGACAGGACAGGGAGCGAGCGACGAGAGACCTCCCCCAGTGGTAAGAGGTTTAAGAATAAATGAAAAAGTGATGGGAGGATATTTCAAAAACTCCTATCCCATAATAACATACTATGTTACTATTACAGGGACAGCCTCGGGAGAGCGCGGCTGCACTTTCAAGGCTTTCTTGGACTGTAAGCCACTAAACTTCAGCGGCACTGAGGGTTCCATAGGCCTGGTCAAATGGTTCGAAAAGACCGAGGCAGTTATCCGCATCAGCGGGTGTACCCCTCGACAGTCTGTCATGTACGCCACCAATCTGTTCCTAGATCAAGCGCTAACTTGGTGGAACGGCCAAGTACAGTCCTTAGGAGATGATGTTGCATACTCTCTATCATGGGCGGCACTGAAAGAACTAATGACTGCCGAATACCGCCCGGCAAGTGAAGTTCAGAAGTTGGAAACCGAATTCTGGAACCTCACCATGGTAGGAGCAGACGTCACTGGGTATACGTCAAGATTTCATGATCTCGCACGACTGGTACCTCGTCTGGTTACACCGGAGAAGAACAAAGTGGAACGTTACCTATTCGGGCTAGCACCACAGATTCGCAGCATGGTCACCTCTTCCAAACCCACGACCATGCGCGAGGCAATTGATCTGGCACTAAGTCTGACTGAGGATGCTATCCGCATGGGTACCCTAATCCGCCAAGTTTCTGGGTTAAAAATTTCTGAAGCAAGTAGTGTTGAGGCCAAGAAACAGGGATCAAGTTCAGCGGTTGCAACTAATGATCAGGGTAACGGGCAGAGGTTTGGGAAAAGGAAGAGAGATGAGGGAAGAAGGGATCGAGCGTCGGGTAGCTCGAACAAGAAAGGAAAGGGTTATGCCGCCACAGGACGTGGTAACAATAACAATAACAAACAGGGAAACCAGGGGAGAAACAATGGATTGACTTGCGGGAAGTGCCACCGCACCGGGCACAAGACTGAAGAGTGCCGATCTGGAGCACCAAAGAACGGAGGGGCCAGACCCTGTTTTGCATGCGGGTCATTGGACCATTGGAAGAAAGATTGCCCCAAAGTCAACAATCAGGCCCGTGGCCGGGCATTTGTTATTGGAGCCGGTGACGCACGGCAAGACCCCAATGTGGTCACTGGTACGTTTCCTCTAAATGGTCATTATGCCTCTGTATTATTTGATACCGGTGCTGACTTTAGCTTCGTATCCATTGAGTTTAAAAGACTACTTGGTTTAAAAACTAGCAAACTAGATACACCCTACTCTATAGAACTGGCTAATGGTAAAACTATTGAAACGAGAGAGGTAGCAAAAGATTGTAAGTTAGAACTCTGTGGGCACGAGTTTGGGATTGATCTATTGCCGGTCGTATTGGGAAGTTTTGACATCGTTGTTGGCATGGATTGGTTGTCCGCGCACCGTGCCATTGTGGTTTGCAACGATAAGGTTATTCAGGTTCCCCTCGCAAGCGGTGAAACTCTCTCAATTCAAGGTGAAAGACACGGGACGCCACTAAGGATTATTTCGAGCATGAAGGCTCGTAAGTGTCTGAGAAAAGGGCTTGTCGCGTTCTTGGCACACGTAGTGGACAAGAAGGCCGACGAGCGAAAGTTGGAAGACATTCCAGTCGCCAGAGATTTTCCGGATGTATTTCCAGAAGATTTGCCGGGGTTGCCACCACCTCGACAAGTCGAGTTCCGCATCGACCTCGTTCCCGGAGCAGCTCCTGTGGCACGATCGCCATACCGCCTAGCTCCATCAGAGATGCAGGAACTGTCCAGCCAGCTACAAGAATTACTGGACAAAGGTTTTATAAGACCGAGTTTCTCACCTTGGGGAGCTCCCGTCTTATTTGTGAAGAAGAAGGATGGCACATTTCGCATGTGCATCGACTATCGAGAGCTGAACAAGCTAACCATCAAGAATCGCTATCCTCTCCCCAGGATCGACGATTTATTTGATCAGCTCCAAGGTTCCAGCTATTACTCCAAGATCGACTTGAGGTCAGGCTATCACCAGTTGCGTATACAAGAAGAAGATGTACCAAAAACGGCCTTCAGAACCCGGTATGGACACTATGAATTTTTGGTAATGCCGTTCGGCTTGACCAACGCACCAGCGGTTTTCATGGACCTAATGAACCGCGTATGTAAACCATACCTGGACAAATTCGTCATTGTCTTCATTGACGATATTTTGATCTATTCACGCACGAAAGAATACCACGAGAATCACCTTCGGTTAATTCTTGAAGTATTACGCAAAGAGAAGCTCTATGCTAAATTCTCGAAATGTGACTTTTGGATTCGGGAAGTCCACTTTTTAGGCCACGTGGTAAACGAGAAGGGCATACACGTTGATCCAGCCAAGATCGAGGCAATTAAAAATTGGGAAGCCCCTCGAACTCCTACCGAAGTACGACAATTTCTAGGCCTCGCGGGTTATTACAGAAGGTTCATCGAGAACTTTTCAAAAATAGCACAAGCTCTAACCATGCTAACCCAGAAGGACAAGAAATTTGAGTGGACGGAAAAGCAAGAGGCAGCCTTCCAATTGTTAAAAGACAAGTTATGTGGCGCTCCGATACTGTCACTCCCGGACGGTACGGAAGATTTTGTGGTTTACTGTGATGCCTCGCATCAAGGCTTGGGTTGTGTACTGATGCAGCGAGAAAAGGTAATAGCTTATGCTTCCAGGCAACTGAAAATCCATGAGAAGAACTACACTACACACGATTTGGAATTAGGTGCAGTGGTGTTCGCTCTCAAGATATGGAGGCACTATTTGTACGGAACCAAGTGCACGATTTTCACTGATCACAAGAGTTTGCAGCACATCTTTGATCAGAAGGATTTGAATATGCGGCAACGGCGATGGGTTGAATTATTAAACGATTACGATTGTGAGATAAAGTACCATCCCGGTAAGGCGAACGTCGTAGCCGACGCCTTGAGTCGCAAGGAACGGGTTAAACCATTGCGTGTTCGAGCTTTGGGATTGACTATCCACACGAATATGACTGAACGAATTCGTGAAGCTCAAGTTAACGCCCTCAAACCCGAGAATGTCAAAGGTGAAAGGTTACGAAAGATGGTTGATTCACTGGAACCAAAAGCGGACCAGACATTGTATTTCATGAATAGAATTTGGGTTCCAGTATATGGTGGTTTGCGTGAGCTAGTATTGGCCGAAGCTCACAGTTCTAGATATTCGGTTCACCCGGGTGCAGACAAGATGTTCCATGATTTGAAGGAACTTTATTGGTGGCCGAACTTCAAAAGGGATATAGCAGCCTATGTTGCGCGATGTTTGACTTGCGCAAAGGTCAAGGCTGAACACCAGAGACCTTCCGGTTTGCTCCAGCAACCGGAAATACCGGAATGGAAATGGGAACGAATCACCATGGATTTCATTACCAAGTTACCTAAAACGACAAGCGGCCATGACATGATCTGGGTAATCGTAGATCGATTGACGAAATCTGCACACTTCCTCCCGATTCGCGAAACGGACAGGTTGGAGAAACTGACCCGCTTGTACATTAAGGAGGTGGTATCTAAACACGGTGTACCTGTTTCTATCATCTCCGATCGAGATAGTCGTTTCACGTCAAGATTTTGGGAAAGTTTAAATGAAGCCCTCGGTACTCGCCTCGACATGAGCACCGCATATCACCCCCAAACGGATGGTCAAAGTGAACGAACCATCCAGACCTTGGAGGATATGTTAAGGGCATGCGCGATTGATTTCGGAGGTAATTGGGATACGCACTTGCCATTGGTAGAATTTTCTTATAACAACAGTTATCATACGAGCATTCAAGCCGCGCCGTTTGAAGCTCTATATGGGCGCAAGTGCCGATCGCCACTATGTTGGGCGGAAGTTGGGGAAAAGCAACTCACCGGGCCCGAAATTGTTCAAGAGACCACGGATAAGGTCTTTTTGATAAAGGAACGCCTCAAAGCGGCCCGGGACCGCCAGAAAAGCTATGCTGATATGAGGCGAAAGCCTTTAGAGTTTCAAGTCGGAGACAGGGTCCTATTGAAGGTGTCACCTTGGAAAGGTGTCGCGCGCTTTGGGAAGCGCGGAAAGCTGAACCCACGATATATTGGACCGTTCAAAGTCTTGTCCAGGGTAGGCACAGTGGCATACAAGCTCGAGTTGCCTCAAGAGCTTAGTGGAATACACGACACGTTTCATGTGTCGAACTTGAAAAAGTGCCTATCCGACGAAACTCTCATTATTCCTGCTGACGAAATCCAGATTGACGACAAGTTACATTTTGTGGAAGAACCAATCGAGGTAACTGATTGGAAGGTCCAAAAATTAAGGCGCAGCAAGATCAGATTGGTCAAAGTGCGCTGGAATGCCAAGCGTGGACCGGAGTTCACGTGGGAACGGCTGGACCGGATGAAGCAAAAATACCCCGCCCTATTCGAGAAGACACCTGTACCGGAGAACTCGAAGTGAATTCCGGGACGGAATTCTCTTAACGGGGGGAGAATGTAACAACCGGCAAAAATAAGGTAATTCCGTACAATTAATTAATATATGATTAACGTAATTAAATGCAATTATGTGTGATTTAATTAGCAAGGCCTTAGGGAATAGCAATTTCCAAATAATGCATAGGAATGCATACGTTTAATGGTAAAGCATGATTGAATCATGTGCGAATAAGCTATCCGGTACGGATGTTGGCAATTACCCGGTAATAATTAAATAAACGAAACGAATCCCGGACACCCAGGATATAAAATAAAGGGTATTTTCATAAGATATAATGAGTTTTGGAACTCCAAAACCATAAATGAAAACGTCTTGTACAAATCTCCCGGTAACGAATAAAGTGCGCGTATCGCACCCGATACGCGTATAACTCATAATTTCACCCGGTAAAGGCCTAAATAACCAATCAACGCTTAAAATAGACTATATTTAAGTGTTATTAAAGGTATATTTAATGTCCGGATAACGCGTGATTAAAACCCGAAAAACACCCGAACGACACCCGAACGACGGGGGATTAAACATAACAATCAATGGGTTAATATTTGAAGTGGTGGACCCCACCAAACCCACCCAAGGGGCCGGCCTAAGGGCCATATTATCTTACTTGCCTTGTTGTTTTAATAATAACCTATACACCTAAAGACAAAGCATGCATGGATTAGGAAAAGTGTGTAAGTGAACATGTAGTACAAAAGCAACACTTTCTTGTCCCCTTGTAAGGAAATTTCGGCCAAGGGCCACAACCATCCAAAACCAACTCTAAACACATCATAACACTAGAGTGCACATGCAAGGATAAGTCTTATAAGTAGAATTATGATGGTTCATGAAGATTTAGCCAAGATTGCAAGAAACCACCTATATCTACATACATACATACGGCTATTTCTACACACACACATATCTTCATTTCAAAAATCTCCCAAGTACACTCATAATCTTCCATAAGATCCCTTAAATCTTTAGCATCATTACATGAGTTGATTATATAATAACACATGTTAGTCCTTTGAAGATAACAAAGCAAAAACAATCCTCCTTCTTTTCTTCCTTGAGCCGTGGGTTTTCACATACCCACACACATTGTTCTCTCAAGTTTTTACAACTCCAAATCACTTAAAATCATCCATCATCCAAACCCCTTTTGTGTGTTTCAAGAGCTTGGAGCTAAACCACTAGGAAGAACACACTAAACCCCTCTCAAATCCAAGGTTTTTGTCTTCCCTAGCCTTGTGCTAGTAGTAAGCTTCTTAATCTTGTTTTTGATTGTTATTTTTCATGTATGTGTTCCTAGTAGCAAGTTGTACATGAAGGGTTTAAAAATGGTTTTGAACATAATCTTTAATAGGTTTTCATATGAAAAATGGAAGGTTAAAGATATGAAAATAAACCATGGATTTGATGATGATGATGTATTAGTCTTGAAAATATATAAAGTTTACATGTAAGACCAAGTAGGATGATGTTTTGGTTAAGATTTTGAGATGAACTTGAATATGTTAAAACTAACTTTAATTCATCTTATTATGATCATTTAAGTAATAATATGTGGTAAAACATGCTAGAAGTTCATAAATGAATAAGATGGAAAATTAAAGTTAACTCACTTGGATGAATGATATTTTGAAGAAATGGACAAATACATAAAACACACATATAATTAGTCTTTCATATGGAATATAAGACTAACATAAGTGTTTTGGTACAAAAATAACTTACCAATAAAAAGTTGAATCTTCAAAGTTAACTATTTTGAGTGAAAAATGCCAACTTTGAAAGTTAGAATAGAAAAATGCAACTTTTGTAAGTTAAGGGACTAAAGTTGTAACTTTGAAAGTTAAGGGACTAAAATGAACATTTTTGAAACTATTAGTCCAAAAATACAAGTATGGAAAGTTTGGTGTCAAAAATGTAAGAAATAAAGTCTAAGGATGATTTTTGTAAATACTAGTAGAAATACTTGGGTATTTTGTATAAAAGTGTATTTTTGAAAGTTATAAAAATATAAAGGGTTTTAACATAAGGATTTTTATAAAATAGAGATTTTATAAAAATATTAAACAAACTTGGGAAACTTATACAAAAATGAATACTTTTATATAAATGGGAATATAAAAGTGTTGGAAACATTTTTGTAGTTAAGTTGACAAGTTGGGTTAAAAATACATAAGTGTTTTAACCATCCAAGTAACATGTGTAAATAGGAAGAAATATGGAAAATATTTCTATAAAATACATGTTGGGAAAAACTTGGAAAAATTAACTAATCAAGTTAAGATATCAAGCTAAAACGCGTTAACGAACCATAACCGGACAAAATATGAGAAAAATGCCATTGCGGCAAGATAAGAAAAATATATATTTTAAGAGGTAAAATGTATATATATACTTTGGGTGAAAATAAATAAACACTTTCCTAAGTGTTGGAGGATTAATTCGTGGGAGAAACACATGACACAAACGAATAAGACGTTAAAACAAACGTATATACTTAACAAGAAAAATTACACATTTATATATATATTTGTACGCTCGTCTCGGCAAAATTCTAGTGTGTCTACTTAATGGGAAAGTAGATGTGCGGGAAGGAAAGCCGCGACGAGAAGACAAGGACATATATGTGTATGTCGTACCAACGAAATCCTAGTATATTTATTTGAATGGGAAAATAAATATACGGTGTGGTGAGTTGAATCGGACGTTAAGAATATACGATCGAACGACAAAATCTTAGCATATTTGTTTAAATGGGAAAACAAATGTGTGGCAAAGTGAGTCGGGTCGAGGATTGAAATATATATTATATCGAGCGATGCGATCTTAAGTATAATTATTTAAATGGGAAAATAATTATACGTTAAGTGAAGTCGAGTCGATGATAATAAGATACAAGTTATGGAAATATTAACAAGAGTAATATATAACTTGTAACACAAAGGGTAATGTAACGCCAACGAAACCTAGGATACACGCTTAATTAAACGGGATTTGGAACAACCTGTGGTCGGGAGTTGGGTGTACAACTTGCCAAGGCACATGCACTATAGGAATAGTGACTTATACGTTTAGGACGTTGTAGGTGCAAGACCACCCTTTGCTATTCACCTTATTGAGCCAGACGCAGTTACAGGTGAGTTTCACGGCCCCATTTTAAACTATTTTTACGTTTTCCGGGGGAAAGATATGTTAGGGATAGTGTTTGACGGATTTATTACTTGAGGTGTGACCGCCACTCGGGGTTGAGTCCTCGCCTCTATAATCATTTGTTCAGGGAATTGAAACCGGAGGAATATTCGAATAGTACTATTGGTGCCTGACAAGGCCCACCCCTAATCGATAGCGTCGATTTTGCATTAGGTTATGCCTGGGGTGCAAATATTCTGAACTTAAGTCGTGGGAAACCGAGTAACGACTTGGAGCGGGGCACAATTATTATATGTCTTGGTTTGATTATAGTCTCAAGTAGATTTATAGGAATTTGCAACTCCTATATATTGTCATAACATGGTATTCCCAAGTATTCAAGTTTTAGAAACTGAAAACCTGTGAACTCACCAATATATTTATATTGACGAAACTTTTTAAACATATCTTTCAGGTAATTAGAAGATGAAAGATCAGGCAGGCAGGGTCGGGGAATCTCCAATGCGACGTCAGGCTTTTGTGGGGTTTCACCTTTATTTCCCAAGGCATTTGGGATATATTTGAGAAACCTCTATGTTTATTTCAAAAACAATTAACTTTTGTGTAATGTTTGAAACTGATTCGACGTCATAATAAATGACCCATTTTCTTTAAATTACTTGTGTTTAGCCATAACCTTGACTTTATGCTTTTGAACCGTCGCGCCACGTGTTTCCGCCTTTGTCGTGGTGTGACACCGATTAACCATGGGGCTAATGGTTAACACTGGCCGCCGATAAACGTGTAGAAACAATCAATTAAACCATACCTCTAGGAATCGCTTCCAAAACGTGGGTCAACTTGAAAGTCAAACAACGGCGATTTATCTTATAAACGGGATTTTTAAACAGAAATTGAGAGTGGGGATGATGTTTTCGGCATCTAGGGACTCTGGAAGAGGGTTCAATTTATAGTAAAATACCTTGCATCACAGATTAGGAAGGTTTGACCACCCTCACAATAAAAACGCGTAAATGAGCTTAAAATGGAATGCTTTGATTGTGTTTTTCATGTATAATACGCGTAATTACATGTCACGAATTAATTAGTCAATAGTTTCTATATAAAGGTTCAATCAAAATTCAACAAGGCAAAAAAAATGGGGGTTCGGGTTGGGATTATATCACAAATGAGCTGTGGCTCAGTTGGTTTGAGGTGTTATGTGATAATTGATGGAGTGCGGGTTCGAGTCCCGCATTGAACAAAAAAAAAAATCCTTTTTTTTTTCTTTTAGTGCTGCAGCAAGGAGGAAAGGGGGGTTGGGCTTTAGGTTATGTATGGTTTAGTTATAGTGTTTATTATTATTATTATTATTATTATTATTATTATTATTATTATTATATACATTTATATATATATATATATATATATTAGTTGTGAGTTAGGAAAAATAGAGACTTAGGCACATTTAACGATAACGATGTAAAAAAGAGAAGGGCTTTTATATTAAAATTTGGGGAAAATTTTGCGATGTTACAGTCTCCCCTACTTTTGGAAACTTTGTCCCGAAGTTTATTGAAAACACAGGGTTAAAGATGATTGGGTAGAAATGAAAATGATAGTGATTTGGAAAATTTGGGTTGTAGCATGACATGAATAGAATAAACTGTCTCGGATAGTTTGGATAAGAGGCATGTTATGCGTGAGTTGATTGACTAAATGATCTACCAGATAACTAGAGTTCATAATTGGTTATTTACTGAAACCTTGATAGAATTTCACACTACCTTAACGTACCTGTAAATTCATGATTACGTTCCGGACCGCAATCACCAATTTACCTTACATTAGGGTTTTGTGTCCTTCTATTACTCTAACAAACATGTAAGTAATGCAGAATAATCATGCGGTTGAACCTTTGTATATAATGAGTCCAACCGTTGAGCTGGGAAAAGACTCTCACCAGTTAGTGAGTAGGGACCTCTACCGATTGTTGAGCAGGTTCGATAGCCTCCACCAGTCGTGGAGCAGGTTGTAGGGCCTCTCCCGACTGAGCAGGTTCGATAGCCTCCACCAGTCGTTGAGCAGGTTGTAGGGCCTCTCCCGACTGTTGAAAAGGCATGATGACCTCTACCAATCGTTGAGTAAGTTATTTGGTACTCAACTAACTGTTGAGCAAGTACTTTTATCCTCTATAAGTGTAGCAATTATTATACACATAAATTTGCAAATTGATAATAGGTTTATGCAAGCAAGTTTATAAGTATAACGAGTATAGTATATGAGTTGTAGTTGTGTAGGTTTAGATATAGCAATTAGTTCACATTCAAACAAGCATGCATCCAAGTGTTATGATTATGCCATATAAACAACTCTCAGCCAAAATTTCAATTCTAGAATTTATTACTTGAATCAAATAGCGTCAATACATAGAATAAAAGCAAACAACATTCAAATGGTGGGATTTACTGTTTAAGTAGCTGGGGGGGTCTTGATCTCGGTTTAGTTTAGGGCATCGATTACGAAAGTGATTTGGGTCTCCACATTCATAGCACTGACCATAGTTGTATCGATTAGGATTAGCAGCCTGAGCAGGGTTGGTGGGTTGGTTGGCATTAGGGTTTGGGGTCTCGCGACATGTGTTGACTAGATGGCCATACTTACCACAATTGGTGCATGAGCGACACACTGAAGCAGTGGGATGATGTCGTTTGCATGTGTTACACAATGGATAGTGTGACACCCTCAAATATCCACTTGCGGGGTTTTACCGCGAGGCGCATGACAAACCAGGATCCAAGTCAACGATCACAATAAACAACTCTATATGAAAAACGTAAATAGACATAACCATTAATTTAATAAGCGGAAGCGTCTAAGTAGCATTTAATCAACTATGCTATCATCTCAAAGGTTATTCAAAATACTTTTATTACAAACGTGCAACTATGCCTAGACGCCAATGCAGACCCGTGCGCCTAGTTCCGTTCATTGCTACCTTAGCGACCTGAGAAAAACATGCCAAAAAGATGTCAACATATAATGCTGGTGAGTTCACAGGTTTGTTCAATATGTTACCAAAATGTTACCATGTCCATACTATATCAATGTTACCGAGTACGCTAGCTAGGCGTGTGTTTTATTACTACTACGATTGGAAACCATTACTAGACACGTTTAGCAATGTTTAGCATGTTTAAGCAGCCCATATGTTCAGCACGATGATGTTCCTGTTCGAGACAATATGCACCCGCCCGGCCCTCCAAGCCGACGAGTGGGGCAGGTCACGCCCAATAAATCTATCCACATTTCCCCTGTTGTGCATCCCCGCACATTCATGGTTTCCCCCGGGACTTCCAAAAGATCGTATAGCAATATAAAGTTAAAACCATAGTATGACATATGTTACCAAAACCGTTTAGCGCATGTTTTCTCCCCCAAAAGTTAAAGCAGTAAAAGTGGGGCCGTGAACTCACCTTAGATAGCGTTCTTCAATTACAAGTATAGATGTTTAGCCCTTGATAATCCCTCTACCGGAGATCTATCAAAATGTTCACATAAGTGTTCTGACTAATAACCATAAGGTTATCTAGTCCCCGATTGTCCAGATCGTAACCAAGTATGTTTTAAAACGTGTTTAAATGTTTAACCGACACACTAGACCGACCCGACATCCCGTTGGTGACCCATTACCTTAACTAATCAAGTACACATAGATTACACACAAGGTTCAAGCATAAAACACTTAGTTTGTATCAAAAATCTCATTTCTGCATCAGAACGGTCGAACCAGTCAGTTTTCAGTCTCCTTCGCCCGTTTTACTTCTCTTTCGCCTGTTTTACATCTCGTTTGACTGTTTGATGTCTCCTTCGCCCGTTTAACCACATTCGCCCAACAAAACCCAGGTTCGACCCTGGTTTTCCTCCTTCGCACCTTCGATCAGTCGAAGGAGGCCAGGTTCGCCCCTGTAGTGCAATTTTTCCTAAAAACGCTTCAAACACATTCAAAACGACTCGAAACATCATCAAACACAGCAGTCAAGCATGGATAACTTATCCCTACAAAACCCCACCGATTTACCCCGATAATACGTCCGTTTTAGCCCTTTCCCAAAATGGTAAAGATTATGGAAACATCACTTTCATGCATGAATAATTTACCCAATTTGGAAACTTTTGAACTCGATTCATGCTTAGCTTAAAATGCTCAGTTTGTCGATTATCCGATCTTTCTTATCAGTTCTATTGATCATAAATATCATGCATCAAGTTTAGATCCAATAAAACCCCCAAATATCATCATATACAATCCTAACCCTAGACAACAATATTCCAACATTAATAACAATCCTATATCATGTTTCTATCATAGATATAGCAGCAATTCATTGAACAACACATAACACCACATAATACACAATTTACATATGTTATTCATCATGAAAACCTATGTTAAATGATCATGTTTTGATTTAGAAAGATGTTTAAAAGGTTTTTAATCATAAAAACACCCTTAGAACAGATCCGGACAATTAGGGTTAGATGAAAAACTAATTAAAATGCTTTTAAAAAGGTTTAGGATTATGAACACACCTTGGATTCTTGTTTAGATGTTGTAGATAGGTTAGATTATGAAAAAGAAGAGCAAAAACTCCTTCCTTAGTGTTTTAGATCGTTTGAGAGCGTTTTGGGACGGTTAGGGTTTGTGAAATGATGAAAAATGACAAAGGTTGGTATTTATACTAATCCTCCTTCGCACCATTTCAATGGTCGAATGTGGTCTCCTTCGACCCTTTCACAGGGTCGAATGAGCCCTGTTCTGGTCGAAGGGAATTCCTTTAATTCCACTTCCCTGGTTCGCCCATTTACAAAGGGTCGAACCAGACAACTTCTTTCCTTCGACCACTCGAAGTGGTCGAACCAAGATCCCTTTTTAACTAGTTTTCCAGTTTGTCGTGTTTAACGCATTCTAACACATCTTAACACATAAGCATGCATCCTTAGTCTATATTTAACACATCTATGTATATAATCCACCACACGACCCATAATCTACACATATACTTAATTAGTTCATGGAATGTCACCAACAACGGAACCCGGTACTAGTGTATTACCAAATCAACTCCCAATGATCCTCCAGATCATTGTACCCTGGACAATCCTAACTTGACCCGACTCAACTAACCCAGTTAAGTCTGTTTATAAACGTTTCTCGCTAAGGTAGACTTAGATGTTACTAATATGTTTAAGCCAAACATGCCGGGTGTCACAGATAGTTTCCTATATAAGGTTTCTTGTTAGAAGCTTGTGTAGTGAGGTTGACATCAGGATCCCTGGCCTTACGCTTCTGGTTCTCAGTAGTAACCGCGGCTACAATACTTGCTTTCTCGCTTTTCCGAACTAAGGTACCATTCATTACGTGATTGTCAGTTAAGGTAGCTGCTAGACGTTTGGCCTCTTCGAGGGTAGCAGGGTTCCTTCCCCATACCATGTCCTGAATCTGCATGGGTAAGCCACTGATATATTTCTCAATGGCCACAGGTAGCGGGGTGACCTTATGGGGCAACAACAGACTGAGCTCATGGAAGCGGGTATTATAAGCAAGGTTTTCCCCACTATCCTGAGCAAGGGTGTGGAACTCGTCCTCTAATTTCTTGACCTCGTTACGTGGGCAAAATTCATCTTTCATTATCTCCTTGACTTGATCCCAGGTCATAGTAAGTGCAACTTCAGCTCCGCGGGTGCGCTTTCCCTCATTCCACCAAGTGAGTGCTCGTTTGTGAAGAACACTCATAGCATAACGGACCTTAAAGTTATCGGGACACTCACTGTTAATGAAGGTATTCTCAATACCCTCGAACCATTGTAGAAGACCAGTAGCTCCTTCATCTCCACTGAACTTAGGAGGATTACAGGTATTAAAGTGTTTGAGAGTGCAGGCTGGGAGACCATTCCCGTTTCCATTCCCGTTCTCATTGTGGTTTCCGTTGCCGTTTCCGTTCATCTGGATGACTTGGGCCAGTAAGTTAGGAATAAGAGTTGCTATTTGTTGGGAAATAATCGCAGCCAGTTGAGCATCAACGCCATTGTTGTTGTTGTTATTGTTGTTGTGGTTAGTGTCGTGGTTAAGTAAATGTGGCTTGTGTGTATCCAAATATCACCCTATTTCAAGGTAATAAATAAGTGTTGGGGAAAACTTAATAAATTCTAAGTTTTCTAGTCTAAAATGTGCTAGGGTGCCTTATTTGGGGAATTAATAATTGGATAGTTTAAATAAATGACGAAATAATTAATGAAAACGTTTTCTAACCAATATTATCCAAAAGTAATTGAATTATATTGTAATAAGTGTAAAAATAATTTTTTATAAAATTATTTTCTTATTTAAAGTAATTGAATAAACGTTTTCTGGAATGTTTATAGTTTTATAAACTTAGAATATTTTTTGTAGAATTTTATGAAATCGTTTTGGTATTTTTATGAAATTTAAAAATTATTAAGGATTAAACTTGTAATATTTATATTATATAATAAATAAATGATTTTTGAAAAACTAAAAATTGTATGATAAACTTTATTGTTTACATAACTTGAGATAAATTTTGGGGAATTTATAAATCTTCTTAGGTATTTTAAAATTATTTAAAAGGTAATAACAATAAAAATATAAAGGAAAAGGTTCAAAAAGATGTGATGATGCTGGGAATCGAACCTGGGCCATAGGCCGGTTCGTGTTCTGGTGCAAAGGAGAGTAACCAACTGATCTATGAATCTGTTGGTGTTTATTTCCTTTCTGTTTTAAATAAATACGATAACAGTTCAGTATCATCTTCCCCAAATAACAAAACTACGAACCCTAGTTTAACAATCCGGATAATCGTGATGATAGAGGCCGATTAATCATGTGGTTAACACTGGCCGATAAACGTGCAGAAATAATCAATTAAACCATACCTCTAGGAATCGCTTCCAAAACGTGGGTCAACTTGAAAGTCAAACAGCGGCGATTTATCTTATAAACGGGATTTTTAAACAGAAATTGAGAGTGGGGATGATGTTTTCGGCATTTAGGGACTCTGGAAGAAGGTTCAATTTATAGTAAAATACCTTGCATCGCAGATTAGGAAGGTTTGACCACCCTCACAATAAAAACGCGTAAATGAGCTTAAAATGGAATGCTTTGATTGTGTTTGTCGTGTATAATACGCGTAATTACATGTCACGAATTAATTAGTCAATAGTTTCTATATACAGGTTCAATCAAAATTCAACAAGGCAAAAAAATTGGGGTTCGGCTGTTACACAGCAGCGAACCAGAGGAGAGGAGGAAAAACAGGTTTTTTTAGAAAGTCTTTTATAAAATTCGGGTTGGAATTATATCACAAATTAGCTGTGACTCAGTTGGTTTGAGGTGTTGTGTGATAATTGATGGAGTGCGGGTTCGAGTCCCGCATTGAACAAAAAAATCCTTTTTTTTTTCTTTTAGTGCTACAGCAAGGAGGAAAGGGGGTTTTTGGGCTTAAGTGTGGGCCTCAGTGTTTTGGGCCGCGTCTGATGGGCCGTGTTCTGGGTTCCAGGTCTTAAAGAAAGGGGGGTTGGGCTTTGGGTTATGTATGGTTTAGTTATAGTGTTTATTATTATTATTATTATTATTATTATTATTATTATTATTATTATTATTATTATTATCATCATCATTATTATTATTATTATTATTATTATTATTATATACATTTATATATATATATATATATTAGTTGTGAGTTAGGAAAAATAGAGACTTAGGCACATTTAACGATAACGATGTAAAAAAATAAGGGCTTTTATATTAAAATTTGGGGAAAATTTTGCGATGTTACACACCGCACCTGAACTGCCAACATAAGCCTACTTTCTCACCACAACTTCCGAACCATGGCATGACCATCTAGGCCATCCAGGAGCTCAAGTTTTGGATGTTTTATCTCGTTTTTTTTAATTTTCCATGTAATAAAGACCATCGGTCTACTTTTTGCAATTCTTGTCATATTTCAAATAGTAAACATTTTCCTTTTTTTCATCTAATACTTTTACGTTTGCTCCATTTGATATTATAAATTGTGACTTGTGGACCTCCCCGTACCCAGTAAATCTTGTGATAAATATTAGATGGTCATTATTGACAATATTTCCAACTTTGTTTGGGTTTATCCTCTAAAATACAAATATGAAACCTTTTCAACATTTACCAAATTTCACCGCCTTATTCACACCCAATTCAATCGTCTCATTAAAACATTCCAGTGTGATTTGGGTGGCGAGTTTGATAACAATGCTTTTAAAACATTTCCAACAAAACGGGTTACTTTTCCGTTTTTCTTGCCCCCAAACTTCCTCACAAAATGGCCTAGCGGAGCGCATGATACGTCGCCTAAACGACATCATACGAGCCCTCCTCATCCACGCCACCCTTCCCCCTTCCTTTTGGGTGGAAGCCCTCCACACTGCCGCCTACCTACACAACATCCTTCCCACTAAACGATTAAATTTTTTCACCCCAACCTTTGCCCTTTACCTTCGCCACCCTACCTATGACCACTTACGAGTGTTCGGGTGCGCTTGCTACCCCAACACCTCGGCCATTCAACTCCACAAACTCCATCCCCGGGCAATTCATTGCATCTTTCTGGGTTATCCACCAGATTTTCATGGCTACCGATGCTTCGACCCTACGACGGGTAAGGTTCATATTTCTCGACACGTCACCTTTGACGAGTCCACTTTACCATACACCATTCCTACCCGGCCACATCCTATAGATTTTGGACGATGATATTCCACCATCGTTCAACTTCCAACCCAACCGGCCCATAATCCCATTTCCGCACCCAATAACCGGCCCAACATCAATCTACCCAAACAGCCCATTACTTATACTCGTCGCCCCCGTCCCCAATCTACTACCCAACAACCGGCCCATCATACCACACCATCCAGCCCACCGGATTTTCGCCACCCGCAGCCCACGGCCCAATCTCAAACCCAACCGGCCCAAACCCAAAGTTCCCACACTCCTCCTGCCCCTCCGCCTGTAAACACGAACAGTCACCCTATGATCACCCGCTCCAAAACCGGTTCCTTAAAACCACCTATCAACCTTCACACTTCCACCATCTCTCCCGTTCCTACAACTTATGCCAAAGCCTTTTCAGACCCGAATTGGACACACGCCATGCAAGCTGAGTTTAATGCATTGCAGGAAAATGAAACTTGGGATTTGGTCCCGCGCCCATCTAACAACAAGATAATTCGTTGTATGTGGCTTTTTCGCCATAAGTTTAAAGCAGATGGGTCTTTAGAGCGGTACAAGGCACAGTTGGTAGTTAACGGTAAATCTCAGACAGTTGGGATAGATTGTAAAGACACATTTAGTCTGGTTATGAAACCGGCTACCAAACGCACTGTTTTATCTCTGGTTGTGTCGCGTTCTTGGCCTATCCATCAGTTGGATGTCAAGAATGCGTTTCTTCACGGGCACTTACAGGAAACCGTCTTTATGCATCAGCCGCCTGGGTTTGTGGACAAGAGATACCCGAATTTTGTTTGTCGTTTGAAGAAGTCTTTATATGGCTTAAAGTAAGAACCATGGGCATGGTATACTAGGTTCACTACATACATTCTCTCACAGGTTTTTCAAAGCAGTGCATGTGATACTTCTTTATTTGTTTACAACAAGGGATCGCATGTCGCCTATTTACTTTTATATGTCGATAACATTGTGCTTACTGCATCTTCAGATGCCTTCTTACAGGATATCATTCGGTCTCTCTCACGAGAGTTTGCCATGACTGATCTCGGTCACTTGCACCATTTCCTTGGTATCAAGGTCACGCATACTTCTCAGGGTTTGTTTCTCATACGCAGTTCAGCAAGTGTGTTTGTTTATGCATGAACCGCGTGACTTGCATTTTAATTTTATGAAGCGCATTATTCGAAACTTGCAGGGCACGATTTCCTACGGGATTCGGATTGTTTAATCCGCGACACACTCTCTTGTTGCATATTCTGATGCTGACTGGGGCGGGTGCCCTAACTCTCGTCGTTCCACTAGTGGTTATTGCGTGTTCTTAGGAGATAATCTTCTATCATGGTCATCTAAGCGTCTGCCCATTGTCTCACATTCAAGTGCTGAAGCTGAGTATCGAGGAGTGGCAAATGCGGTTGGCAAAGCATCCTGGTTACGTAATCTTCTGCTGGAGCTTTTTGGTCCGTTGCAGCATGCTTCTGTGGTCTATTGTGATAATGTCTCCGCAATGTATTTATCGAATAATCCGGTTCAACATCAGCGTACCAAATACGTTGAGATCGATATCCATTTTGTGCGAGAAAAAGTTCGCGTAGGACACATTCGGATTTTACATGTTCCCTCATCCTCGCAATACGCTGATATTTTCACTAAGGGATTATCTCGGGAGTTATTTCAGACTTTCATGTCCAGTTTAACCGTCTGCTCAGGGCCCGATCAAACTGCGGGGGGATCTTAGCAAAACCGATATCTACTATATTTTAGGATGATTTAAATTTGCTTTGTATAGATATAGAGAGTACACTCTTTCCATATTTATCTTGTATCAATCTCCCTATATAAAGGGATTGCATTGTATCTTTCTATTTATCAATAATATCAATACCACAGACCACTTTTATATACGTCTGAATTTTGAATATTTATGTGGATTGTGGAAAATTAGATTTCCAAAATGATTTATCATAGAATAAAACTGTAATAATTTTTTAGATGATATTTCTCATAGGCTAAATTGCAGAAGGATTCCTGGATGGGTGAACCGATTAGCAAAGTTTGGTACATAGCGATTCCTTTTATCAGCTTAAAAATAGGCAATTTTGACTTGTTTTCCGTTAAACGGGTCGAATTGGATTTTTCTTTATCTCAAACGGGTCAAATAAAATAAAAACAACTTTAATTAAATAGAAAACAGGTTGAAAATCATTTTAGTCAATAACCTCAAATGTGTTTTTCTGATCATTTTTAAAGGATTGATGATTTTTGTTTTTTATAGAAACGGCAAAATTTTCCATTCAACCGGCAATAAAAGTGACCCATTTTTATCCGAGAAGTACCCAAGCGTTTGATTATCGGTTTCATGCATAACTTGGGCAATTTTAACATTTCAGGTTCTCTCTTCAGTTGTTTGTTTCCTTCCTGATAGCCTTGAATCAACTACTGTTAAACAGCTGCCAGAGTATCATACATATGGTATGTGTTTAAACATTAAAGTACCTTTGACATTTAAGGTCAACATATTATTCTTTTTAACCAAAAGCCTCCCCAACTTGCTGCTAAAGCAATCCCCTTGTAAAATGAAACTTACATTTTTGGTATTACTATTTTTTTTTTAACTTTTTGTTAAAACCACCCTCCCATCAGATCACACCTTTAAAGGTTGGTTTTGGGCTGTTATAAAGTTGTGTTTTTGATGAATTTATAGAAGATGACATGAGCGCCTCATCGTCAAATTCAAGCAGTCAAGAAGCATTGGAAAAAGACAAGGTTGACCATAGAGTCTTGATTTCACCAACACGCACAGCTGAAATCTCTTTCATTAAAGAGATCTCGAGGTGAATGCTAAATGTGTGTGTATGCGTGTGTGTGTTTGGTGTACAGTCAGACAAATGCATCTTTGAGATCACAAGATCTTGAAATCGAGTGTGTTCATTGTCATTTGAGAGAATCTTACTTATGACAGTTTGTAGTTTTCTACCTTTACTTTCAAATGTTCTATAATTATCGTCTCATAAACATGCGAGTATGTTCTATAATACAATAATTCTAATAAAATATAATCAATGTTTCTTGCAGTGGTTGTGTGTTAATAAGCAATCCCATACACCAAGAGGTGGCCATTTCGACCCATTTACTTATAAACAAGTGAATTTGAGTTGTGTTTTTTCCTCAAATGGTTTAAGTTATAAAGAAAATAATAAAAATAGCTAATATGGGATGTGTGTAAACAGTATAGGGTAAGCTCCAAATGTTTGATAATCACCATCCACATAATGTTTTGCGGCTAACAAAACTATGGTGCTATTTGTTGCAAGTTATTTTCCTAAGTGCATGAAGATTTAAACCCTAAATTACTGGTTTAATGTTTGTACATTACATGTACATGTTGGGATCTATCTGTATTGTCAAAATAACGATCGGGTTTATGTTTATTTAGCTTCGGTGGTTTTTTCTTATTTTGACCAGCGTTTATGGCGTCAAAAGATTATTATGATACTCTTGGAATGAGTAAGAACGCGATGTGTTAAACGGGTCGTGTCCGTGGGTCCAACCTTATCCAAACCCGAAAATTAGGCCAGACATAAGAACCTGAACATGACCAATTTCACACGAAAGTCTATTTAAAAAAAAATAATATAAGTTATTCTAAATTAAAATTTACAACAATATTACAAATGTATATAAACAAACATGTATTTTTATTGTTAAATCTTATCTCATTTTCTTTTAAATTATAACTATGACATGAAATACATAACAAAAAATATAATATAAACGGGTCAACCTGCCAACCCGTTGGGTGGACTCGACCCCGATCCATTTAGGTAAATGGGATGGCAGGCTCAACCTAAAACTTATATGGACCTGTTTAAACTAAGCCTAAACCCACAAATTTCGTGTTAGGCTTGTGTCATGTTTTCGGGTCATGTCACAAAGTCACACCCCTATTAAATGTGATGAATAATGCACGCTCAAATCCGCAAACTTATAGATTCACCTATCAAAGCTTTACTGTTACATATGGGGGCTCGAATGGAGCATATTATACCTCCTCAATGGCCAAACGGGCATGCATTGATGGAGTGAGTAAACAATACATACTTCTTTTTATGAAAAAATCTCCTTTCAATGTTGTCCTTGACTCCAATGGCATTTTTTCTTGTGTATCTTATGGATTCTTACCTTCAAATTGGCACAATTATATATCCTAAAATGGTTAAAGTCTTAACTGAATTTATATTATATATGAGTCATCCATCCTTGGTTCAAATAGAAAACTCCAAGCTTATTTTACCAAATAATGTGTATAATGATTTTCATTTTGTCCTGAACCAACCATTATTGAGCACACTTAAACAACCATTTTGGGAAGAAAAATCTAACTTCTATAGCTATTTACTATCTAATCCTAATCTTGGATCAAGAATCATGTACTACAATGAACAATATAGTTTTTTGTCTATGAGCTAAGATCGATCATAAACGCATCACATAATTTGAAACATAAATTTTGCAATCAGAACATATATGGAAACAACAAGAACTTTACGGTGGATAGCTAACCCCGAATGCGTGGTGGTTATTAATAGATATTCTAATTGAATATGATATCATTTCGGGACACCCGCTGCAACGCGCGGGCATTCCCACTAGTAAAACTAATAAATACTATCTAATCGACTAAAAAATATACAAAACTGACAAATAAACATGATGCGTGCAACCGCGCATCAAGATTCTAACAATCAAAGGAAAATATTAGTTGTATCATTACCAACGGTTCAAGATTCAAAGCGTCAAACAAAAGATAGGTATGTCTTTGCTTTTTTAAAAGAGATTTATGTGATTGTTTAATGCTTCTTAGTTTTTATCTGTTCAAATTGTGTGTCTGATTAATTTGAATCATGGTTGATGTAGTATTTTTGTGAATATTTTACCGTTAACAGGTAGAGGCGTTAGCTCAAGCAATCAAGTGTTTTTTCCAAATGGTGTCAGCCAAGACATTGATTGCGAATTATACTTTTACGTCACTATGCTTATCTTTTGAGGAAGACGTCTTCGTTTACTACCGTGTTTGTGGTTCCCGCTATTGTAGTTGTGAACATGTATGTTTGTTGAATTTTTTATTTCTTTAGTTTTGTTTTCAAGGTTTGTAGTTGAAGTATAACCGTTAATGTTTTTTTCTGTTCTATTAGTAAGCAGAGTATGTGAGGAAACACCTTGTGTATGTTGATCTTTCAAGGTTGATCTTTTAAAAATTCTTTCAGTCAAAGAAAGAAATATGTCTTGAAGACTGATGGGTGTGTAAAGACATGTTATAATCAAAGTTGATTTGAATGTATTAGCAAGATCAGTTCCAAGTTTTTTGAAGATTAGTGGTGTTTTGTAATTTAAAAATTTTATTGGATCACAGTTGTTTCATTACATCTGTTGACTTGCCAACTGATCTTTCTCTTAAAATGTTGTCATTTATAAGTAGAAGAATCATCTTCACTCTGTTAGTAGTTTTTTGTAACATCTGCTTACAGTCAAGACATGTTTGTAAATAGTGTATAGTATAAACTGAAGTTGTATTGGATGACAGTTGTTTTGTGAAGATCTGTCCAACTTTTCTGAAGTTTAGTGGCTTTTTGTAATTTTAAAATTGTATTGGACGACAGTTTTTTCATTACATCTGTTGACTTGCCAACATATATTTCTTTTAAAATACATGTTGTCATTTATAATTAGAAGAATACTCTTCACTTTGTTAATAGTTTTTTGTAATGTCTGCTTACACTCAAGATATGTTTGTAAATAGTCTATCTGTTCAACTGAAGTTGTATTGGATGACAGTTGTTTTGTGAAGATCTGTTGACAAGTCAACATGTTTTGTAAAACAGTTGTTGTCCAAATTTGAGTATGTTGATCTTTGGAAGATTCATACAATCAAAGAAAAATATACGATTTGTATCATCACCAACGGTTCAAGAGTGTTGTTTCTTACAAGACTATCTCTTGAAGACTGATGGATGTATACAGACATGTTATAATCAAAGTAGATTTTTTGTAGTTTTTTGTAACGTCTGCTGACAGTCAACACATGTTTGTAAATAGTTTATAGAATAAACTGAGGTTGTATTGGATGATAGTTGATTAGTTGTTTTTAGAAGATCTGTTAACAAGTCAACATGTGTTGTAAAACAGATGTTGTGCTTAATAAATAAAACAACCCTCTATAAAATTACTTTTTAAATTTCTAAGAGTTTGTCAGTATGATCAATACTGTATGTTGGTTGAATAAAGACCCAAAAGTCCACATTTAATGATTACGATTTTGAAACTTAGTTTATTTCCATTCCAAATGGTAATGTCCAATTGAAATATTGTATTGAATGACATCTGTTGAGTTCAAGAACATATGTTGGTTGGCCTCGATAGACGAACAACTGTTCAAACCAATAATTGAGCTCTAGTTATTTAATATATTTTTTTGGTTGTAAATCAAAAATTTTATTAAAACGAAATAGGAACGTTAAATCACAATAGAATGTAGACAGGCAACAAGCTGCGCCGCCACCCCTATTAATTAATTAATAGGCAGATGTTGTGATTATATGTTTTCAATTTTTTGAACCCCTAACTTTTGAAATTTGAAGAAGGAAGTTTAAATTAACATTGTGAATCGTGTTTCATTAATTAAGTTCCAGGTATTTTTCTTTATAAGTTTTAAATTAAAAGTTTTGATTCCACATTTGTTCTTCAAACAGACTTTGGAGTTTTACAGTTCTTTTTACAGGGTAGTATAAATCAGATTTTGGTACTTACAGTTAAAGTAAGTTTGCAAAGTTTTATTGGATGGATGCTTATAGGTGTATAATCTATCTTTTAAATGGAATTTGTCATGACTAGTAATATTACAAATGATATGTTCATGACACTTTGCATGAGGATTTCATAAAATTTTAATGGTCAATTTTTTATAAACTATTAAAATGTGGTTTTTTAGTCTTAACAGTTTTGAGATTCTAGATGAGAGTTCTTAAGCCATGTTTAAAATCCATTTATTGTTTCATAAATTGTTGTATAATTGGTGCTTTTAAATAAGTTTTTAAAAAATTTACACACATGTTACATTATGCATGTATGATAGTTTATACAAACATGTGTGTAAAATGTACACATAATAGGTTATGTGATTTTTTTTCATCTTTATTTTTTTTAAATCACACTAAATAGTTGTAACTACATGTATGTCCCTAGCTTAGTATAGATGTTCGTTTGATGTTATTATATGTGTTTGGATGTGTTTCGGATGATTTTCCGCTGTTTATGTACAAACTAGCAGCTAGGTCTTAGGGGATGGCTAGCCTAGCTAGTCGCCTGGGAATCAAGACGATTGGCTTGCCAATCACTACACCTAGTCGCCTGTTTTCTAGCTAGTCGCCTCTTGGGTTCTGAGCGACTAGTAGGGGGTATAAATAATTCCTATGATTGCCCTAATCATTCTCAGATGTCACGTCACACATCCCAAGCACCAGTATCATAGGTTTCAGTTTTGTATATTGTTGTTGTACACCCGAGCCGTGTCTTTAATGCAATAATAACCTTTTAACCTTTGTTTTGTGTGTTTGATAACTCGTTTACAATGTTTTGTTGGCGTTTTTGTTATCCGAACATCATCTAGAGGATTCCGCACTCTACGTGAACAAGCTCGTGAATGTCGGGCTGTGTAAAATCGATCTTACAAGTGGTAATAGAGCCATAGGCTCTAATCACGAGTGTTTTGATAACAAAACGGATTCAAAACAGGGTGTTTCCATATTGAGAATCAGTGTTTTGGTGCAAAAACTGTTTTGAAGGTTTGAAACTTTAGGTTTTGTGAAAAAACAGCATTTTTCAAAATCTAAGTTGTTTTAATGGATAAAAACATGTGTTTTTTATTAGGGTTTGCTTCAAAAGTGTTTACACAACTTTCCTAATCATTTGGGGATCAAACACATTGTTTATGATAGATTTTGAAGCAAAAATGATTATTTTCGTGCAAAACAAGTCAACAGGCCTACAGGTAGCGACTAGCATTGTCAGTAGCGATTAGGTTTCATACTCGTTCCTTAAAACACACGACTAGGTGAACCTTAGTCACCTGAATTAGAAAGCTTCACGTTAGCACATATGGATGAGGATATGATGGAGAGGATGTTGTCTTTCAGGGGTCAGCCAAAAGATCAATGGCCGAAGAACATACGTCTGTTCAGGCATCTCAGTAATCCTGGCTAGAAACATCCCAAAGGCAACAAGTGGAGGAATGAAACTAGTGATTCAGAAGACGATTTTGCAATCCAGAGAAGTGCATTCAAAGAAGGTGATGATACTGGTCGGGAAACAGTTGAATTGGGCAAGAACATCCCTGGCAGCATTTCTGCAGCTGCTACACATGATGATATACTTGATACCGATGTTCTTGATACCCATGATCCTCGTTCCTTGAAACACACGACTAGGGTCCTAATTGTGCTACAGTACAACCAACTAGGCTTCTAGTCGCCTGGTGAACCTTAGTTACCTGAATTGGAAAGCTTCATGTTAGCACATATGGATGAGGATATGATGGAGAGGATGTTGTCTTTCAGGGGTCAGCCAAAAGATCAATGGCTGAAGAACATACCATTGTTCAGGCATCTCAGTAATCTTGGCTAAAAACATCCCAAAGGCAACAAGTGGAGGAATGAAACCAGTGATTCAGAAGACGATTTTGCAATCCAGAGAAGAGCATTCAAAGAAGGTGATGATACTGGTCGGGAAACAGTTGAATTAGGCAAGAACATCCCTGGCAGCGTTTCTGCAGCTGCTACATAAGATGATATACTTGTACAGATGTTCTTGATACCCATGATCCTCGTTCCTTGAAACACACGTCTAGGGTCCTAATTGTGCTACAGTACACACGACTAGGCTTCTAGTCACTTGGTGAGCCTTAGTCACCTGAATTGGAAAGCTTCAGGTTAGCACATATGGATGAGGATATGATGGAGGGGATGTTGTCTTTCAGGGGTCAGCCAAAAGATCAATGGCCGAAGAACAGACGTCTGTTCAGGCATCTCAGTAATCCTGGCTACAAACATCCCAAAGGAACAAGTGGAGGAATGAAACCAGTGATTCAGAAGACGATTTTGCAATCCAGAGAAGAGCATTCAAAGAAGGTGATGATACTGTTCGGGAAACAGTTGAATTGGGCAAGAACATCCCTAGTAGCATTTCTGCAGCTGCTACACATGATGTTATACTTTATACGGATGTACTTGATACCCATGATCCGCTATCAGGAGCAGGAGATCTAGGATCATCCCAAGGTGATGAAGGAAAATCAGCAACTATAGAAGATGAACCAGTTAATGTTACAGATGATTCAGATGCTACCAATTCCGACGACTCCCCAGATACAAAAGCTGCCAAAGTAGTGAAGAGAAAGGAGAAATGGACGGAGAAGAAACGTCTAGATGAAGATCCAACTTTCACAATTGATCCAGATGAACAGATTGTAGATTTAGATGCTGAGCAAGATACACCTCCATCATGAAAAACAAAGGCGAAAGGTGGACGACATAAGAGAAAATCTTTAAGAGCTCCTGAGAAAACAAAAAAGAAGACCAGATTTGGGAGATTATCTAATGCTTTCAAAATCACCTCGCCTGAAACTTCCACTGCAATAGAAACAACAGCAGCAGCAAAATATACCACATCATCTGGTGCAACAGTGTCTGCCGGCGTTACGAGGTCAATGCCTACATCAGTAATCTTCGTTGAGCCTGTCTCGGTTACTGGTGCAGCGACCTCTTCACAGATTGTATTTAATCCTGTTGGTGACATGATTAAGAACTTACGAGAACATTTACACCCAACAGCTTTAGCTTCTCAATCAACCTCAACTCCTACTGGTTCAACTAATCAACTATAGCGCCAAGTAAATGAACTAACTGCTATGGTAACTCTTTAGGCACACGAGAATGCAGAGTTGAGTGATAAGATAGCTACAGTTGAGGAAAATGAGAAATCTATGTTAGAACTGTTAGCTGAAACCATTCGCATGAACAAGGAACTGCAATCATTGATGTGACAACTCGCAAATTCCGTACAACGACTAATGTGACCTTAATTGTGCTTTTGAAGTAATTAACATGGTTTGAGGGTAATTATGTTTAATTGATCCGTTATAAGTCCTACGATGTCATTCTCGAAGTTCGTGGATGCCCTGAAGTCTTTAAAGAAAGACTTCGCGTATTTAACGTTAACGAACAGACAGCGGTAAAAATCCGTCAAACTGGACTAACATAAGGTTATTCTATGTAAATATGACACGTATTTGCTATTGACGTGATCGGATGTGAAATCGGAGCGAAAAACGGTCAAAAACACAACGTTTTGGAAGATGTGAAAAGCAACTGATGTGGGAATCGGCCGTCTAAATGCGCGGTTTTAATCGTCATCGAACTTCCGGAATTATTTTTTATTGTAAATAATGTCATTTGTTAAATTTCGAAAGTTAACGAATCGTTTTAACGAAGGATAGCACGACCGAATTGATTAATGCGATTTAAACGCGTGTTTCAAAAGATCGCGCCGGGCGACGAAAATTATTATGTTTTTGCTCGGTTTAGTGTTATTTTTAAAAGCGATCAAAACTGACTACCATTTGAAGATAAGTTTCGAACCAAGACTAAATCGATCCTTAAAACGGTTAAATGGGTTCGACTCGCGGTACCAACCCACCTACCCCAAACCCTAGCTACTTATACTCTCATCTCCTCCCATCCTCTTCCATTCTTCAGCCGCTTAATACCCCTCTCCCTTCAAACCCTAACTTTTTCCACACTCTCTCCCTCACCTCGAGCTCTCTCTCCCTCTCTCCTCTTCGTGTGTACAGCACCGACTGACCACCACCATGCTTTGGTGATGGCGGCGTCGCATTCCTGGCCAAAAAGATGAGCAGATCGGGTGGATTCATGGTGGGAGTCGGCCGATGATGGGTTCTGGTGGCCAATAACGGGTGGTTGACGCTGGTTAAAGTGGTTGGTGACGACTGTGGTAGCTCGGTGGTGTTCCACAGGTCTGGTCGTCGTGGTTCACAACCGATTGCATCTCTACTAAGAATTAATAAGTAATTGGAGTATTTGGTATTTATATACTAAAAGTGTGACTTTGTGTTTATATTGGACTATATACTATATATATATTGTTATATATATATATATATATTTATATAAACAAGTGTCGTTTATATAAGTGTCAAAACGTGTAAATGTCTCGTTAATGGAAATTGTGGATAAATGGGAGTAATTGTCTTCTTTTAGCCTACTGATTTTGGGGGAAAATGTAGACAACATGTGTTGTCTAGTTTATGCAAAAACAAAGGAGGCTCTGCCCAAATTTTTAGAAAATTTAGCGCAACAAACACGATGTTGGTGGGTATTCTTATAGACAAATTTTCCAAGTGTTTGGCAAGAGTGTCTTCTACTAAACCAAAAGTTTTCAACACAAATAGTTATTTGTGGCAATAAAAATAAATGTCGAACAATATTTTCAAAACAAATACATATTATTTGCTGAGTGTCAATTGTGGCAACCTTCAAAGGTTTTTAGTAACTAACACATTGTTAATTATATGGATTTGAAATACATAAATGTTCGATGTATCTGGGAATGATTTTATATAAATCAATTTTTCAAAATCATTAAAGCACTCGGATTTGAGAAATAAAGTAACACTTGGTGCTAATCGGATTTAATAACTAAAGTTGCATTTCCAAAAGCCATGTTTTCCTAAAAATAAATATACAAGACAAATACATTTATCCAGTTTACGAGACGAGTTACGACTCAGGATGAGTTATACATTTCATAGTATTAGTCCAACGTCGTTACACACGAATAGTAGCAAGTGCGCAACTTGGGTGCTATGTCGTATGGTAATACATGAATTAAGATAAGTCACGATCGGTTCGTCGAGTTAAAACACTTAAGACTCGGGTTACTACGCACGAGTCTACATAGTTGAATAAACGATCTTTTAACCGGAAAATATGTTAGGCTTATATGTGATAGACTTTAAGGTGTCCTTTGTTGGTAATTAGGGCACGAGGAAGTCGGTCAAAGCTTTGGACTTTGTTTGCTAGCTAAGCAAGGAAATTAAGGTTAGTTTCACGGCCCCTTTTACTGTTTTTGTTTTGGGGGAAAGATATGCTTTGTCAAATGTTTTTACATGTCAAATGTTTTACATGTAAAAATGTTTTCAATTGTTAAAACGTGATAAGTGGCATGATGAGTACTTGGGTTTGTTGTTTTACACCACTCGGGGTGAGTCCTTGCTACTGTAACCATTTACTCGTGTGTTATGTGTGTCTTGAAATCGAGAACCACATGAATATTTGGATTGCGCTATTGGTGCCTGACAAGGCCCACCCCTAATCAATAGCGTCGATTATGCAACTGTGTATGCCAGGGGTGCACGTATTCTAAACTAAGTTGTTATTTTCCGAGAAACAACTATTACTCCCAGGGAAATATTAGAATTGGTTTGGTTATGGGCTCAAGGGATTGCTCGTCATAGTTTATAGAAGTTAGCTACTTTTACAAAGGTCATTGCTTATGTTCGTGCCACACATGTTTTTGTTGTTATTATGTTGTTGTTATGGAGTTAAAGCCAGTGAACTCACCTATATTTTATATACGTACTAACGTCTTTTTAAACGTATCTTTCAGGTAACTAAGTGTTGAATAGATACGAGGCTAGTATGGTGGAATTTGGGATGTCGGATACTGGTCGGGGGTTTCATCTATATTTACCAATGGGTTGGGACATAGACGGAAAACCCCATGTTGAACTCCATGTATGTTGCTTTGTGTAATGTTTATGACAAGGTACTATTTTTTGACTTCTTAATGAAGTGATCTTTTCTAATTAAATATAGTTTGTGTTAATCTTGACTTTGATATACTTTCGAGCCTTACGCCACGTGCTTCCGCCATTGACGTGGTTTGATAGAAGTGGTGTCAGAGCCAAGGTTATAGCGAACTAGTATTTTTGAAAAATCTAGACTATAACAGGTTTTAACTCGAAAATAAAAGTTTTTCGAGCTAAAACACACTGAAATATTTTTAGAAAAGAAAGAAAATTGTACATGGGTTGTACAAGGGGAAATTCTGACCGACTAGCCATGTGTGTCAATATATGAAATGTTAGAAAATAAGGATAGGAATATTTATGTTGTGTAAAGATTCGATTTTCTAACTAGGGTTAATCAAGGCATATAAGTAGTATGGATATTTTGGTTGTAAGGATGTCATGTCACGCTTTACCTTCGTCCGCACTCTTGAATCGATCACCGGTAGCAACCAGTGGGAAGGACGCTGTGGTCTACGATGAACTCACCCGCTTACCTGTGGACGTGATGATCGGAAGGACTAACCTTATCATGCTAATGAAGGTCACTAGGTTGTTTACGTTGTGGAGGTGAAACTAATCCAAGTCTTTTGTTGTATGAATTCTTTGTTTCTAGATCAGGAAGCTCGGAAGTAGCGGGCACAAATATTATTGGCAACACAGATTATCATTACGGTTGCACACATAATAATAGTTTGTGGTGCATGGTAACCTTGGTGGGCGCTAGGGCCGGGGTTGGTGATCACTCCTTGTCTTATTTGTTCTTGTTCTCTAAGTTTAGACTTAGCTTTCGAATGGATAATGGGTTAAAAGGGAGGACTTGTCGATATCCCTTGATTTCGATCCTAGTAAACCCATGAGCTTTCTTCAACATTACCTCTAAAGTAAGAACACGGAAGAGTTCGAACGTCTATTCATATGAGTAATCTGACGTGAACCCTCGCATTAGATAGAGACGGGAGAAGAAAACTTCCTTGTATAGGAGTTGAATGCCTTCGCCACAAAGTTCTTCCAAATTAACAGGGTGTACCCCATTGAAGACCTAGGGTGTGCCCCTGTGAAACCAGTGTGTTTTGAGCACGGGACCCTATGTGGATCAATTATGAGACTCGTGACCCGTGTGCTGCTGTGTTGTTACTGTGAGTAAGTCATTCTCGATCTAACTTATGCCCAAGTTGTCTTCAAGGACCGGGTGTTCCTTCTCGAATTGGAGGATATAATCGTCGTTGCTGAGTTAAGAGGCTTGATCATTCTTATCTAGAAAGCTCGTTAGCCCTCATCTGAATCGACAGTGTCGGTTGTTCCTATGTAGTTGTGGACTGATTGCTAAATCATCCAGCCATATCGCACATTTGTAAGTCATAGAGTTTGCTAAATTTCAATGATGTCTAAAATTTTGGCCACTGATCACGACCGAGGTAGCGTTTGTCAGTGTTATGTTGACGGCGTGTAGTGGAAAAGCAAGCCCCAGCTTGTGTTTGGCTATGGACTCACTCGGAAGTGCATACGATTAACCCATGGGAAGCCACTGCTTGATGTATTGGGTGTTCACGTGTTGTTCAACACCCCTTGCAATAGCGTTGGATCATTTTCTGGAAGATGATTTGTGATAAGCTTAGCAGTTTGATGCTTATGTCATGCTACCTTCTTGAGGTGCAATGGTCATTGTAAAGACTCCTCTACCTGCATCCACCAGTTTGTTTTTAGAGGATTATTGGTAGTCTCGCTTTAGTCGGTGAAAGCCCGAGTATGTTTGATGCGTGTGATGTGTCTGAATCTGTCATAAATCTTAGGGGGTGGAGCCACACATCGGGAGCCGAAATCACAAAGTGTGGGTTCAGTAATTGTCAAATGTCGCGAGATGCCTCCTGCTGACATTAAAAACCCCTCGAAATTAAATGACTGACTGCTGGGAGCGGTCACGTGATTCTCTTAAATTAAACGTATCCATGGAAGGACAATTCCATTGCTCTTGTTGCAATGTTGAATGTTCATCACCCTCATCATGACAACGAGAGTAGTTATCAATTTGGGCGACAAATGATGCAAAGTGTTTTTCATCAGTCCCATAGATACTGATATGTTGCATCCCCTCGTCTTGGTAGTTTGTAAATTAAAGTTGCGAGATCCATCTGTTATGGACAACGTGACCTGTCTAATCTCTTGTCATGTTTCGATACTCTCACTGCGTGGCCTATCAGGAAGGAAGTCCATCGGCCTCGTTTAGATGACGGAAAGACACTTAATCAGATGATTGTCGATGCTTGTGCCAAAATAACAAGGAAGAGGATCCCAATGAGAAGAACGACTCAGCTGATTCGCCAGAGTCTATATCATCTACATTTTATCGTGATGTCTAGATAAATCATGATCCTTCAACCTCTACTTGTTGCTATTCTTGTTGTGACCACTATCTTTTATATTGGGAAAGATGTTGGTTGGTTTCTAGGTCCTATGGATACTATTTACCACACATCTAATAACTACGACGAGTCTAAGGCTCCCGCCGAGCGTGTTGTTGTTACTACTGTTATTTTCCTATGGCTCAACCGAAATCCTGTGTCATTGCTAAGTGTGTAGCTCTTGCTGAGTCTGTTGTTTCAATGGCTCTTGTCGAGTTTGATGTTTATGTGGATATGGAGGCACTACTGATGTTACTATCATTGACGTAGACGTCTCTATGACCCTTGCCAAGCCGCTATGACCATGTCTGTGTCACGATGCAGTTCGTTGATGTTAACTCCATTTTCTTTGAGGCTTTCGTTGAACCACTCGTCATCATTCCTTTGGCTCCTGCCAAGACTAATATTGGCGATGCTTCTCAGGTTTGGGTTGAGTCTGTGAATGTTGCAGTTGCCATTATTCGAGTGACTTATACCGAGTCCACGTTCGTTCTCTCTAGGAACAACATCGGCTTGATAAGTTAGCTAAATTATGTGGAACCCATCGTTCCCATTTCTGTGGTGATGACGGAAGCCCTCGTTGATCCAACCATTCCTACCAATGAGTCTATGGGGTATAGGTTTGTAGCTGAGGATACGGATAAGGATTCCGCCACCATAAGTGAGCTGAAACGCATCGGGGTGCATGCTCACCGTAATGGATCTTCTTGTAGTTATGTATAATGGTTTCGCTAGGTTATGCGTCATCCTGTTGTTGTAAATTCAAGTTCTTGTGTTACCCCTAGCGATTATGCATTCTTATAGTTGCACTGTTCTGCCGATTGCGTATCCATGTGGTTTTGTTGCGCCGTCGATGATGCATGACTGTTGTTGTGCTACCCCTGATGTCGTGTTCCCTTGTTGGTGTGTTTCACGGACGTGTTGCTATCACTGTCGTGTCGTCCCTACTGTCATGATGTGCCATGGACGTATTGCTACAACTGTTTGATTGAGTTGATGATAGGATAACCTGTCGTCTGTTTAACTCTTGGTTCCCTCGGGATAGAGACATCGCCTCAACCCCTCGTTATTGTCATTGTTCTGCTAAGTTCATCGTGTGGTGTCGACATTGATAATGTAGTATTTTGGGTGTCTAACGGACTCTCCGGGTGTGACACCCGCCAAATTCACTAGTCGAGTCCGTACAATTAACTGTTTTGTTTCACTATGTGTTTAGAATAAGTATGTCAGTGTGCCTCATTATTTGAACGATTATGCTAAAATAAACTCTACCTGAACACGATGACCATCATAAGGATCAACAAAACGTATGGATTTTAGAAGACTAAAACTATGTATTTTTTTTCTAGTAGATACACATGTGTAGAATAAATATTTAGTTCAATATTATACATATACACATTTCACACACATGTGTGTATTATAGACAAGCACAAAACAAACACACACTACCTAGCTATGTATTAGACATGTGCACAACTCATACCCTTGACATGTCCTTTTCAAGACAACTTGCAAGAACCTTCCATTGATTAATCTTGCCTTGTTACACATGCATGCTACTAAAGACAAGAAAGACTTCTTGCACCTAAATGGAAACTATCACTTTCACATTGCATTTTCCCATGTCTAACCGTTTGCCTTGATTAGTTAACGAACAAATCTCATGTCTCCATCCATCCCATCGGCCGAAATCCACATAACACACCCACACATGTCTTTAAACTACTAGTTGAAAGTGACTTGTCAAAGCTAGGAAACTCATGCATGTGGTATAGGACAAAGCTCACTAATCATCAAACCTTTCACCAAAATGGAAGGTCCTACACATGAGCAACACTTAGACAATCTATGACAACTTTTGCATTACCTCTTTTGTTGAAAATGATGTGTGAATGCCTTTATCTTGTACACGATCGGAATAGAAGCAAGGACAAGAAAAGGGTTGACAACTAAGCCTACATATAATTAGACATGTGCCTAAATCCTTGTTGCACATAAATCAGCCATGAAACTTGGAAACATCACTATCAATTTACTAAGCTTACTACCTAGTCTTGACACTAGCTTACCCCATTTAGACTATACACATGCTTAGTTTACACCTCTACACAAAACAACATACCACTTCCATGAATAATTATAATCGGCCAAAGCCTATGGAGGATCAAGAGCATTCTTTCGGCTAAAGACAAGTGTAGACAACTCACATACACTAAACTATTATGCACACTCCAAAGTTGCACAACCAAGATGACTTGTTTACCCATAATTACCTCTATATAAAGAGCTCACCACCACCATCATTTCTTGCACCAAACACACTTCTTTTTCCCTCACAACACTCCTCTCTTCCTCACCTCACTCGGCCGAAGACAAGGAGGACCCAAACCACTTGAGCTATGATCCAAGAAAGAAGCACAAGAACCTCACTATCACTTACCACTTCCCTTGTTTCCTTTGGTAAGTAAACAAGCCCTTTCTTTCTTATAACTCCTATAATAATCGACCCTTTTGATTACCCGACCTTCGACCCCTAGTCGTCTAGTAATCGACCCTATCTTGAATATAAGTTAATGATTTTCTAAAAGCATTGTCTTGTTTATGGTTGATTATTTTTGAAACTCACACATGTACACTTATATAGCCGCATGTATGCATACCACACACTTATGTGACACAAAATCAATTTAGTGAATGAACCCACATCATGACTAATGTTTTATTAACCACACTCGACTTTAATAGTTGTCAAGGAACCGATTTTTGGATCAAAACAATACACTTTGCAAGTACAAACCAGATGCGTAATAGTTGTCATGTGCATACACAAGACACAAGGGTCCAAAAGTCGGGTGAACAACTTGTATGGTAAACGACAAGTACACACAACTTAAGATATCTTGGATGTTATAGGGCACTTTTTGTCGGAGCCATAGTTACTTCTGCTTTACTTGATCACATAACCAGACACCAGGTGAGTTTCGTGGCCCCTTTTACTGTTTTACTGTTTTACAACTTCGGGGGAGAAACATGCTATAGACCAAAATATGTGCATGACAACAATATGTGTTACATGAGTTAGACCCACAATTGTCACTGATATGTCATAAAACACATCTATTCTCCTATGTATTTTGAGATATAAATGAGTCTTATGTATATAGTTTTTATTAGTTTTAGGCTTGTACCGGTCTATTTTATTTAGTATAGGATTTTATAGATTTTTATTAGTTTTGTGTCTTTTTAGTACTTATTTCTTTATTTTATATTTTGGTAGGTGTTCGAATAGACGTTGGAGCGTAAACGAGCAACTTTTGTCAAGTCAAGAACACCCGAATCAAGAGCACGGAGTTATACTACTATATATAATAATAATAATATATTAAATAATAATAATAATATAGTAAAAAAAATAAATAAATAAATGAAAGAAAACAAACGTGACTAAAGTCAAAAACGACAATTAGGGCGAATTTGGAGAATTATTATAAAGAGGGGTGAATTCATTCATTCCATTCGATGTGGGGGGAGGCATACAATATTCATTCACAACCATTCATTCTACAATCGCACAGATTGAACTTGGAGCCACATTCAACACACAGAAGCATTATTTTGATTGGAGAATTTTAAAGAAGAAGGTACCGGGCGCGCTAAAGATTAATTATTTGAAGACCCGGTGGTTTGTTATATCGTTTTTATATTTTTAGAGACATGTTTATAATTGTTTTTCGAGACTTTATGACTATGTTTCTAATTAGAATTATGAACTAAATATTTTATGGTTGCTTAGGTTTATGAACTAGACACTTAATATGCAGTATTTAATGATTTTGGTTTTTAATTTTGATGTGTAGGATTACATGATTTTAATTTTATTGTAGGATTTGATATATGTGTGTTGGTGATAATTTTATTTGAGGTTTGTTTATTGGTTTTGTGGAGCTAGGCAAGTAGAGATACCCCCTAGGTCTTGAAATCAATCTAGTTCGTCAACTTAGGTTAGCGTGCTAGTATTTGGAGTTGGAGTACGACACAAGTATAACAAACTAATATAATAAATTAACTAAGACGTGCAGTCCATTCTTGAGGGTGAGAAATCTAACTCGAGTTTGCTAGGTAACTAACTAGGCATTGTTCGGTAGTTGGCAAGCGCTAGGGCGGGAGTCGCTACTCGTCCGTGTTTAGAGTTTTCCTAGGTTTTCTTCAGTAGAGTTTAAGTCTGCTTCATAGTTTGAGGGTTTTAATCCAAGAGAGGTTTTAATCTGATTTCTATGGGATTTTGGTACGCTAGGGCGATCCGGATCCATTTTAGCATTTCTACACTTGTCCCGCCTTTAGTCTAGTGAGCTAACCTTGACAGGAGGTTTATTAGATAAGAATAGGGTCTCAAGTTAATTACCAGATTCAGGATTTATTGCTAGTGTCTAGGGATTTTACCTAAGTAACCAGCCTTCTTCCTATTCGATTTCTCCGAGTTCCTAGTTTCATTTAAGCAGTTGAGGTTATTTCATTTATATTTAGTTTCTTTTAAGTTTATAATTATTAGTTTAACACCCCCCCCCCCATTTAAGTATATATTTATTTAGGCTAGTATTCGGTAGAGGTTGTGATCTAGAGTTGCATTCGCGACTTTGGGTTCGATACTCGGTCTTATCTGTTTACTGCTTTGCGACCGGTACACTTGCCGTGCGTGTGTAGTTTTTAGGTGAGTCGTTTTAATTAAAACTTGTGTTATTTTTATATATACATTTACACACATCAAGTTTTTGGCGCCGTTGCCGGGGACGCAATTGGCATTCTTGATTACTTCCCAAACCGTTTGTCTGGTCTTTTACTTTGTAAATAGTTTTTGCTTTTATTTATTATTATTATTTATTATTATTTTTTTATTTATTTATTTTTTTTATTCGTAATATATATATATTCTTTTTAACATGTGTGAGATCTGTGGAGGACCCCATTTTACTATAAAATGCCCAAATTCATCGGGGTATTCCACAGATTATTATTCTAACACGTATTTGCAGCCGCTACCATATCAATCATACCAGCCTTCATACCCACAGGCTAACCGGTGGTTTAACCCTGCAACATCTGAGTCACTAGATAGAATAACAAGTCGGCTTGATCGTCTGCAAGCTATGATGTATGAGGAAAGGCATGGTGGTAGCTCGTCAGAGTATCCACCTAGCCAACATTTGTATCCACATCCCGATTATCAGGATGTCTCGTCTCACACTAGGCCCGACTTTGCCGCCCTTGTTGCTAAGCAAGACGCCTTCCTTGCTAATCAACAGCTCATGCTCGAGGATATGCGTTCTTTGCTATCCACGCGCACCGACTATTTGAGGGAACAAGATGTGGCATTTAAGAGGCTACAGACTCAGGTGGATGAACTGAAGACTATAATGGACGTTGAAGTCCCACCACCAGTTCAACAGGTTTATTTCACATATGATGACCCAGACGAGATGGTAACACTTACATTACCTGATTGTATTAGTCCCGTTGCTGAAATTGTTTGTCCTTACTCATCTGATTCTGTGCATAATTTAACTGACCCATATGATTCTTTACACTTGTCTTGTGAGGATGATATTTTGCAGGATTCAGGGTTAGAGCCAGAGACCATAATGGACGCCTTAGTCCCACCTTTGGTTCAGCAGGATGAGCAGCCTTGCCAGATCTCTAGTTCAACAGCATACCCTTGGGAGGCAGATGTCTGGAGTGATGATGAGGAGATAGAAAGGATAGCATGGGACGCGCATAGGAAAGCCATGATGGAGAAGATAGGGGAGGCTAAGGAAGATATGGATTTTTCAGAATCAACAGGCTGGCTGTTTGAGGAAGAAGTGGTGGAAGAGAAAGACACCACTGACCTGCTTGAAGAAGCAGCTGATGGGGAAGCAGAGTTTGGTGACGAGTTGATTGATTTGACAGCTCCAGAAGTGGACAAAGATTTTGAACAAGTGTCACCAAACAAGGAAGATGAGAAAGAAGCAGTGGTTGAAGAAGAAGAACACTACAGCCGGCCCGTGCAGGCATTGGATATTACACTGCTACTAGTGCCACCACCATGGCCACCACCACGGGAGAAGGCGAAGAGGCACCTGGACCGACACAGGGTGAGGGTTAGGAGTTGCAGAGACAACAAGTCCCCTCATTACATGCCAAGAATCAGGTTTGGTCCAGGTAAATTTAAATATTGGTGGCCTGACCCATTTAAATTCAATAAAATATTTTTCGATTCCACTAATGTAATTTTGCTAAATAATATGGATCGGGTGGAATTAAATGGGTTGGATCGGGTCCAGATAAAAGAGAAGCCCCCTGATTAAGTCTAAGTGTGGGAAGGCTCTGTAGAGTTTGTAAATTTATATTTATACCTATTTTTTTTTCTAGCTTTTCATTTTTTTTATTTGTGTTCCGTCAATCGGTAGAGGTTCATAGGTTTTTATTTTATTTATTTTTTCTTTGTTTTTTTTTTGTGTGTCTTTAAGTCAGTTTGCAAGTTTGTGTGTTTGCTTAGGCAGAGGAAATTTCACCATGAGCGGATCCCCTGTATTATCTTTATATATATTTTATGAGTGGGAGTTTTGGTAAAGGTTTGGGTAATAAGAGAATTTTTCTAAAAAAAAAAATTATTTAACTTTCTCTGAAAAAAGACTTTTCACGTAATGTGAGGAGTCTGGGCTGACCTGTTCGCCTTATGCGAGCAGCTATTACCCCGGAAAGTTATATTTTTTTTTCTCTTGCAACACGTGTTGTGATCACCAGTGTCCTTCACATTGAGCGAGAACCAGATTTTTTTTCTTTTATACCCATTTGGTTCTACCACCATTCACCGCCATTTTGCCAAGCAGGTACGTCTTCTTGTTTCTTGTTATATTATGAGTCTAAGTTAGTAGTTTGAGTCTTTTTATTTTTGTGTGGTGGTATTATGCTCGGGTTTTGTTTGTTCATTTTGTGCAGGTTTGGATTGTGTAACATTACGCAATAAATACTTGTACGTTACGCACCGACATTAATAAAAACGTCAAGTTTCATATTTACCCTCGCAATTATTATTTTTGTCGCATTTATGGAACCCTAATACCATATATAATATTATATATATATGTGTGTGAGTGGATAATTAAATCAAAAAAATAGGTTGCCTTGGCCGGGGTTCGAACCCGCGCCAAAGGCCGGCCTAAACCAACACACGAGCCCAACCAGCTGGGCTGGCCTTCTGTTTTGATAAAACCCAGACGCGAATTATACTTATGCACACATCTAAACTCCCACAGTTGACAAGGAAAAGTCAACTGTGGTATTCCTTGGTGAACAATCCGTCTAATTAACGCGTAATCATGCTATCTTTGGTAAATTCGTGTATAATCCGGCCCAATACAACACAATTGCACAACAAAAACACGGCAATCGTTGCCCTAATAATCAATTGGACGCGTACTATTATATGGAAAGTCAAACCTGCTAATTAACCCTAACCCTAATCCTCTAGTATAAATTGAGGCTTTCTGGACCTTGTCTAATCGCTCACAACTCTCTCTCAATCCCTATTTCTCACTAATTCACTCTGTAATTGCTGATTTTGTTCGTGGTTGACTTTTCCCTTTGACCCGACCATCATCATCAATCAAGCACTGTGAGTCTAATTTTTTTGGTGGGTTTCATTCATCGGCATCCAAGCAACCATAGCCCTAACATTAATCGGGCTATAGTTGCCTGGATCATCTGATTGTAAAACTAGGGTTCATCGCGTTCATATTTGGGGATAAACAGATTCTGGCTTAACATATTTATTTATTTTTAAACTAAAGACATCACAACCACCGGCCTAGGCCAAGTGGTTGTGACTCTGGTCTTGTTCCGAGGTCACCCGGGTTCGAGTCCGGCTCTGACCGGTTTTGTTCATTCTTTTCTTTTCTTCTTTTTTTTAACACAATACAATTAATTATATATATATTAATCCTTGTAAACATTTAAATTCTTTTTAAAATACCTAAACTATTTTATAAACTCTAAAAAAATTATTATTGGTTAATCTGATATAAAAGATTTATGTACAATTTTTATTTTTCAGAAATTCTTTTATTTAATAATTATAATAATTAAATCATTTTTATACTATTATATTTATAAAAATCCATTATTATATCAAAACAGTTTTATTAATTTTCCCAAAATTTATCCTGACTTTTTATAAAGTCAAACTCTACTGAAATAATTTTTAAATCAGTAAAATCATTTATTTTATTGCTTCAAACACTTTAATGTGCACACTCAAAATTCAAATTTTGTAAAAAGACTATTTTTCATTAATTATCCAATTCTCTTTATTTAATTAACATTTTTAAATTAAATTTAACAATTGATTATCCCCAAATCGAAACCCTAGGATACACATATTAGTTAATTAGACTTAGGGGTTGTTTGGTTCATTAAGTGCTGAATCATTAAGATGGTCTGAATAGTTAAGAGGCTCTGAATGGTTAAGAGCTGAATCATTCAGCATCTCTTATTAGCTTAATGATTCAGCACTTAATCATTCCATTCAGATGTTGAAACAAACAGTCTGAATGCTGAATGATTCAGACCTGAATGATTAAGAGGCTGATTAAGAGGCTACCAAACAGCCCCTTAGACTTATTACATATTACCTTATTATAGGGTGATAATTGGAATCACTTTGGGCAACACAATTATTTCATATTTTCAACAAGTTAACATTTGCTAAGGTGAGTTTACATAGCCCCTTTACTTTATTTGCACTATTTTTGGGGTGAAACATGTTTAAACATTTTATACTATCATTTACTCATATTTACTTGTGATTTAATTACAACATCATTCTATCATTTGACTGTAACAAAAAGACACAGTACAATCATTAACAATGATCAAGCCGCCTGTTTAGATTATAGCGCTATAGGTCTGACAAACCCATCCCACCCGCATAGACTCAGGGATGATCGATAACAGTAATAACATTTAACTAACTTGCGAGTTAGTCATCAGTCGACACAAGGTTTGGTTGTACAAAGACGCATTGTTGCATGTCGGTATCATACTCTATCATCATACAACCCTGAGTGTTGTACAAACTATTGTTATCAACTATTATTCAAAAACCTATGTAATTCTCACCAACTTTTGTTGACCCAAAATATTTTCAACTTAACATGTTTCAGGTTCTATTTGCTTGAAGATATGAATTGATGCTTGAAGATATGTGTATAGATTTATTCAATTTGATGTACCAATTCTAGAACTATTGTATGTAATTTATTTAAATCATTTAATGAAATTTATTATTCACCATGAGCTACTGAACAATCATCAATACGTGACATCCCGATGTTTCCGCCATCGGTTGGGGTGTTACAGATTGGTATCAGAGCCATGGTTATAGGGAATTAGGTTATTAGAAATAATCTAGTCTATAACCATAGGATTTAACCAGTACTTGCTTCTTTTGTTTGCTATACCTCACTCCTACTTCACATCCCTACTTTCATCCTTACAAGAAGGTTGCTCTCCATCACTGGACTCACTCTTAGACTAATAAGGCAAAATCCTCAGGTTTAACCTGAACCACCTTGAGATCTCGTCAAAGTTCTAGATTTTAATAACGAACACGTGCAATCTGGAAGGGTGAACGCCTGTATTCTGAGTCTTCTGTCTAGGCTGGCATTGCGCATATATCCCAATCAGACGAGGGACCCGGATGCCTACCTGGGAATTCTCGGGATGAGTGTTCACTTATAGGCTAAAGCATGTCTTCATATGTTATTAGAATTTAGAATCCTTGATAAGTCAACGTTTTCGTTTATTCGTTTTAATTAATGAATAAATGATTACATTCCTTATATAATCTCATTCATTTCATGGTGTCTATTACAGATCATGCCTCCACGTCGCAGCACTCGCAACAGCAATGGTGAGAACCACGAAGAAGGTGGTGACAACCATAACCATGACCAAGTTCCTAACCACAACAACAATGGTGTCGATGCTCAACTGGCTGCGATCATTTCTCAACAAATGGCGCAGCAAATCGCAACTCTGGTTCCCAATTTACTCGCTCAGGTCATCCAATTGAACGGCAACGGGAATGGTCACAACAACGGGAACGGGAACGGCAATGGCAATGGAAATGGACCCCAAGCCTGCACCCTTAAGCATTTCAACTCTTGTAACCCTCCAAAATTTAGTGGTGAAGAAGGAGCTACAGGACTCCTCCAATGGTTTGAGGGTATTGAAAATACCTTCATCAACAGTGAGTGCCCAAACAACTTCAAGGTTCGTTACGCCATGAGTGTTCTCCATAAACGAGCACTCACATGGTGGAATGAAGAAAAGCGTACTCGTGGGGCCGAAGTTGCTCTTGCTATGACATGGGACCAAGTCAAGGAGGTCATGAAGGAAGAGTTTTGTCCTCGCAATGAAGTTAAGAAACTTGAGGATGAATTCCACACCCTTGCTCAGGATAGTGGGGAAAACCTTGCTTATAATACCCGCTTTCACGAGCTCAGTCTGTTATTGCCTCATAAAGTCACTCCGCTACCTGTAGCCATCGAAAAGTATATCGGTGGTTTGCCTATGCAGATTCAAGACACGGTATGGGGAAGGAACCCTGCTACCCTTGAAGAAGCCAAACGTTTAGCAGCTACCTTAACCGATAATCACGTAAAGAACGGAACCTTAGTTCGGAAAGGCAATAAAACAAGTATTGTAGCCGCGGTAACTACTGAGAATCAGAAGCGTAAGGCCAAGGATCCTGATGTCAACCTCACTACACAAGCTTCTAACAAGAAACCTTATACAGGAAACCATCCATTGTGCAACACATGCAACCGACATCATCCCACTGCTTCAGCATGTCGCTTGTGCACCAATTGTGGTAGGTATGGCCATCTAGTTAATACATGTCGCGAGACCCCAAATCCTAATGTCAACCAGCCCATCAACCCTGCTCAGGCTGCTAATCCTAATCGATACAACTATGGTCAATGTTATGAATGTGGAGACCCAAATCACTTCCGTAACCGATGCCCTAAACTGAACAGAGATCAAGACCCTCCAGCTACCTAACCGCAAGACTCACCATTTGACTATTGGTTACTTTTTATTCTATGTATTGACGTTATTCGATTCGAGTAATAAGATTCAAGTATTATCATAACATCTGTGTGCATGTTTTTCTGAATGTGAACTAATTGCTATATCTATAATCATACTTGCTTGTACAACAATTAGTTAACTACCAAACAACCAACTTAACGATTGGTAGAGGTCACCATGTCTTTCCAACAGTCGGGAGAGGCCCTACCACCTGAACGACTGGCGGAGACTATCAGACCTGCTTAACAATCGGTAAGGTCATAAAAGGACGCAAAACCCTAATGTAAGGTAAATTGGTAATTACGGTCCGGAACGTAATCATGAATTTACAGGTACATTAAGGTAGTGTGAAATTTTATCAAGGTTTTCAGTAGATGACCAATTGTGGGACTAGTGTTTCTCTTAACTTCGGGACGAAGTTCCTAAAAGTAGGGGAGACTGTAACATTACGCAATAAATACTTGTACGTTACGCACCGACATTAATAAAAACGTCAAGTTTCATATTTACCCTCGCAATTATTATTTTTGTCGCATTTATGGAACCCTAATACCATATATAATATTATATATATGTGTGTGAGTGGATAATTAAATCAAAAAAATAGGTTGCCTTGGCCGGGGTTCGAACCCGCGCCAAAGGCCGGCCTAAACCAACACACGAGCCCAACCAGCTGGGCTGGCCTTCTGTTTTGATAAAACCCAGACGCGAATTATACTTATGCACACATCTAAACTCCCACAGTTGACAAGGAAAAGTCAACTGTGGTATTCCTTGGTGAACAATCCGTCTAATTAACGCGTAATCATGCTATCTTTGGTAAATTCGTGTATAATCCGGCCCAATACAACACAATTGCACAACAAAAACACGGCAATCGTTGCCCTAATAATCAATTGGACGCGTACTATTATATGGAAAGTCAAACCTGCTAATTAACCCTAACCCTAATCCTCTAGTATAAATTGAGGCTTTCTGGACCTTGTCTAATCGCTCACAACTCTCTCTCAATCCCTATTTCTCACTAATTCACTCTGTAATTGCTGATTTTGTTCGTGGTTGACTTTTCCCTTTGACCCGACCATCATCATCAATCAAGCACTGTGAGTCTAATTTTTTTGGTGGGTTTCATTCATCGGCATCCAAGCAACCATAGCCCTAACATTAATCGGGCTATAGTTGCCTGGATCATCTGATTGTAAAACTAGGGTTCATCGCGTTCATATTTGGGGATAAACAGATTCTGGCTTAACATATTTATTTATTTTTAAACTAAAGACATCACAACCACCGGCCTAGGCCAAGTGGTTGTGACTCTGGTCTTGTTCCGAGGTCACCCGGGTTCGAGTCCGGCTCTGACCGGTTTTGTTCATTCTTTTCTTTTCTTCTTTTTTTTAACACAATACAATTAATTATATATATATTAATCCTTGTAAACATTTAAATTCTTTTTAAAATACCTAAACTATTTTATAAACTCTAAAAAAATTATTATTGGTTAATCTGATATAAAAGATTTATGTACAATTTTTATTTTTCAGAAATTCTTTTATTTAATAATTATAATAATTAAATCATTTTTATACTATTATATTTATAAAAATCCATTATTATATCAAAACAGTTTTATTAATTTTCCCAAAATTTATTCTGACTTTTTATAAAGTCAAACTCTACTGAAATAATTTTTAAATCAGTAAAATCATTTATTTTATAATTTTAAACAATTTTTGTTAGATTTAATCATATTTAATTCATAATAAATCCAATTTTCATCATTTTTGCACCAAAATTTTATACAAATTATTTTTAATCATTTAAAACAGAATTATGATTTTTAAAATAAGATTTCTTTAATTTTAGTATTTTTGAATATTAAAGTTAATAATTGGCTATTTATAAATAAATAGATTTAAAAATCTATTTTAAATGAAATAATTTTATAAAAATTATTTTATTGCTTCAAACACTTTAATGTGCACACTCAAAATTCAAATTTTGTAAAAAGACTATTTTTCATTAATTATCCAATTCTCTTTATTTAATTAACATTTTTAAATTAAATTTAACAATTGATTATCCCCAAATCGAAACCCTAGGATACACATATTAGTTAATTAGACTTAGACTTATTACATATTACCTTATTATAGGGTGATAATTGGAATCACTTTAGGCAACACAATTATTTCATATTTTCAACAAGTTAACATTTGCTAAGGTGAGTTTACATAGCCCCTTTACTTTATTTGCACTATTTTTGGGGTGAAACATGTTTAAACATTTTATACTATCATTTACTCATATTTACTTGTGATTTAATTACAACATCATTCTATCATTTGACTGTAACAAAAAGACACAGTACAATCATTAACAATGATCAAGCCGCCTGTTTAGATTATAGCGCTATAGGTCTGACAAACCCATCCCACCCGCATAGACTCAGGGATGATCGATAACAGTAATAACATTTAACTAACTTGCGAGTTAGTCATCAGTCGACACAAGGTTTGGTTGTACAAAGACGCATTGTTGCATGTCGGTATCATACTCTATCATCATACAACCCTGAGTGTTGTACAAACTATTGTTATCAACTATTATTCAAAAACCTATGTAATTCTCACCAACTTTTGTTGACCCAAAATATTTTCAACTTAACATGTTTCAGGTTCTATTTGCTTGAAGATATGAATTGATGCTTGAAGATATGTGTATAGATTTATTCAATTTGATGTACCAATTCTAGAACTATTGTATGTAATTTATTTAAATCATTTAATGAAATTTATTATTCACCATGAGCTACTGAACAATCATCAATACGTGACATCCCGATGTTTCCGCCATCGGTTGGGGTGTTACAGATTGTACCGCTCGTACTCAATCTCCATTCGGGCGATTCTGGAGCTGTACGTTATACTGAAAGAACCCGAGAGTTTACCATTGTGTCAGAGCCGATCGCGACCAAAATGCTATACGATCGAGTTGGTTTGGACTAGAGCTTACGAAGAAAAATTAACCAGCTAAGTCCTTTCCAATTTGCCCTCGTTTTTTTTATTTTTGTATTCGGAATTTATTTTTTTTATTTTGAGTCGTTCTCTATTCCTACATTGAGGGCAATGTAGAGTTTAAGTGTGGGGATGGGAAACTGTCGTTTAGTCTGTATATAAAGTCATTTTTAGTCAAAAAAAAAAATGAAAAAAAAAGTCCCTGATTTTGAAGTTTGCATTATATAAAATATGGAAAATGATAGGTAAAGTTAGGTGTCCGGTTTTCAAATAGTATGTATAATAAGAGATTAAAATTAATTGAAAACGTGTCTGATTTGGGATATGTGGGTAGGCTCGGCCGGTAGAAAGGTTTCCTTTGAAAAGTAATAAATTAATTATATTAGGCTATTTTGTGGGTTCTCATCTAGGAGAAACGGGGAGACTGAAACCGCCAAAAATAGTATAAGAAGCACCGTTATAAGTAGAAAACCATTAGAATTTCTAATCACTTAAAAAAAATTAGAAATCAAAGCAAAAATGCTGAAGCTTAAGGTGCCTGGTCACTGGGATAGCGACTTGGATTGGTCACACCCTCTGAGTTAAGTATGCTGAGATGAAAAAAAAAAATGCAGAAGCTTAAGGTGCCTGGCCACTGGGATAACGACTTGGATTGGTCACACCCTCTGAGTTAATTATGCAAAAAAAAAAAAAAAAAATTGATTTTAAATTCTCTTGATTTTCTACATAAGACGGTTGGGAAATGGTTAATTGGTCGTTCCTTTAGCTTCATAAGCTTGAGGCGGGATTAGGAGGAACTGTGGCTTCCTTCGAGTGAGACCCTAGATAGACTAATCAACATGAACTTAACATAAATAAAAAGGGGCTTGGAAACCGGTGTGGGTTTAAGAGGATCAATATACCTGCAATCGCAATCAACACGTTAGTAGATTATTAATTAAGTAACCTATGTTTTGAAACTGGATGTAAACCTAACTGTGATTCCATAGCATAATTCTTTTTCAGGGACGAAAAAGAGTCAAGTGTGGGGATGTTTGATGTGTCATAAAACACATCTATTCTCCAATGTATTTTGAGATATAAATGAGTCTTTTGTATATAGTTTTTATTAGTTTTAGGCTTGTACCGGTCTATTTTATTTAGTATAGGATTTTATAGATTTTTATTAGTTTTGTGTCTTTTGAGTACTTATTTATTTATTTTATATTTTGGTAGGTGTTCGAATGGACGTTGGAGCGTAAACGAGCAACTTTTGTCAAGTCAAAAACACCCGAATCAAGAGCACGGAGTTAAACTACTATATATAATAATAATATATTAAATAATAATAATAATAATATAGTAAAAAAAATAAATAAATAAATGAAAGAAAACAAACGTGACTAAAGTCACATGCGGCCCAAATATTTCAAAAACGAAAATTAGGGCGAATTTGGAGGATTATTATAAAGAGGGGTGAATTCATTCATTCCATTCGATGTGGGGGGGAGGCATACAATATTCATTCACAACCATTCATTCTACAATCGCACAGATTGAACTTGGAGCCACATTCAACACACAGAAGCATTATTTTGATTGGAGAATTTTTAAAGAAAAAGGTACCGGGCGCGCTAAAGATTAATTATTTGAAGACCCGGTGGTTTCTTATATCGTTTTTATATTTTTAGAGACATGTTTATAATTGTTTTTCGAGACTTTATGACTATGTTTCTAATTAGAATTATGAACTAAATATTTTATGGTTGCTTAGGTTTATGAACTAGACACGTAATATGCAGTATTTAATGATTTTGGTTTTTAATTTTGATGTGTAGGATTACATGATTTTAATTTTATTGTAGGATTTGATATATGTGTGTTGGTGTTAATTTTATTTGAGGTTTGTTTATTGATTTTGTGGAGTTAGGCATGTAGAGATACCCCCTAGGTCTTGAAATCAATCTATTTCGTCAACTTAGGTTAGCGTGCTAGTATTTGGAGTTGGAGTATGACACAAGTATAACAAACTAATATAATAAATTAACTAAGATGTGCAGTCCATTCTTGAGGGTGAGAAATCTAACTCGAGTTTGCTAGGTAACTAACTAGGCATTGTTCGGTAGTTGGCAAGCGCTAGGGCGGGAGTCGCTACTTGTCTGTGTTTAGAGTTTTCCTAGGTTTTCTTCAGTAGAGTTTAAGTCTGCTTCATAGTTTGAGGGTTTTAATCCAAGAGAGGTTTTAATCTGATTTCTGTGGGATTTTGGTACGCTAGGGCGATCCGGATCCATTTTAGCATTTCTACACTTGTCCCGCCTTGAGTCTAGTGAGCTAACCTTGACAGGAGGTTTATTAGATAAGAATAGGGTCTCAAGTTAATTACCAGATTCAGGATTTATTGCTAGTGTCTAGGGATTTTACCTAAGTAACCAGCCTTCTTCCTATTCGATTTCTCCGAGTTCCTAGTTTCATTTAAGCAGTTGAGGTTATTTCATTTATATTTAGTTTCTTTTAAGTTTATAATTATTAGTTTAACACCCCCCATTTAAGTATATATTTATTTAGGCTAGTATTCGGTAGAGGTTGTGATCTAGAGTTGCATTCGCGTCTTTGGGTTCGATACTCGGTCTTATCTGTATACTGCTTTGCGACCGGTACACTTGCCATGCGTGTGTAGTTTTTAGGTGAGTCGTTTTAATTAAAACTTGTGTTATTTTTATATATACATTTACACACATCAGTCACAGATCTACAAAAATTCCCCGGACAACTATAACCATTAGCTTAGCAATAAGCCGTGGATCATATGAATAGTACTATTTGGGTTGACACCCCTTTTCACTGTTAGTCTCGCTAACACATATGAATGCATATTATCCATACTTTACAATGTCCCGTGAAAAGGCATTGGGGCGGGGTGCACACGAACGTCATGGTTTGGTTATGGTGCTCATGGTAACTATATTCTGCATGGACACAGACAACGAAACTTTTTGAGCAAGAAAACTGTTTTAACGAGTCAACAAAACCTACGGACTCACAAACTTTTTAGTTGACACTTGTAAGCATGTTTTTTAGGAAACCAAGTAAGGACATTATGGAGCCAAGTTTAGGACTGCATAAAGAAGGCCTTGTTTTTTTGGTTTTGACGTAGCTGTTTGAAACACTTGTTAGGATTTGTAACTTGTATTCGACTATGTGACTTATGTGTTGATGAAATAAAATGACATCTAGTACTTCTCATGTAAACAATGTTTGTGATCACCATGTTCGCCTCACTTCGCGTTTCCGCCTTAGGCGGGGTGTGACAGATTGGTATCAGAGCCATTGGTTATAGAGAATTAGGTCTCATGGAGAGAATACCTAGACTGTAACCTAAGGTCCACTCATTTATACTTTAGGAGTCTTTGTGCATTGCTTGACTTCTATACGTGAATTCTTTGGATACATGGTCCTATCTGTTTTCTTTTGTCATTTTGGAAGAGGATATGGCACCAACAACAAGATCTACTCACAACAACTCTGGAGAAGCAAACCCGATGACCCCTGAAGACATTGCGCAGTTGGTTTCACAACAAGTTGCAGCTGCTATTGCGCAATATGAGGAAGCCAGAAATGGCACGAGTGGAGGTTCTGGCAGGTGGCGCCGGAGGTAGCGGTACCAATGGACAAGGTGCTAGGACCAGAAATGGCACAGAAACTGAGGTACAGAAAGGTTGCTCGTACAAGGCATTTTTGGCATTCAATCCGCGTAGTTTTAATGGTACTGAAGGAGCGGTAGGAATTGTTCGGTGGATCGAGAAGATGGAGTTTATGCTCGACATTAGCGACTGTGCTAAGAACTGCAAGATCAAGTATGCTACTTGCACCTTCCTGGATGAAGCCCTGACGTGGTGGAATCTGCAAGTCCAGGCGTTGGGAAGAGAAGCTGCGTATCAACTCTCATGGAATGATCTGAAGTCCATGCAGTTGGCGGAATACTGTCCTCGCAACGAACTGCAAAAGATTGAGATTGAGTTTTGGAACTTGGCCATGGATGGAACGGAGATATCGGAATACACCACTCGATTTCACGAGCTTTCTCGAGTTGTTCTGCATATGGTTACGCCTGAGTTCAAGAGGATTGAAAGGTACATTTAGGGTCTTGTACCTCAAATTGAAAGGTGCATAAACTTTGTTGTAACTAAGTATGGGCCACAAATCAGTAGAAACCCAGATAAAGCCTAGATACCACTTAAAAACTAGACGACACGACCTAAATTTCGCAGACGAAATTCTCTAAACAGGGGGAGAATGTGACACCTGCCAAATTCACTAGTCGAGTTCGTACAATTAACTGGTTTGTTTCACTATGTGTTTAGAATAAGTATGTCAGTGTGCCTCATTATTTGAACGATTATGCTAAAATAAACTCTACCCGAACACGATGACCATCATAAGGATCAACAAAACGTATGGATTTTAGAAGACTAAAACTATATATTTTTTTTCTAGTAGATACACATGTGTAGAATAAATATTTAGTTCAATATTATACATATACACATTTCACACACATGTATGATAGGCTAAATAGAATATATATATATATATATATATATATATAAATATATATTATAAACATATGTGTATTATAGACAAGCACAAAACAAACACACACTACCTAGATATGTATTAGACAAGCACAACTTGACATGTCCTTTTCAAGACAACTTGCAAGAACCTTCCACTGATTAATCTTTCCTTGTTACACATGCATGCTACTAAAGACAAGAAAGACTTCTTGCACCTAAATGGAAACTATCACTTTCGCATTGCATTTTCCCATGTATAACCCTTTGCCTTGATTAGTTAACCAACAAATCTCATGTCTCCATCCATCCCACACATGTCTTTAAACTACTAGTTGAAAGGGACTTGTCAAAGCTAGGAAACTCATGCATGTGGTATAGGACAAAGCTCACTAATCATCAAACCTTTCACCAAAAAGGAAGGTCCTGCACATGACCAACACTTAGACACTCTATGACACCTTTTGCATTACCTCTTTTGTTGAAAATGATGTGTGAATGCCTCTATCTTGTATATGATCGGAATACAAGCAAGGACAAGAAAAGGGTTGACAACTAAGCCTACATATAATTAGACATCTGCCTAAATCCTTGTTGCACATAAATCGGCCATGAAGCTTGGAAACATCACTATCAATTTACCAAGCTTACTACCTAGTCTTGACACTAGCTTACCCCGTTTAGACTATACACATGCTTAGATTACACCTCTACACAAAACAACATACCACTTCCATGAATAATTAAAATCGGCCGAAGCCTATGGTGGATCAAGAGCATTCTTTCAGCTAAAGACAAGTGTAGACAACTCACATACACTAAACTAGTATGCACACTCCAAAGTTGCACAACCAAGATGACTTGTTTACCCATAATTACCTCTATATAAAGAGCTCACCACCACCATCATTTCTTGCACCAAACACACTTCTTTCTCCCTCACAACACTCCTCTCTTCCTCACCTCACTCGGCCGAAGACAAGGAGGACCCAAACCACTTGAGCTACGATCCAAGGAAGAAGCACAAGAACCTCACTATCACTTACCACATCCCTTGTTTCCTTTGGTAAGTAAATAAGCCCTTTCTTTCTTATAACTCCTATAATAATCGACCCTCTTGATTACCCGACCTTCGACCCCTAGTCGTCTAGTAATCGACCCTATCTTGCATATAAGTTATTGATTTTCTAAAAGCATTGTCTTGTTTATTGTTGATTAATTTTGAAACTCACACATGTACACTTATTTAGCCGCATGTATGCATACCACACACTTATGTGAAACAAAATCAATTTAGTGAATGCACCCACATCATGACTAATGTTTTATAAACCACACTCGACTTTAATAGTTGTCAAGGAACCGATTTTTGGATCAAAACAATACACTTTGCAAGTACAAACCAGATGCGTAATAGTTGTCACGTGCATACACATGACACAAGGGTCCAAAAGTCGGGTGAACAACTTGTATGGTAAACGACAAGTACACACAACTTAAGATATCTTTGACGTTATAGGGCACTTTTTTTCGGAACCATAGTTACTTCTGCTTTGCTAGATCACATAACCAGACACCAAATGAGTTTCGTGGCCCCTTTTACTGTTTTACTGTTTTACAACTTCGGGGGAGAAACATGCTACAGACCAAAATATGTACATGACAACAATAAGCGTTACATGATTTAGACCCACAATTGTCACAGATCAACAAAAATTACCTGGACAACTATAACCATTAGCTTAGCAATACGCCGTGGATCATATGAATAGTACTATTTGGGTTGACACCCCCTTTCACTGTTAGTCGCGCTAACACAAATGAATGCATATTATCCATACTTTAAAATGTCCCGTGAAAAGGCAATGGGGCGGGGTGCACACGAACGTCATGGTTTGGTTATGGTGCTCATGTTAACTATATTCTGCATGGACACAGACAACGAAACTTTCTGAGCAACAAAACTGTTTTATCGAGTCAACAAAACCTAAGGACTCACCGACTTTTTAGTTGACACTTGTAAGCATGTTTTTCAGGAAACCAAGTAAGGACATTAAGGAGCCAAATTAGGACTGCATAAAGAAGGCCTTGTTTTTTTTGGTTTTGACGTAGCTGTTTGAAACACTTGTTAGGATTTGTAACTTGTATTCGACTATGTGACTTATGTGTTGATGAAATAAATGACATCTAGTACTTCTCATGTAAACAATGTTTGTGATCACCATGTTCGTCTCACTTCGCGTTTCCGCCTTAGGCGGGGTGTAACACCGGGAGTCATGCTAAGACCCTCTAGTTTTAGTGTTAGAACATGTATCCCCATAAAGTCCGAATCATGTGTCGACCCCTTTATATGCTCACGCATTTCGTGAGCATTACATCTTCAAAATCTATGTCACACCCTCAAATTTCCACATGCGGGGTTTTACCGCGAGGCGCGTGATACAGCAGGATCCAAGTCAACGGTCACAATAAACGACATCTATATGATAAGAAAACAACGTAAACTACCATTGAGTTTCAAAAACCGTTCTAACACAGCGGAAGCAAAATGTATTATTACAACTTAAAAGGAAAACTCAAAGTCTGAAATGTTTAACAAAACATGCATATGATCCCTAGACGCCGAGAGACTCCGTGCGCCTATACGCAATGCTGCTACCTTAGCGACCTGAGAAAACATGCCAAAAGATGTCAACATATAATGCTGGTGAGTTCACAGGTTTTAAGTTCATATACGTTTTCATGTGTGAAGAGATTCCTCATAAAGTGCCAAGTGTGCAAAAGTTCCAAGTAAATAACAAATGTTCCCTTACTACTACGACTATGTTGCTAAAACCATTACTGACAAACGTTGCTCGAGTTGCTGCCCATGTGCCAAGTGTCAAGTAGAGACAATATGCACCCGCCCGGCTCCCAGCCGTCAGGTGGGGTTCGTCACGCCCGATAGATCTATCCACATTTCCCCCGTTGTGCCCCGCACATTCATGGTTTCAATAGGGACTTAGGTTTCGTCGTATAGTAAATAAGTGCCAAGCGCCAAGTGCCAAATGCCAAGTGTCAATGTTTAAAAGTGTCAAGTGCTAATGTTTAAATATGCCAAATGCCAATGTTTAAAAGTGTCAAATGCCAATGTTAAATATGCCAAGTGCCAAACGTGTCACGTTTCTTAAAAGAGTCACATTCCCAAAAGGCGTCATGTTTCTAAAAGCGCTGCGTTTCATAAGTGTTGTGTTTCAAAAGCGTTGTGTTTCAAAAGCGTTGCGTTTCAAAACATAAACGTTGTATTTGTTAAAACGTGTGGCATGCTTCTCCCCCGAGAGAAAAGTGTATAAAAGAGGGGCCGTGAAACTCACCTTAGAGTGCGTCTTCTGATAACTTGAATTCCAACACGTGTATGATAATCCCAACTAATGACAACCTATCAATGAGTTTACATAAGTGTGATGACTATTAACCCGAAGGCTAACTAGTCCCCGATTGTCCAGATCTTGACTACGTGTGTTAAAAGTGTGTTTAAACCTTAACCGGACATCCCAGACCGACCCGACATCCCGTTGGTGACCCATTACATCAATTAGTCATGCACATAAGTTTAACACATAAGTTTCAAGCATAAAACACTTAGTTTGCATCAAAAATCTCATTCCGGACATCAGATGGTCGAATGTGGTTTTTCCCATTTCCACGTTCGCCCGTTTGAGCCACATTCGCCCGTTTTTCCCACGTTTTGTTCCACGTTCGCCCGTTTGAGCCACATTCGCCCGTTTTTCCCACGTTTTGTTCCACGTTCGCCCGTTTGAGCCACTTTCGCCCGTTTTTCCCATGTTTTGTTCCACGTTCGCCCATTCGAACCAATTATTCCACGTTCGCCCATTTTCATCAGCATTTTATAAAACGCACCAAAACGCATCTAAACGGTCCGAAAACATCATGAAACATCACCAATCACAGCAGTCAACTATCATTAACATATTCCTACTAAACCCTACCAATTTTATCCCGAAATTCGTCTGTTTTACAAGTTACCCGAAATAGCAAATTATGGAGATGTCACATCAAACGCATGCAATCTTTACCCAATTAGGAAACTTTCTGAAATCAATCAATAATCAACTTAATATACTCAGATTATCATGAACAATAAACCCCCAATCATATCCTTATCACTATCATCATGAACAAGCCCTAGATCTAACCCAAAATCCCCAAAATGAACAAAACATCATCAATAACCAATTGTAACCTATCTCAATCCTAAATCATCATCAATAACAGTCCTAGATCATTGTTATAACATCTATACAGCAATCAATCATCAAACAATACATAACACCACATAAAACACCATAAACACATGTTAATTTGTATGAAAACTCATTGTTTATGAATAGGTTTTGTTTAGAAAGATATTAGGAAGGTTTTTATCCATGAAAACATGTTTGAATCAGATCTGGACTCTTGGGGTTTAATGAAAACGAATTGAAATGCTTTAAAAATGATTTAGAATGAAGAACACACCTTAGATCTTTGTGTAGAAGATGTTTGTAGGTTAGATTATAGAAAACAAGGGCAAAAACTCCTTCCCCAATGTTTAAAGTTGCTAAAGAGTGTTTTGAGGCGTTTAGGGTTTGTGAAATGGTGAAAAATGACAAAGTGTGGTATTTATACTATGTCCACATTCGCCCCTTTTACCTGGGCGAATGTACCCTCCTTCGACCCTTTCACAGGGTCGAACGTACCCTGACTTGGTCGAATGAAATTCTTTCAATTCCATATCCCAGGTTCGCCACTTTTACAAGGGTCGAACCAGGAGTATTGTCCAGGTTCGCCCATTCGATTGGTCGAACCAGGACTCACGTTTTTCTAGTTTTCCAATTTGTCGTGTTTAACGCATTTTAACGCACCCTAACATACGAGCATGCAACCTTAGTCTATGTTTAACATATTTAAGCACGGATAATTATCTACAAATCATTTAAACACATCTAAGCATATAATCCACCATACGACAATTAGTCTACACATACACTTAATTAGTTTATGTAATTCACCAACAACGGGACTCGTATCGTGTGTGTGTGTGTGTGTGACTAACCCAATGATCTCCCAAATCATTGGACCCTGGACAATACGGACTGTGTTCCGACTCTACTGACCCCGTCAAGTATGTTTAATAAACGTTTTTCGCTAAGGTAGACTTATGTGTTTATAAAATGTTGACCCAAACATGCCGGGTGTCACAATCTAAGGCATCTTTGATGCCGTGTCCAGCCTTAGCCTTTTACGCGCATTTTAGTCGACTAACAATCGGATATGCAAATCAATGTTGGCAAGAAATCCTGTGATCCCCACATGATGAGACGAGACTCGCCTTTGTGGTAAGTGACTTCGAATGTTTCTCGAATCCCAAAGATATCGAGAGAATGTGAGCAATATTATGAACCATACCTTTAGGACTAGCAAGAGTTGAAAGACTCAATTCATTTATTGCTCGTCCCACTGGGTTCGTCTGACATCATACCTGCCGACGTGTCATGCCGATAACTACGGAAATACTAGTGTGGACCCACCCATGGCGTGTGCATTGATGAAGTCTCTCGTACATGATTTGAAGGTTATATGAAACCCTGAATCCCGAGGGGCATGTAACCTTGTCTACTCTATAAGGGTGATACCTTACCATTATGAGATGGTCGATCAACTCAGCCCTTCGATTAACGTTGTTATTCCTTTGATGGTAGGTTTATCTTGTCTTGGTGTCGTTGCATAGGTTCTTGGAATAGTGGAACCATTTCGACCTTGGGTCGATACTGGTGTTCCCAGTTATCCTTTAGTAGCATTGCTCGCGCTAGAGCAAAATCCCCTGTTTTTGACAGACACTATTGGAGACACCATAGTAATGTGAGCTGCCAGGTCAGTGCATTTAGTATTTGACTAATCAAGATGAGTTCGAAAGCTTACATATTGCACCCATATGTGTGACTACCTGAGTCATTGAATGGGATGCCTTATGGGAAGGCTCCACACTATTGCTTGTGGTGCAATCTCGTTCGTTGTTTGTTTTAAGTAACGACTTTGGCGCATGAAGCCGTCAAGCCCCAAACATGAAATCTATGCCAAATGCATTCATCCATGACTCCATTTCACCTTTTACCTTGAAAGATCCTGAAAAGATGGAACCTTCGGTAAGTGAGGGTTCCAGCTTCAGGACTCCTGTCACCGGATCTCTGTATAAGATCTGATAGTCAATTCGAGGGCGAGTGGCCTGTATTATTCCGAATTGACGTACTAGGGTGCTAATGCCAATAGGACACCAGTGCCTGTGAGGCACATATAAAAGGACAAGTACTGGATACCCTTGTTTTGGATAGCTACCGATGTTCTGTATACCATTTCGGTGGAGACTAGCATGTCGAGATGTTGTCGAAACCCTATCCCCTGTTTGTTGCAGCAACCATATCATGATAATTCATTCCCGTGTTGACCAATGTAATGAGGTGATGTGAGCCTCTAGTCATTTGTGTTTAAGTTGGCTTTTAATTCTCGAGGATTGTGGAATTGTATGGCCTGTGTGTCGGATATACACTGTTTACTGATTGGGGAACTGTGGGGTGAAAGTGACGCAAAAGCTTTTGACCTCAATCAGTCCATACTAGGAGCCCTAGTACCATTAACCACAATCGCTCTTACGAAAGGTTGTAAGTTAGTACATAGTGGATTCCAGTCCATGTGAAGACACGGGAATACCATTCGCTACTACAAAAAACCTTGAGCGTCCTCGAGAATGTTGCCTGCTCTGTGATCTGGTAAGATCACCCGGTTAGTTAGATTTGAAGGAGTGAATCTAATCTAAGTATCATGACGCCCTTGGCGTCCTGTGGCTGTGATGTGACGCGGTAATGATCGATTGTCATGTGGAACCCTCTTACCCCTTACCCATTTGTACTTGCAATATGAAGCATATGGATAGCCACCTATACTCTTGGGGAGTCATGGCTAGACATTGGATGCCAACTTTTATAATATTGGATTGTTGCTGTCGTCCTACCTCAGGGTTCACCGAACCTTAAACACAAGCCTAGGATACTCGATTTGATATGAGTATGGCTTGTCATTCTCGAACAAACGAATTGAATGTCCTTGTAGGAGTGTCCCGTGCGACACGATTGATGTCTGTGACACATCAAATTCTTGTGCTTAGTCGCCAGAATTTCCTATGTGATAGGAATTATCACCCCAACGTCCGGGTTGTACTACTCAAGGCCTTTAGAGGGCGTACGTGTACGTCTCCAGTTCGTTGGATGACAGACGGAGATAGACACATAATCTAGCTTGGGTTGTTTGAGAGATGACCAATAAATCAGGTAGATTTAAGGCTGCTTGAATGAGTTGCGAAACCGATCAGGAAGTTATACTAACAAGTCGCTAGCCTTAGGAACTTCGAATCGGTTATAGGACTTCATTGAGAGTTATACTTTGGGGGGTGTTGATAAGCATAGAAATTGTAATGAACCAAATTCTTGGTACCCCAGTGGCATGGAGATATTGGTAAGAATTAATCTCGTGATGAATAAGCTCGAACTACCGTGAGAGCTTAGTGGGACTCTTGATGAATCCCACAAGTCTGGCTTGAGGAAGCATTGTCAATTCCTCGACCGATGGAATCCAGTTTGACGCTAAGCTCTACTATATCGGTAAAACCAATATATGTGACGAAATGCGAAATCCAAGAGCTTGGTCGTAGCCAGCTCTTGACATTGTGTTCGTTAAAACGCTAAGTGTGAATCTAGGTCCACATAGAAAGGAGGAGATTGCGTGAGGCGCAAACATCCCGCCCTGTTCAAGGATACTAATGTATCGGATGACTTAAACTGAATTCCGGGACGGAATTCTCTTAACGGGGGGAGAATGAGACAACCGGCAAATTCCGTACAATGGCCAATGTGACTTTACTTGTGTTTTTGAAGTAATTAACATGGTTTGAGGATAATTACGTTTAATTGAGCCACTATAAGTCCTACGATGTCCTTCTCAAAGTTCGTGGACGCCCTGAAGTCTTTGTGTAACTCGGATATTTTTAGTAAAATTAAGGAATTCTAATGATAAGTGTAATTGTTACTGTAGTTTTTTTTTTTCACAATGTGTTGACATCTCAACAAGTGTTAGAAAAATATCATATAATTTTGAAGAAAAAATCTGATAAAAAAAAAGGTAGTCTTCCCGTGTCATCAGAAGTTTGTTTCATCATTTGTTACTTGCTTCATCAGTGGATAATCATCAGTTGTTTCATTCATCAGTGGTTAACAGTGGCAGAAGCATAATCATCAATGAATGGACTTGCATCTTTAGTTGGATGACAGTTGTTTGAGAACAGTTGTTGGCAAGTCAACAGATGTTGTAAAACAGGATATAAATTATAATGAGGATACTTTAAAAACTGATAGAGTTTTCAATTGCAATAATAAGTTTGAATGATATAACCAAAGTGATGAAGATGATGAAATTTAAATGTTTTTATATGCTTGCATTTTGAAATATGAATATTATTATAATGTAGTTATTATAATGTAGTTAAGATGATGGTAACAAAAATTTCCAATTATAAAAAATGTTATTTTATTATTTTTGTGTTATAATTTTGTTTCACTCTATATTAGATGAGGAAATTTTAACAGTCGTTTTTTCATTATATATAAGATGAGGAAATCCCAACAGTCTTTTTTCAATTTTATATCCCTTAAACCATTGTTAGTATTCAACTTTTCATCCCATATGGATAATGATATTTCCTTCAAATTCCCTTCAACCAATCTTCTCAAAGATTCTTCCGGTCAAAAAAAAAATGGGTTACCAACAATACATTGGTAAAGACGTTGGAATTGTTGTTCTCGGAAGATTTTTACAAATAACAAAAAACTAATTCCAGTGTTGGTACGTCCAGATCTTGGTTATAGACAAGAGTGATATATAGAATAAGCATATGTTTCGATCTATATAAGTAATGGCACCGAAGGGCTGTCAACCTTTGTTGTGATTATATTTAATGTAAGTGCGTTGGAAGTTGAATTCCCTACTTCGTTTGTTTTGTGTATTTTTTCTGATTATAATGACAAGCAAGATCATTCTCTAGGGTTTGTTTTGTAAGAAGACTTCTTTTATTTGAACAAGTGTATTTTGTAATTTGTATATAGTTTGTTAATTCGAATATTGTTAATTTGTTAGTTGATATTAATGCAGTTTTTTTATAGATATTTAGATTAGTTGTTTTAAAGTTTTCTATTTTCTAATTACTTTGTAACTCCAATATTTATTGAAACTTTGATATTGCAATTATAAGTCTGAATGATATAACACCTGTTTGACAAATTTGTTGACATATAAATAGATGTGGTAAATAGTATGTTGAATAAAATGAGCATACATTAAATAATGACAGATTTTGTTTTTAGAACAACTGTTGACAAGTCAACAGCCGTTATAAAACAGAATATACAAAAAGATGAATATATATATCAATACTATACGATGGGTTAAAGATATTATTATTTTATCTCAACAAAGGTTCGAATGCTAAAGTTAATAATTACGATTTTGAACTTAGTTAAAAGCAACATTTATGGGTAAAATAATATGTTTTTTATAAGTTTTGTTGTTATAAAATATATTTTTAATCAACAATGAAATACCAATAAGAAGTGCGATAAATAAAAGCAATAATTATAGGAAAAATAAAAAAGCGCAAACGATTTATTAAGTAATTTTTGTAAAATTATATAGTTTTTAATATTTGGTTAAAACAAAAAATTTTAAAATGTAAGTTAAGGGTAACATTTTTTAGTTAGTTAATATTATAAATAAGTATTATACACAATTAATAAATGTCGATTTTGTAAATAAAATAATCTAGATTCTTTATTTCTATTGTGGGTCTCATAGACTTTTAGCTGTCTCCACTGGCAAATAATAATTACGACTTTGAAAATCCGTTTTTAAATTTACCGCTTATTTTTTATGTATATTTTGTATATTTAAATAATGTATCTTATCACTACTAATTATCAATTCAAACAGTAGTTCAAATGTAATTACATTTGCAGACACAGACACAGACACAGACACAGACACAGACATATGATGTTTTCAAGAACAATCATTTTCGATATTCAAATGAAATCTTTTTAATGAAATTTTGGAGCAAATTGTTCTTGATGAAAAATTGCTTAAGCGACTTCATGTTGTAACTTGGTTTTACTCTTATGACTTTGACATAGCAATAGTTAACTATGTAAATGCTTTTGAAAAATTATTCCTCCGAGAGAACATAGAGTATTTCGATGATTTGGAGTTTCTTTAAAAAACTGGACCACAAAAGAATGAGCAACATTAATCGCAATACATTTCGCCTTAATTTGGAACAAATGATAAGGGCAAGGATAATGTATTTGAAGGAAAAGGTGGAACAAGTTATGGAAGAGTCATTTTCTAATTGGAGTATAAGTGATGAAGATGATGAAATTTAAATGTTTTTATATGCTTGCATATTTAAATATGAATATTATTATAATGTAATTGTTTTTCTTATAATGTTTATGGTTTGTGATTGAAAAAAATAGTAACTAATTAAGTTAAATAAACTTTATTATATGTAAAACTTTAAGTAATAGTTACCAAGGCTTTGGTGGTTTTGCTTGATCATTTATTACACATACTTCAATTATGATTTTGAAAAGGTGTCTGTAATTTAATTATATAGTGATATTTTAATAACAAATTTAATTTATTTAATCTTGTAACAATAGATGTTGTTACACTGAGACTTTTGACGGTTTTACTTCCTTCTACAGATTACACAATTCATTGGTAAATTCTGACAGAGTTTTGTGTGACAACATCTGTTGAAAAGTCAACAGATGTTATAAAAAGCCCCAAAAGCAATGATTACGATTTTGAACTTAGTTTATTAACAATGTTATTTTATTATTGTTATGTTGCAATTGTCTTGCAGTTTATAAAAAGCCCAAAAGTAAGTTACAACTTTATATTTACTTGAAATGGAACTTATAATGTTGAAAACTAACTTTACGGATAGTTAGTTTTTTCACCCTACAAAAGGGGAGGAATTCCCAATATTTATTTTCCAACTTTATATTCCTTCAACTATTTTCAATTTACAACTCTCCAACCCATATGCACAATGATATTACGTTCAATTGTCTTTCCACAAATCTTTTCTAAGATTCTTACAATCAAAGGAAAATCAATTACCAACAATCCGTTGGTAATGTTGGAATTGATGTATTTCGACGATTCTTACAATCAAAGAAAAACATCAATCCATTATTACTATATATGCAGACCCTATTTTGCATCTTTAGGGTTTTTCAACTTGATGATGTTTATATACGAACTGTTGTCATGGTACTGCTTTTGATTGTGTTTTTGTTTTTTTCCGATGACAGTGGCAAAAAAGATCATTCTCTAAGGTTTGGTTGTTAGAAGACTTCTTTTATGTTTGCTTATATTTTTATGTAGTTCTAAAACAGATATTGTAATTCTTTTATCGTTAAGGCAATTTTTTATAGATATTTGGATTTGTTCTTTTATAAGTCTTCCAATTTATATTTAGTTTTGTTAAGTAAACTATTTCATTCAAATTATGGAATTGTAATAATAAGGTTTAATCGTATAACAATTGTTTGACAAATTTGCTTACAACTCAATAGATTTTGGTAAATAGAGGAATGAAACTTCAGTTGAAGATTAAGGTCTAATGAAAAGTTCAGTGATGACATACAAAAAATGTGTAGGTCCTATAGAAACTTTCTTAAAGAGAAGAACAAAAAATTGAACCAACTGTTGAAGACCACACACTAATTATTTAAATGTATTTGATATTATTATCGCTCTAAATATTTTGAATTTTTTATTTTATATATTATGTTATCTTTATATAATGATTTATATTTATTGAATGAAAAATACCAATTTGAGTAAAATAATACTGATTAGTTATATCAATGGTCTACTGTTAAACTCAACAGATGATTGGTCTTTAGTAAGCAAACCTTAAAATGTAAATGTGATGTCATTGTTGGTAACAATTGTTTAAGGCAACAACTGTTTGAACGCAACCGTTGAAATAAGATCTTTTTGAATAACAAGTGTGTTAGAAAAATCTCCTTAACTGAGTCCCTGCCTTTGAACGGGCGTAACCAAATACAGTTTTTCTTGCAACAGATGACTGACTTTTTAATTTGGTGTTCACTAAAAAGACAATAACAGTTAGTATGTTTATGTTTTTTATATTTTATTGATTAATTGTTTTAAAAAAAAGATCTTGGATTCGCGTGTTTTCAGACGTGGTTTAATGTAAACCATAATAGATCTTACTAAACAGATTTTACTAATAACAAAATATTGGCTGCTTGATCTGGTTTTTACTTTCAACATCTGTTATCCAAACACAGCTCTCATTCATCTGTTAATTTATCTTTGCATTGTTGTAACACCTTTCAGTATTAAACATATGATCAATCAATAATATTAACCGGTTATCTTGACAAGAACAGATGTTACTAAACAGATTTTCCTTACAACAGACGATTGGCTTCTTGATTTGGTAATTAATAAGTAATCAGAGTATTTGGTATTTATATACTAAAAGCGTGACTTTGTGTTGATATTGGACTATATACTATATATATTGTTATATATATTTATATAAATAAGTGTAGTTTATATAAGTGTCGAAACACGTAAATGTCTCGTTAATGTAAATTGTGGATAAATGGGAGTAATTATCTTGTTTTGGCATGTTGATTTTGGGGAAAAATGTAGACAACATGTGTTGTCTGGTTTATGCATAAAAAAGGAGGCTCTGCCCAATATTTTTAGAAAATTTAGGGCAATAAACACGATGTTGGTGCATATTCTTATAGACAAATTTTCCAAGTGTTTGACAGGAGTGTCTTCTACTAAACCGAAACGTTTACAACACAAATAGTTATTTGTGGCGATAAAAATAAATGTCGAACAATATAATCAAAACAAATACATATTATTTTCCGAGTGTCAATTGTGGCAACCTTCAAAGGTTTTTAGTAACTAATACATTGTTAATTATATGGATTTGAAATACATAAATGTTCAATGTATTTGGGAATGATTTTCTAAAAATCCATGTTTCGAAATCATTAAAGCACTCGGATTTGAGAAATAAAGTAACACTTGTTATTAATCGGATTTAATAACTAAAGTTGTATTTTCACAAGTCATGTTTTCCTAAAAATAAGTATACAAGACAAATACATTTATCCAGTTTGTGAGACGAGTTACGACTCAGGATGAGTTATACGTTTCGTAGTATTAGTCCAACGTGGTTACACACGAATAGTAACAAGTGCGCAACTTGGGTGCTATGTCGTATGGTAACACATGAATTAAGATAAGTCACGATTGGTTCGTCGAGTTAAAACACTTAAGACTCGGGTTAGTACGCACGAGTCTAGATAGTTGAATAAACTATCTTTTAACTGGAAAGTAAGTTAGGCTTATATGTGATAGACTTTAAGGTGTCCTTTGTTGGTAATTAGGGCATGAGGAAGTTGGTTAAAGCTTTGAGCTTTGTTTGCTAGCTAAGCAAGGAAATTAAGGTGAGTTTCACAGCCCCTTTTTACTTTTTTGTTTTGGGGGAAAGATATGTTTTGTCAAATGTTTTTACATGTCAAATGTTTTACATGTCAAAATGTTTTCAAATGTTAAAACGTGATAAGTGGCATGGTGAGTACTTGGGTTTTTTGTTTTACACCACTCGGGGTGAGTCCTCGCTACTGTAACCATTTACTCGTGTGTTGTGTGTGTGTGTGTTGAAATCAAGAACCGAAGGAATATTTGGATAGCGCTATTGGTGCCTGACAAGGGCCATTCCTAACCGATAGCGTCGATTATGCAACTGTGTATGCGAGGGGTGCACATATTCTAAACTAAGTTGTTATTTTCCGAGAAACAACTACTGCTCACGGGGAAATATTAGACTTGTTTTGGTTATGGGCTCAATGGATTGCTCGTCACAGTCTGTAGAAGTTAGCTACTTTTACAAAGGTCACTGCTTGTGTTCGTTCCGCACATGTTTTTGTTGTTAAAATGTTGTTGTTATGGAACTAAAACCTATGAACTCACCAATATTTTATATATTGACGTCTTTTTAAACATATCTTTCAGGTAACTAAGTGCTGAATAGATACGAGGCTAGTACGATGGAATTTGAGATGTCGGATACTGGTCGAGGGTTTCATCTATATTTACCAATGGGTTGGGACATAGACGGAAAACCCCATGTTGAACTCCATGTATGTTGTTTTGTGTAATGTTTATGACAAGGTACTATTTTTCGACATCTTAATGAAGTAATCTTTTCTGATTAAATATAGTTTGTGTTAATCTTGGATTTATAATTAAGGACATTACCATGTTTCATGACCGGTGACCCGACCCGGCCCGGTCCAAACTTCTAAGGTATTGCTGTGAAAATCTATACACGCAAAAAAAAAAGGAACCCATAGGAAAATAATCCTGGATCCGCCATTGGTTATATGCAAGATATATTTTGATCATGGTTGCTTGTTTAGGATATTATGATATTAGAGATTTTCGAGCAAAATTGCTAGTTACTCTTTATTAAAAAAATCATTCTAGGTTCAAAGTTTAAATTCCTATCACTCTTTATTTGCTATTTAAGTGTATAATCTAATTGAAAATATATTGGTATGTTGTTTTGCTTATTGCGAAATGTGTAATTTAAGTAAGACACTCTTTATAGGTTAAAAGTTTGTGTATTCTTGATTTGTAATTTAAATCTCTATAGTTTAGTTGGATGCCTGTTGTCTGATAAAAGATTGATCAAAGTTAATTTGTGTACAAATTTAACACTGAACTATATTTAAATTGCTTATTTGATTAACTACTTGATTCTTCCCATACAAAATAAGCAAAACTATAAAAGTATTTGAATACCTACTGTTGATATCCACTTTTGAAAGATTTTTCAATTATATAAACTTATATGAATGAATTAATTACATACAAATGTAGAATCAAGAATTTGTGAAGAGATGATAATATGTCTTTATTTTGCTTGTGAGATGTGTTTTTTACTCTTCATGATGCTGATTTGTTTATATTGTTGTATGTTACCATGAATACATAGCAATGATGACACAAACAAGGAATAGCATAGTTTAACAAATATATTTGAACATGCACATATGATGACACCTCAATAAAAAACTGTAAGTTCTTTATCGTTTTTTGTTTTGATACGCTTGTATGAAGTTTCCTGTATGTGTTGACTTTATAATTTATCCAGATTAAATAACCCGAAGAACACCCCTAGACTTGAGTGTCAAACATTTATCAACTATTGTAACAGATTTAGAATTCATACCCCTATAATAACAATATTTACATGGAAATCTATGAGAATTTGCTAGAATATATTTTTATAGATGATAATGTTCCTCACACTCATCTTGTGTTGTGTTCTTTTCAACAAGCAACTCGTATTGTTGGGTTATTTGTTGTTTATTCTCTTTTGAAGGAACAAATGAAGAGCTGCAAACATTCAAAAGATGGAAATGCTTTTGTTGATCCTTTTACCGTTGTAGTGAACAAGAAGCATGAGGGCTACCTTCGACTCTATGGCAGATGTGATATTAAAGAATGATGAATATAAAGGAGGGTGATGAGGAAACATACATGCTTCCGAGTGGGCCTATGGAATAATTCAAAGTGAGCCTTGAAGTTGAGAAATCATAGTTGCTTGAAATGTGAAAAGAAATTGTAGAGGACTATCAAAGGAAAAAAGGTTGAGTTGGAAGCTATGCAAAAAGATGTTGACGACCAATGAGCAAACTTTGAAGCTACAATGCGAATTATAATGAAAAAGCTACCGATAGGACTACATGGTCATAGAGATGATAAGGAGGTTTTAGTTACTTTTTTATTATTGTATTTGATAACTTTATTTTGGTAACATTGTTATTTATGAGTTTTGATATATGTAATGATATACGATATTTAATATATTTATATTAATAAAAGTTTTGGTGCTTCAAACATTGATGTAATAGAGTTGCATTTGACCGTAAAAAGAGTTGCATTTGTTTTTAACTAAAATCATAAAAAATGTTGCAATTGATGTGTAAAAGGTTGCATTTTAGTGTAAGAAATGTTGCATTTGAGTGTTATAAATGTTGCAACTAAAAGTATAAAAAGTTGCATTAGCATATAAAAAGGTTGCACTATAAAAAGGTTGCATTTGAATATTAAATGCAACCTTTAAAAAAGAGTAGCTTTATCTAACAAAACGGTTGCATTAGGCCTAATGCAACCTTTTCAAGACCTAATGCAACATTTTACCGGGGTTGCAATAGGTTCATTTTCTTGTAGTGACTGCTGACGCTCTCAAACGACTGAAGGATTACATACAGACAGGATCGGTATATTTGGGTGTGGCTGAACCGTTGAGGAACATGTTCATATATGATGATGAGGGAAACCCAAGGACCATCCCTCAGCCGCTAGAAGATCTGGTGGAGGGAGAGATTCGACCAGAAATCTCCCAGGAAGACATGGCAACTATATATGCCTTGACACTTGGAGAATCTTCCAGTGCAAGTCATACTCCTCCGGAACTGGATCTCAGGCACAATGAGGTGGAAATGGAAGACATCACACATGAAGTCTATCCAGAATATTGCTTTGACAATAATTCCACCGCGATTCCAGACATTGACGATACTATGATCAAGAAGGCTAAGGAAAAGCTTCGTTCTGAGCCAACTCCGAACCCTGATGAGGTATTATCTAGAACCAAACGTATTATGAGACTGTGCTCTCATTGGTACCCATCAGTGGCTGAACGAACTGTGAAGAAAGGGCCAGACAAGCGTATGTGTTTAGGAAGAGGCTTTCAAAGATGCGTGGAAACATTATTGCTTGGGCTTACATCGAACATGCCAAAGTTCTCAGCATCAAATGGCAGGAAGGGTTATTGTATTTCGACTGGTACACCAAGATCAAAAGCCTACCATTCTGGTATGTTCAAGATCTAGCACCTCTTCACCCTTTCTATTAGGATAAATGTGCAGGTTTCTAGTCATTCGTGAACACCTTGAAGAGAAAGAGAGCAATAGTTAGTGGAAAACCTTCACGCCTCAGTATCCAACGTCTTACAAGACCAAGGCATTGCACCCCATCACCAAGCATCCCATCTAGCAGCACAAGATCAAGCCCCCAGATTTCATGTCAAGGATTCTGATCGCTCCTTTGGAACAGAACTTTACTCTGAAGTTCTGGTTCTGGCACTGCGACTCTATCACGATGGAAGCATTGATCGTCCTCGACAATGCACCAAAGCTTTGCAGAAATATCAGAATTTTGGATCTAATGTGGTTGATCAACTTGTCAGATGCAGATATCGCCACTCTGTATTAGTATCTGATCTAGCACCTTAATGAAGAAGCCGATCAAGCCATCAAGTTTCAGCGTGTTATTTGGTTCTCCTATGCTTACAAGATATATGCTGGATATGATTGGTCAAAGCTCAGCAGGATCAGGACGTCAAAGGCTTAGAAGATCAAGATGTTGTTGTTTTGAAGCTTTAGTAGTTTGGTTTTGTTTCTTTTGAAGTTTATGGTCTTTGTAAACACACTAGCTAGGTCCACGGGGGAGTCTGTAAGTACATGTATGTCCCTAGCCTAGTATAGATGTTCGTTTGATGTCATTATATGTGTTTGGATATGTTTTGGATGATTTTGGGCTGTTGATGTACAAACTAGCGACTAGGTCTTGGGGGGCGACTAGCATAGCTAGTTGCCTGGGAATCTAGACGATTGGCTTGCCAATCACCCCACCTAGTCTCCTGTTTTCTAGCTAGTCGCCTCTTGGGTCCTGAGCGACTAGCAGGGGATATAAATACTTCTAATGATTGCCCTAATCATTCTCAGCTGTCACATCACACATTCCAAGCACTAGTGTCATAGGTTTCAGGTCTGTTGATTGTCGTTGTACACCCAAGCTCTGTTTTCAACGCAATAACAACCTTTTAACCTTTATTTTGTGTGTTTGATAACTCATTTACTATATTTTGATGGCGTTTTTGTTATCCGGACATCATCTAGAGGATTCCATACTCTAGGTGAATGAGCTCGTATTGTCGGGTTGTCCAAAATTGATCCTACAATAGTCAAGTTTACTTTTTTGATTCATTGTTAGGTGAACTCCTAAGATTTTGTACATGAAGATGACGTTAGTGTAAATGACCATTTCTTGAATTTACTTTGTTCTGATAACGAGGATGAGGATGGGGTTGATCTCAATTCGATTGAAGATTTGAGTGCAAGTGAACAAGATTATGATAAGGATGGTGAGGATGAAAATTATGAGGATGAAGGTGTAGTGTATCCTTGTTATAATCCTAATATGGATTGGAAATTGGCGAAGCCCATACTAGTAATGAAATTTGAGAGTCCCGCACATCTAAAAGACATTTTGTTTGACTATGGTGTTGCAAATGATTATCAATTAGTGTTCGTAATAAACGACTGCAATAGGTTGCTAGTAAGATGTGAAAAAGAGGAAACTGGAGATGATGGGAAGGTGGAAAAAGAAAGTGTGGAAGTGTTTGTTTAGGCTGTGAGCCTCTAGGATTATAAGTGAGGATTGTTTTCAGATAAAATCACTAAATGATAACCACACATGCTCAAGATAGTTTCATTTGGGTTCGCTTGTTACATATTCTTGGATTGCAAAAGGATATTTCAAAAAAATAATTCAAAATCATGAAATTAGTCTAAGGGACATGAAACAAGATATCATGAGAAAATACCAATGTATAGTGAGTATTGGTCAATGTAGTATAGCAAAAAAGAAGGCATTAGATCTGACTTTGATGGTGGGTTGAAGGAGCATTATGCAAGATTTTCAGATTATCATGCTGAGATATTGGAAACAAATCCGGGGAGTACTATGAAGTGGTCGTGGAAACGATGCCAAATGGGGAGATTTATTTTAGTAGTTTTTATGTTTGTTTTAAAGTTTTCAAAGATGGATGGATCAATGTTTCAGGAAAGTAATTTGTTTGGATGGATGTTTTTTGAAAAATAGCGGTCAGCTGCTCTCGGCTGTTGGTTGGGATGCCAATAATCATATTTTTCTTTTAGCATGGGTTGTTGTGTCTGTTGAGAATTTTAGGTATTTTTTTCTTTCGGTAATAATTTTATGCTTTTAAAACTTAAAATAAATAAAAATATTATTATATAATATTAATTACGCTACACTTGTACAGCAGCATATTAATTTGCTTATTTTTTATTTATAATATATAATATATTGTATTATGCATATAATAATAAGAAAAGATACTTTAAGAGTATCTTTTTTTTAATGTGTATTGGTGTACTATGCTAGCTTGTATCATCTCTACTTTTCTGACGTGCAATAATCTTTATTAATGTGTACCGTAGATACTGTATACGTTTATATAGTTTTCTCAATGTGACAATATAAAAGACATTGAAAATGTAATTAGCAAGCATCAGTTCGCTACTATATAGTGGTATTTTTCTTTATCGTGAAAACCCGTACCAATATTGTACCATAGCGATTATTTTCGATATAGTTACCTATGCAAATTTTTACTGTCTTTGCAAACCCTCTTCTTTTTTGGATCCCTGTTCTTTACCTATGCAAAAGTTTGCCTTTCCCTGTACTTCTTTGCAAATAATTGTCAAACTTACAGTGACGATTTTTTTTTTTTATAACATCATGTGATAACCGGAGCTAAAAATAATTTAGTTTGTCTATTCACCTAAATAAGTGTACTCAAGTTTCAGGTAACACAGGGACGAAGCTTTGTTGGGCCGCGAGATGCCCATGACTTGCAGTGTTTTTGCTCAACAGTGTAAATTTACGTGTTTTTCGCACAAAAATTTTATACGTATTGAGTCCGACACATTCCGTTTTAACTTTTAAGGGTCCGGTGACATCGGCGCCTACATAAATTTTTTCAAGCTCCGACTTTGATCTCAGGTATTTTTTTTTTGCCATATACTTAACTAGCTGATTACCCGAGAGTGTCTCGGGGTTTAATATGACTTAATAAAAAAGGATAAAAGAAGTAAACAGTCTCAACAAATTTTAATGCTAAATCAAGTTGTTCTAATGTTTATACTACGAAAAGGGGCTCTCATGGTGCGTTCCCAGTAGATTAAAAAAATCTCAACCTCTTTTAATGCTAAGCATATCGTTATAGCACATGAACATGGGTAATTCATATATGTAATAGTAGGTTTAAAAACATATATACTATCATAACACGATTAGTACTTGCCTATATATGATTAATAAATTACCTAAACACATGTGTTTTTTTTCTGCATAAACAAAAACTCACTAAAAAAACATTTTTTTCATTTTTTTATAGCACTATGGTGCTCGTTGGAAAGATAATAAAGCGCTAGTTAATTTGGTGTAATTTTTTTTTTCAAAAAAAAATGTCATACATAAAAGTTACTAACGTTTAAAAATTGTGAGTGGAAACTAAGGAAAAAATAAAGATAAAAATATTAATTAAAATATTTGAAATTTTAAAATAATAATTAACATTTAAAAAGGAAAATAAGGAAAAGATATTAATTAACATATTTGAAATTTTAAGATAATATAGATATAAATTTTATTTAAAAAAAGAAAATAAAAATTTAAAAATTTATCTTTTATTTAAAATAATAAATTCAATACTATTACCTCAAAGTGCCACATGACACATTCAATAGGGGGTTGAGGCCTCCATTGAATGTCACCTCATAGAAATTCAATTATTTTATTATAAGTTATTGATTGCAAATTTATTTGTGTAGGGTTAAAATAATACAAGTTTCAGACCAACTATTTGTCCAAACATAACACCAATGATCCTTGAAATGCATAAATGTTAAGTTGCGTCGTGCGTGTGACAGCACCAAATGGACCTCTCAAAGTCAAATTAAGGATGTGATTGCGACAACCTTCATTTATTTGTATAGCAAACCCAATTAAGATGTGAGCTGAGACTGTCATGTGACTGCCATTCTCTTTAAATATCAAAGTATGAGTGGCCATTCTGTACAGCAAACAATTAGGTTGCTGGTGGGCGGAATTTATACCTTTGGTTAGCATTAACTATGTATTTAGAACGTGTGACATGGGCATGCAATAAAAAAACGCTAAATAAACAGAAAAACGGTGATAAATATAAATACGAGATACATCATACCAAACAGCGTGGTTATCCCCACGACGCCAAACAGCGTGCCCACGAGTTCGAATCCAACATGACACGCATTTAATCGCTTCCTCCCGCGAGGATCGAACCTGGTACCTAACTAGGGAGGAAACCCCCAAAGAGGAAAACCTTCTTACTCACCTCAACCAATTGAGGGGGGGTTTCATTGGCTAGTGAGTAGTTAATTACTTAATACTAAGCGCAGCTTAAAGCTGTTGCATATAAATAATTAATCTAATTCAAACATAATTAATTTAATTATATGTATTTTTTTTGAACGGCCAACAAACTGACATGCAAGTTACCCGGGCACCCAACAATTATGAAAGCACCCATACGCTCCTAGGTGAAAACACATCTTAGGTGCCCCGCCCTAGGATGCGCCGGGTAACTAACACACACCAAACACCTATTCCGGAGAAAACCCGACCCTTTACCCGCCTGAGAGCACGACGGTAAAGAGCCGGTAAAACCGGTTGGATCAGGAATTGAACTCCTGACCAAGCGGCCAGAAGTCTTTCATCATATCCCCTAATCACTACGCTATAAGCTCGTGGTTAATTTAATAATATCTATTATTCGCACGTTTAGGTACAATATCCCATACCTACAAATTGTTAGAACTCTATGTTGACCAAAATAAAAATGATAATAAAATTACAAATTAACTTCATTGAATTTTCCTCAGTTCCTTTTGTCAGAAGGAAGCTGGTTGTTATAACGGGTATATAAAGGATCAGGGAGATTCATTTGCTCATCACCACTTCACTTCAAACATTCCTTTTAAAGAAAGTACCTCTTTCTCTTGGTCTATTACTCACCTTTCCATCCATGGATTCCCTTGAAGACCTTACCATTCTCTTACTCTTTGCACTTTGCATTCTACCTGTCTTATACAAATGGCGACGCCGTAATTTGATCATCCCGACAAATTGGCCAGTAATTGGTACAATACCAGCACTCGCTGTAAATTCCCATGGACTCCAAGAATTCGCCACTGAGTTTCTAACATGTACCGGTGGTACATTCTTGCTAAAGGGACCTTGGTTCGCCAAAATGGATTTGCTTTGCACCTCAAGTCCCGCAGACATCAATCACATTTTGAGCAAAAACTTCCATAATTATCCTAAAGGCGACAAATTTGGTCAGATCTTTGATATCCTTGGAGACGGAGTGTCCAATAGCGATGGAGAGCTATGGCAGTTCCATCGCAAAACGCTCATGCTCCTCTTGAACCAACCTAGCTTCCATAGCCTCCTCCTAAAAACTATTTGGAACAAGGTTGAAAAAGGGTTAATATCGGCCCTTGACAACATTTCACAACAAGGGGTGGATGCAGATTTGCAAGATATATTTCAAAGGTTTGCGTTTGATATTATATGTGAATCAATCTTTGGTTACGACCCACAAAGCATGTCTCTCGATTTTCCTCACATTCCATGTGAAAAGGCTTTCTCACATGCTGAAGAAGCCATCTTGATTAGGCAGGCATATTGTACCGGAAAAATTATGGAAATTGCAACGATTTCTAAGAATGGGAAATGAGAAAAAGTTGAGTGATGCATGGAAAGACATTGATCAATTTATATACAAACGCATAGCTGAAAAACAAGCGGATCTTAGTAACAATGAGTCCGGAGAAGAAAATTTTAATTTTTTAACATCTCTAATTAGAGAGGTAAAACTCCAAAGTGTCACGTCTAGCCGAAAACCCAAGAGATACAACTAGTAGTACTTTGTCTTGGTTTTTTTATCTTCTAGCCGAAAACCCAAGAGTAGGAGATAGATCCGCGAAGAGCTCAAGGTGCAACTTGATAAGGAAATGGGTGATATCCAAGCAATAGATTTGGGCAAACTAGTTTATCTTCATGGTGGATTATGTGAAACCTTAAGGCTTTTTCCCGCCGTTCCGTTTCAACACAAAATTCCAGTACAACCAGATATACTTCCAAGTGGGTATAAAGTAGATTGCAACACCACAATCATTCTATGTTTTTATACCATGGGTAGGATGGAATCAATATGGGGAAAGGATTGCATGGAATTTAAACCTGAAAGGTGGGTTGCAATAGGAGGTGGGATTCAACGTTAACCATCTTATAAGTTCCCCGCATTTAATGCTGGACCAAGAAGTTGTTTGGGTAAGCAAACGAGTTTCACTCAGATGAAGATAGTGGCCGCTACAATCATATATCGTTACCATGTGGAGTTAGTCGAAGGTCACCGAGTCGTACCAAGTGATTCTGTTATCTTGGAGATGAAGAATGGTTTGAAAGTGAGGTTAACTAAAAGAAGTGAACTTTGAGGGAAAAGTTTTATTTCAATCATGTTGATTGTGTTACTTTGAATATATGAACTTTATCTGTATTTTGTATACAGTCCCATAGTTAATGTGTGTGAATGGTATGCCTAAAACTAAAGTGTGCTTTTTTGTAATTGTAAAATAAGGAAGTTTCAATTAACTGGAATATTAGTGAACTACTAATGGATGCTTTCTATTTTCAAAAAAAAAATAGTATATGCTTTTATCAAGATAGAGTATACAAACCATTCATTCTACTTAGTCCCACTTTGTGTAAGTATAACTCGTCGGTAAAAGATTTAATTTATTATGTCGAAAGTAATCCATTTGGTGACTAACTGGGATGGCCCACTAGGCCACTACTATCTTTCATTTTTTGGTTGTTACACCTTAATCTCCGCTGCAGTGCCAGATCCAAATTTTTTTTATTGGGTTCCCTTTTTAGATGATCTAATTTCATATAACTGAACATAAAAAAATTGGATTGGTACATGGGTTTGGGTCGGTTTGATGGTTCGGGTCGTTTTAGAGGTTTGGGTCAGTTTAGGTTTCAACAGGTTAAAATTAAACATCCATAAAAAAACTAATACAAGAATTCTATAACAATTTAAGATGTTGTAAGCATTTAAATACCTTTAACTATGTATCCAACTATGCCTTTTACCACAAGAGGAGATCAACACATTCCATTCCAGCACAGGTTCCGCTTCAATGTGTACCTGCACAAATAACACAAATAAATAATCCATTAACTTTGAAAGAAAACCGCCATCGCTTGTCAATTTTACTAGACCCGTTAGTGAGTGAAATTGCTAAAAAGGATAGTGAAATACCTTTGTTGAAAGAAAACCGTCATCGCTCGTCAAACGTAATATGATCCGCTCAAACAAAACAATAACGTATAAACAAGATCTGCCCCGTCCAAACAAAACACTGATGTATTATGTATAATAATCGGATTAAAAAAATTCTTATCGGTCTTTTGGATTTAATTATCACTCGGATGACTGTTAGGGTTTCATAACACCAAAATAAATAGAAAGCAAAAGCAAAATAAAGGCAAAGATTCACAAACATAAAGTTTAAACCACTAGATGGATTAATCAGTGGGTTTTGTTTATGATCTTCATGACATCGCATTTAGGTTTTGGTAGGGATAAATTGAGAAGTGAAATATGGTATTCCATTGCTAAAATGAGAATATATATTAAATGGGAGATTGAGGACAGGAGGGAGAGAGGCAGGTGCAGGCAGAGAGCTAGAAAGAACTGAGGGTTTATGTTTGTTTTAAGCTTAGTTGTACTTTTAACATAACGTGGGTTTTATTGAGGACAGGAGGGAGAGAGGCACGTGCGCCATGGTGGACAAACACAACGACTCTTCTTACCAGTAAAACACTTCAAGCATTTGGTTATGGGTTCTCACATAATTTATTTATGGGTTTCTAGGATAATTTTTATATATATTTTCATTAAAATTTTCAAACCGATTGGGTTTTCAAGAGCCCATTCAATAAGCATAACACATGGGTTCATAACAAGTCTATTTGAACCTTGATGGACCCTTCCCATGTATGGGTAGGTTGTTTTCCCTATGCACAAACTTAATTATGAAGAGTTATAACAAGTCAATGTGGCCTTATCGATAATTATTTATGAATACTATATACTGTTGGGCTTTGGCAGGCCATGCCATGTTGGTGGGTCGTTTTGGCTACACAACCCACACCCGGTCATAAAAACACAATGTGTTACAACTAATTCTTGTATGTGAATACTACATACTATTTGGCCTTAATTGGCCATACCGTGTGTTAGTGGCTTGCTTTGGCTACACCAACCCACTCAGCGTCCCAAAAGTCAATCTAGTCCTAGTAATGTTTTATGTAAACAATTTACGCTATTTTCATGTGTTAGAGGATTGTTTTGGCTACACAAATCTACACCGAGTCAATATGGTCTCACTGATCCTTGTATGTGAATACTATACGTATTTGGGTCTTTATGGGCTCTGCCATATGTTGGCGGGTTAATTTTTGCTATAAATACACACACCTGGTTGTAGTGATGTATATATGATTATATGATTAATAGTTTGCTATTGGGCCTTGACATGTGTTTGTCGGTTAGTTTTGTGGGATAATTAAACTAGGTGTGGGTAACAATTAATTGATTGGTAGAACACTAAAAATTAGAGAGCTAATTATTAGAAAACTAGAATAAGAATTAATCAAATTGAAGTTTGAATGAACAAGCAATTTAATTTGGGATATAGTTTTGTGAAGTGTAAAACGTAAAAGTAGATTTAGTAGATGTTTGAGTTTCCGCTTATAAAAATGTAACATAACTTGGGTCAAATAAATTTGAATGGGTTGAAGTTAATTTTACTAGGGCGACAATGGTTGAAAACTTCATAAATTACGTATATACCCAAGTTAAAATTTTATTTACATATTTCCTCTTCTCAAACTTCATAAATTACATATATACCCAAGTCAAAAAATTTATTTACATATTTCCCTTTCTCAAAAACTAAAAATATCAAATATACCCATTCTATTATTAAGCACCTCATATCATTTCACATGTTATGATAAATGTAATGATATGAGGGATTAGTAATGATTATGTAAGAGTGTTAGAACACTCGTTTCGGTGAAATCAAGTTGTAGGATGCATGAAAACATTTTGCATGTTACATGTTCTTGGTGTTCATAACTTATTAAGTTGGAAAGATCGTATGAGATATAAGTTGTAGGATGCAAAGAATGTGTTGTATGACTTGTTATGAATATAGTTTAGTAAAAGAATTGGGGTAAAACAGTTATTTTCCTATGCATTTTTAATAGAATGGGTATATTACATTTATGAAGTTTTGTAGGGGGATATATGTAATTTCAATTTTAGGTTGGGTATATATTTAATTATAGTTGAAAATAGGAGGATATATGTAAGAGAAAATTGCTCGAATGGTCCCTGTGGTTTGCACTTTTTTCACCTATAGTCCTCAAGTTTTCAAAATTACAGACATAGTCCCGAAACAGTGCGAAACAATGAATTTTTTTAACTCGGATAGTCCCTGGAGGATAACTGAGGTTAAATAATCCAGTTAAGTGGGTGTGAAATTACAAAACTACCCTTACTATATAAAAAAACCCTTAATCCCTACACCACCACCACCACCAACTTCACCACCCTATCACCATGGCCGGACCAGACCAGAAGTCCAGAACCAGACCAGGTCTGGTCTGCCCGACCCAACCCGAACCGAACCACAACCACCACAGCCACCATCATCATCAGCCAAACACCACCAACAACCACCCGAACCAAAGCCAACCACCGCCAATCGGACCAAAACACCACTAAGCTCCACCTTCACCTAACAACCGTAAACCACCAAAGCCGTACACATCATCTTCCCACCGAACCCAGACCAAACCCCCGACAGAACATCATCGGCCATCATCATCACAACTACCACAACCCACAGATTGTTAATCGAAGAGGAGAAAAGATTGGGTTTTACCTCCTTGACCAGATCTGACCCGGTTGGTACAACTACCACCGTGAACCGTTGTCGTCCTCCTCTTCCTCCTCCTAAGCTCTCTCTTCCTCTACTTTCCTTCTGCATCTCTCTCTCTCTCTTCGTCGTTCCTCTCTCTCTCTCTCTCTCTCTCTCTCTCTCTCTCTCTCTCTCTCTCACTTAATAATAATAATAATTGGTGAAAGGGTGAAGGTGAGGGGGTTGGTTGTGGTGTTCGGCTGCCGGAGCTCCGCCGGAGGCGGTGGCAGGAGCACCTCCGGCTCCTCCTCATCTCTCGAGCTCTCTCTAAGAAGCAGCAGTAGAAGTGTGTGTAGCGATGCTTTTATAGGTAGGGTTTGGGTGTTGGAATCGGGTTGGATGGGTGGAGATGGGGGTCGGTGGTGGTGGAGGGTGGAAATGGGTGGTGGTGGTTTGTGAAGGTGATGAGGTGAAGAATATGAAGTGAGGAAGATGAAGTGTGGGACCCACTAGTGTTATATTATTTTTTTTTGTTAAAGTAACGGTAGTTTTGTAATTTCACACCCACTTAACTGGATTATTTAACCTCGGTTATCTCCAGGGACTATCCGAGTTAAAAAAATTCACTGTTTCGCACTGTTTCGGGACTATGTCTGTAATTTTGAAAACTTGAGGACTATAGGTGAAAAAAGTGCAAACCACAGGGACCATTCGAGCAATTTTCTCTATATGTAATTAATCCAACATAAAAATATGGATGTGAACTAAAAGGTCTCCATGGGCTTCAACAACACAAAGTAAATTGGGTAAAAATATTGATATGAAAAAAAAGGTCTCAATGGGCAGGCTTCAACATCAAAGTAATAGGTCTGCAACAGTATAGCTTTCAAAACCATTTTTTAATCGCCGATTGGAATAAAAAGGAAATAGGGCGGTGTAGCTCGGCCTCGGCTGGAAACTCTTTGATTTTCACATGACATTCCATTCGTAGCAAATATCTTTGATCATCCGAAGCTTTAATCTTCCCTAGCAAATTACTAATAGTATCTTAGCAGTCCAAGGGTATAGAAGTCGCTAGGCGCTCTCAACTCGACCAACTAGGAAGTTGGAAGTACTCGGACATGGTGATTTATAAAGAAACTTAATTTAATAATTTAAAGATTATATATATGTCCTAAATTCATAATTAGCATACTTAGTGTTCAAACTTCAAACTTCAAATACTAAAAGTATCTATTAATAGGGTCTCATAAAACAACTAGGGACCGAATTTGACAAATTTAGACCGAATTTGATCGATTCAGACCGAATTTGACCAACTCCATCCCGAGTCATACCGAGTTGATTGATTCAGACCGAATTTGACCAATTCCAAGCCAAGTTTGACCAATTCCAAGCCGAGTTTGACCGACTCCAACTTTTGATGGCCGAGTAGAGGAAAATCGGTCCACCACACCTACGAGTAGCGCTTCCTCGCCGATTCAAAAGCCAAGTTAGCTGATTTTTCCAACTGATACGTAGTTAAATCTTTCACTCTTTCTTTTTTGTAGTAAATTGATGTATTGTAAAATACATCTATTTCCAGTGTAAAATTTGTATAGTTTTCGAGTCGTTTAAATGTACTTTTATTAGTTTTAGGCTTGTACCGGTCTATTTTATTTAGTATAGGTTTTATAGATTTTTATTAGTTTTGAGCCAGTTTTAGCGCTTATTTATTTATTTTCTATTTTGGTAGGTGTTCAAATGGACGTTGGAGCGTAAACGAGCCACTTTGGTCAAGTCAAGAACACCTGAGTCTAAAGCACGGAGTTATACCACTATATATAATAATAATAATAATAATAATAATAATAATAATAATAATAATAATAATAATAAATTAAAAAAAAAAAGAAGAAGAAGCACAAGGGCTCGAGGCCCAAATGCCTTTTGAAAAAATAGAAAACCTACGTGAAGTAGGTGGGAGAAGAGAAAAGCGCCGGAAATAAATTTTTAAAAAAGGGTTTTTATGAAGGGAGCCGATTTTTATTCTTTGGAGAGGAAAAGTGCCGCACAAGATAACACTTTGGAGGTCGCATAATATTATTAGAGGGTTTTTAAGGAATGAGCCACTAATTGGCAGGAGGCGGCGCAGAATAATTTCTTTGGGAAGAGGAGCATATTTCAAGAGAAGAAGAGAATATTATTTTTGAAGGTCCAGGGTTCAAGCATAGGTGTCAGCACGGGTCGGTTCTAATTCAAGTATTTATTATTTATCTATTTTAACTCGTTGTGAACACCATTAATATGTTTAGTTTCCATGGTTTTGATTTTCTCATGACTTTTATTGGCTAAACCTTAACGCTACCTAGGTTAAAGATGATTGCACTTGTTTGATTTATTTTCTTTTGGTTTTGGAATTTTTGGTTGTGGGTTGAATTTTAAAGTAAAGAACTTTTTATTTTCTGGTTTGATGTATATGCGTATTTAGTTTTGTTTAATTAATTTTTATAAACTCCACTTGCGTTTTTGTGAATGTCTTTCATGTATGAATGCGGGTTAGGTTGCGGACTGAGTGTTAGCGACTAGTTTATGGTTAATTCTGCAGGTTATCCATAGGAGTTGTAATTGTTAGTTAGATAATTCTAAGTGTTCTACCAATTCTCAATAGCTGTGAGGTGCGAGATTGTTGGTCTGTCTAGGGTGTTAAATTGCTAGTTCTAGAGGCTTTGTGAGAAGATCTTCCTAGTTTCCCTAGCATTCCTTGTAGGCCAAGTCTTATCAGAAATATTGTAGTTACCCCTTGCACTTTCGGGTGTACTGTGACTTTCGCGCTGTGAGGTAGACTGTCTAGCGGGTACTTTAAGATTCGAGTAGGTAAGCCTGTGAGGGTAACCTCTCAACCGGTGGTTTAACAGCACAACAGTATTCTAGGGTTTCCCCTTGAGAAGGGTCGAGGGTGTCTAGTCTATTCTTGATGTTTAGTATTTTAAGATCCCGGTTCCACACCAGTTCCATAGCCATTAGAAGCTTTATCATTCATGTGTAGGATTCTAGCCTAGGTAGTGCCTTCCCATCACCTGATCCGAATTCTAGTTCCCAGTTTGTGTCTTTAGTTATTTTATTTTATTTATTTGCATTAGTTTGTTAGAAACCCCCCTTTAAGCAATAAAACATTGTTAAGTCAGTTTGTAGATAAGTAATCGAGTCTAGTTTACGTTTTCTAGTAGAGTCTCGTGGGTTCGATACTCGGACTTACTTTAGCTATACTGCACTGACCGGTACACTTGCCGGTTGTGTGGTTTAGGTTTAGAGAGTCTTAGGTTATAAATTTAAAACTTAGAGTGTCTAGTTTAGGTTAATTTAGTTAGTTTTTACTAAACCACTTTGAGCACATCATAAATCTCTCCTCATCCCTAGCTTTTCACACTTAGGATTTTCTAATCAATTTCAAATTAACAATATGTGATTCACAGTGGCAGAACTTGAACAACTTAAGTGCGGGGGCAGGAAATATTACAAAAAAAAATAACTTTTTTTTTGCTAAATAAATACATTAAATCCCAAAAAATTCACGAAATAAATACTATAATTTTAATCCTAAGAATAAAAGTTGTTTGAAACCACAAGGATTAAATGTGCTAAAGCTTAGATTTTCTAAGGTTGTTTAATGAACTATGATTTAACATAACATGACAAACAATATACAGTCGCCTCTCTCACTGCAATATTTCTTCTTCTTCTACCTAAATGTATTTCTTCTACTACCTAATTACTACATTCTTGACACTTAGAATAGTTGGTGGGCTTCAATTTAAAACAAAAATATCCAATTTCGAACAGAAATCCACCATTCAAACTGAAATCTTTGATTTTGAATGCATCCGCTTGATAAATGAGATACACAAAGTGTCACACCACGACAAAGGCGGAAACACGTGGCGCGACGGTTCAAAAGCATAAAGTCAAGGTTATTGCTAAACACAAGTAATTTAAGAAAATGGGTCATTTATTATGACGTCAAATCTGTTTCAAACATTACACAAAAGTTAATTGTTTTTGAAATAAACATAGAGGTTTCTCATATATATCCCAAATGCCTTGGGAAATAAAAGTGAAACCCCACAAAAGTTCGACGTCGCATTGGAGATTCCCCGACCCTGCTCGCCTGATCTTTCATCGTCTAGTTACCTGAAAGATATGTTTAAAAAGTTTCGTCAATATAAATATATTGGTGAGTTCACAGGTTTTCAGTTTCTAAAACTTGAACACTTGGGAATACCATGTTATGACAATATATAGGAGTTGCAAATTCCTATAAATCTACTTGAGACTATAATCAAACCAAGACGTATATAAATAAAATGCCCCGCTCCAAGTCGTTACTCGGTTTCCCACGACTTAAGTTCAGAATATTTGCACCCCAGGCATAACCTAATGCATAATCGACGCTATCGATTAGGGGTGGGCCTTGTCAGGCACCAATAGTACTATCCGAATATTCCTCCGGTTTCAATTTCCGAATAAATGATTATAGAGGCGAGGACTCAACCCCGAGTGGCGATCACACCTCAAGTATTAAATCCGTCAAACATTATCCCTAACATATCTTTCCCCCGGAAAACGTAAAAATAGTTTAAAATGGGGCTGTGAAACTCACCTGAAACTGCGTCTGGCTCAAAAGGGTGGATAGCAAAGGGGTGGTCTCGCACCTACAAACGTCCTAGACGTATAAGTCACTATACCTATAGTGCATGTGCCTTGGCAAGTTGTACACCCAACTCCCGACCACAAGTTGTTCCAAATCCCGTTTAATTAAGCGCGTATCCTAGGTTTTGTTGGCGTTACATTACCCTTTGTGTTACAAGTTATATATTACTCTCGTTAATATTTCCATAACTTGTATCTTATTATCATCGACTCGACTTCACTTAACATATAATTATTTTCCCATTTAAATAATTATACTTAAGATCGCATCGCTCGATATAATATATATTTCAATCCTCGACCCGACTCACTTTGCCGCACATTTGTTTTCCCATTTAAACAAATATGCTAAGATCTTGCCGTTCGATCGTATATTCTTAACGTCCGATTCAACTCACCACACCGTATATTTATTTTCCCATTCAAATAAATATACTAGGATTTCGTTGGTACGACATACACATATATATATCCTTGTCTTCTCGTCGCGACTTTCCTTCCCGCATATCTACTTTCCCATTAAGTAGATATACTAGAATTTTGCCGAGACGAGCGTACAAATATATATAAATGTGTAATTTTCTTGTTAATTATATACGTTTGTTTTAACGTCTTATTCGTTTGTGTCATGTGTTTCTCCCACGAATTAATCCTCCAACACTTAGGAAAGTGTTTATTTGTTTTCACCCAAAGTATATATATATTTTACCTCTTAAAATATATATTTTTCTTATCTTGCCGCAATGGCATTTTTCTCATATTTTGTCCGGGTACGGTTCGTTAACGCGTCTTAATTCGATATCTTAACTTGATTAGTTAATTTTTCCAAGTTTTTCCCAACATGTATTTTATAGAAATATTATCCATATTTCTTCCTCTTTCCACATGTTACTTGGATGGTTAAAATACTTATGTATTTTTAACCCAACTTGTCAACTTAACTACAAAAATGTTTCCAACACTTTTATATTCCCATTTATATAAAAGTATTCATTTTTGTATAAGTTTCCCAAGTTTGTTTAATATTTTTATAAAATCTCTATTTTATAAAAATCCTTATGTTAAAACCCTTTATATTTTCATAACTTTCAAAAATACACTTTTATACAAAATACCCAAGTATTTTTACTAGTATTTACAAAAATCATCCTTAGACTTTATTACTTGCATTTTTGACACCAAACTTTCCATACTTGTATTTTTGGACTAATAGTTTCTAAAATGTCCATTTTAGTCCCTTAACTTTCAAAGTTACAACTTTAGTCCCTTAACTTACAAAAGTTGCATTTTTCCACTCTAACTTCCAAAGTTAGCATTTTTCACTCAAAATAGTTAACTTTGAAGATTCAACTTTTTATTGGTAAGTTATTTTCGTATCAAAACACTTATGTTAGTCTTATATTCCATATGAAAGACTAATTATATGTGTGTTTTATGTATTTGTCCATTTTATCAAAATTTCATTCATCTAAGTAAGCTAACTTAGATTTTCCATCTCATTCATTTATGCACTTCTAACATGTTTTACCACATATTATAACTTAAATGATCATAATAATATGAATTAAAGTTAGTTTTAACATATTCAAGTTCATTTCAAAATCTTAACCAAAACATCATCCTACTTAGTCTTACATGTAAACTTTATACATTTTCAAGACTAATACATCATCATCAACAAATCCATGGTTTATTTTCATATCTTTAATCTTCCATTTTACACATGAAAACTTATTAAAGATTATGTTCAAAACCATTTTTAAACCCTTCATGTACAACTTGCTACTAGGAACACATACATGAATAATAACAATCAAAAACAAGATTAAGAAGCTTACTACTAGCACAAGGCTAGGGAAGACAAAAACCTTGGATTTGAGAGGGGTTTAGTGTGTTCTTCCTAGTGGTTTAGCTCCAAGCTCTTGAAACACACAAAAGGGGTTTGGATGATGGATGATTTTAAGTATTTTGGAGATGTAGAAACTTGAAAGAACAATGTGTGTATGTGTATGTAATCCCACGGCCAAGAGAGGGAAGGAAGGAGAATTGTTTTGCTTTGCTTTTCAATCTTCTAACATGTGTTATTTATATAATTATCACATGTAATGATGCCAAATATCCAAGAGATCTTATGGAAGATTATGGGTGTACTTGGGAGATTTTTGAAAAGAGGATATGTGTGTGTGTGGGATGAGCCGTATGTATGTATGTATAGTTATGAGTTTTCTTGCAAATCTTGATCAAATCCTTATAAGGTATCATTATCCCTACTTACAAGACCCATCACACACATGCATATACTAGTGTAATGATGCTTTGGAGTTGTCTTGGATTCTTATGGCCTAATGGCCGAAAATTACATGCAAGGGGACAAGGTTAAGTTGCTTTTGTACTTAGTGTTTCCTTACATCTTTTCCTTACACATTTTGGCTTTATATGTATGCATGCTTTATTAGGATTCTAGATTATAATTATTAAACATAAAATGTGGGTATATTAAGGCCTCTTAGGCCGGCCCCCATGTGGTGTAAGTGGGGCCCACAACTTCAAATAAATACCCATTGTTTGTTATGTTTAATCCCCCGTCGTTCGGGTGTCGTTCGGGTATTTTTCGGGTTTTAATCACGCGTTATCCGGACATTAAATATACCTTTAATAACCCTTAAATATAGTCTATTTTAAGCGTTGATTGGTTATTTAGGCCTTTGCCGGGTGAACTTATGAGTTATACGCGTATCGGGTGCGATACGCGCATTTTATTCGTTACCGGGAGATTTGTACAAGACGTTTTCATTTATGGTTTTGGAGTTCCAAAACTCATTATATCTTATGAAAATACCCTTTATTTTATATCCTGGGTGTCCGGGATTCGTTTCGTTTATTTAATTATTACCGGGTAATTGCCAACATCCGTACCGGATAGCTTATTCGCACATGATCCAATCATGCTTTACCATTAAACGTATGCATTCCTATGCACTATTTGGAAATTGCTATTCCCTAAGGCCTTGATAATTAAATCACACATAATTGCATTTAATTACGTTAATCATATATTAATTAATTGTACGGAATTACCTTATTTTTGCCGGTTGTTACATTCTCCCCCCGTTAAGAGAATTCCGTCCCGGAATTCACTTCGAGTTCTCCGGTACAGGTGTCTTCTCGAATAAGGCGGGGTATTTTTGCTTCATCCGGTCCAGCCTTTCCCACGTGAACTCCGGTCCACGCTTGGCATTCCAGCGCACTTTGACCAATCTGATCTTGCTGCGCCTTAGTTTTTGGACCTTCCAATCAGTTACCTCGATTGGTTCTTCCACAAAATGTAACTTGTCGTCAATCTGGATTTCGTCGGCAGGAATAATGAGAGTTTCGTCGGATAGGCACTTTTTCAAGTTCGACACATGAAATGTGTCGTGTATTGCACTAAGCTCTTGAGGCAACTCGAGCTTGTATGCCACTGTGCCTACCCTTGACAAGACTTTGAACGGTCCAATATATCGCGGGTTCAGCTTTCCGCGCTTCCCAAAGCGCGCGACACCTTTCCAAGGTGACACTTTCAGTAGGACCCTGTCTCCGACTTGAAACTCTAAAGGCTTTCGCCTCATATCAGCATAGCTTTTCTGGCGGTCCCGGGCCGCTTTGAGGCGTTCCTTTATCAAAAAGACCTTATCCGTGGTCTCTTGAACAATTTCGGGCCCGGTGAGTTGCTTTTCCCCAACTTCCGCCCAACATAATGGCGATCGGCACTTGCGTCCATATAGAGCTTCAAACGGTGCGGCTTGAATGCTCGTATGATAACTGTTGTTATAAGAAAATTCTACCAATGGCAAGTGCGTATCCCAATTACCTCCGAAATCAATCGCGCATGCCCGTAACATATCTTCCAAGGTCTGGATGGTTCGTTCACTTTGACCATCCGTTTGGGGGTGATATGCGGTACTCATGTCGAGGCGAGTACCGAGGGCTTCATTCAAACTTTCCCAAAACCTGGAAGTGAAACGACTATCTCGATCGGAGATGATAGAAACAGGTACACCGTGTTTAGATACCACTTCCTTAATGTATAAACGGGTCAGTTTCTCCAACCTGTCCGTTTCGCGTATCGGGAGGAAGTGTGCAGATTTCGTCAATCGATCTACGATTACCCAGATCATGTCATGGCCGCTTGTCGTCTTAGGTAACTTGGTAATGAAATCCATGGTGATTCGTTCCCATTTCCATTCCGGTATTTCCGGTTGCTGGAGCAAACCGGAAGGTCTCTGGTGCTCAGCCTTGACCTTTGCGCAAGTCAAACATCGCGCAACATAGGCTGCTATATCCCTTTTGAAATTCGGCCACCAATAAAGTTCCTTCAGATCGTGGAACATCTTGTCTGCACCCGGGTGAACCGAATATCTAGAACTGTGAGCTTCGGCCAATACTAGCTCACGCAAACCACCATATACAGGAACCCAAATTCTATTCATGAAATACAGTGCCTGGTCCGCTTTTGGTTCCAGTGAATCAACCATCTTTCGTAACCTTTCACCTTTGACATTCTCGGGTTTGAGGGCGTTAGCTTGAGCTTCACGAATTCGTTCAGTCATATTCGTGTGGATAGTCAATCCCAAAGCTCGAACACGCAATGGTTTAACCCGTTCCTTGCGACTCAAAGCATCGGCTACGACGTTCGCCTTACCGGTATGGTACTTTATCTCACAATCGTAATCGTTTAATAATTCAACCCATCGCCGTTGTCGCATATTCAAATCCTTCTGATCGAAGATGTGCTGTAAACTCTTGTGATCAGTGAAAATCGTGCACTTGGTTCCGTACAAATAGTGCCTCCATATCTTGAGAGCGAACACCACTGCACCTAATTCCAAATCGTGTGTAGTGTAGTTCTTCTCATGGATTTTCAGTTGCCTGGAAGCATAAGCTATTACTTTTTCTCGCTGCATCAATACACAACCCAAACCTTGATGCGAGGCATCGCAGTAAACCACAAAGTCTTCCGTACCGTCTGGAAGTGACAGTATCGGAGCGCCACATAACTTGTCTTTTAACAATTGGAATGCTGCCTCTTGCTTTTCCGTCCACTCAAATTTCTTATCCTTTTGGGTTAACATGGTTAAAGCTTGCGCTATCTTTGAAAAGTTCTCGATGAACCTTCTGTAATAACCCGCGAGGCCTAGAAATTGTCGTACTTCGGTAGGAGTTCGAGGTGCTTCCCAATTTTTAATTGCCTCGATCTTGGCGGGATCAACGTGTATGCCCTTCTCGTTTACCACGTGGCCTAAAAAGTGGACTTCCCGAATCCAAAAGTCACATTTTGAGAATTTAGCATAGAGCTTCTCTTTGCGTAATACTTCAAGAATTAACCGAAGGTGATTCTCGTGGTCTTCTTTCGTGCGTGAATAGATCAAAATATCGTCAATGAAGACAATGACGAATTTGTCCAGGTATGGCTTACATACGCGGTTCATTAGGTCCATGAAAACCGCTGGTGCGTTGGTCAAGCCGAACGGCATTACCAAAAATTCATAGTGTCCATACCGGGTTCTGAAGGCCGTTTTTGGTACATCTTCTTCTTGTATACGCAACTGGTGATAGCCTGACCTCAAATCGATCTTGGAGTAATAGCTGGAACCTTGGAGCTGATCAAATAAATCGTCGATCCTGGGGAGAGGATAGCGATTCTTGATGGTTAGCTTGTTCAGCTCTCGATAGTCGATGCACATGCGAAATGTGTCATCCTTCTTCTTCACAAATAAGACAGGAGCTCCCCAAGGTGAGAAACTCGGTCTTATAAAACCTTTGTCCAATAATTCTTGTAGCTGGCTGGACAGTTCCTGCATCTCTGATGGAGCTAGGCGGTATGGCGATCATGCCACAGGAGCTGCTCCGGGAACGAGGTCGATGCGGAACTCGACTTGTCGAGGTGGTGGCAACCCCGGCAAATCTTCTGGAAATACATCCGGAAAATCTCTGGCGACTGGAATGTCTTCCAACTTTCGTTCGTCGGCCTTCTTGTCCACTACGTGTGCCAAGAATGCGACAAGCCCTTTTCTCAGACACTTACGAGCCTTCATGCTCGAAATAATCCTTAATGGCGTCCCGTGTCTTTCCCCTTGAATTGAGAGAGTTTCACCGCTTGCGAGGGGAACTTGAATAACCTTATCGTTGCAAACCACAATGGCACGGTGCGCGGACAACCAGTCCATGCCAACAACGATGTCAAAACTTCCCAATACAACCGGTAATAGATCAATCCCAAACTCGTGCCCACAGAGTTCTAACTTACAATCTTTTGCTACCTCTCTCGTTTCAATAGTTTTACCATTAGCCAGTTCTATAGAGTAGGGTGTATCTAGTTTGCTAGTTTTTAAACCAAGTAGTCTTTTAAACTCAATGGATACGAAGCTAAAGTCAGCACCGGTATCAAATAATACAGAGGCATAATGACCATTTAGAGGAAACGTACCAGTGACCACATTGGGGTCTTGCCGTGCATCACCGGCTCCAATCACAAATGCCCGGCCGCGGGCCTGATTGTTGACTTTGGGGCAATCTTTCTTCCAATGATCCAGTGACCCGCATGCAAAGCAGGGTCTAGCCCCTCCATTCTTTGGTGCTCCAGAACGGCACTCTTCAGTCTTGTGCCCGGTGCGGTGGCACTTCCCGCAAGTTAATCCATTGTTTCTCCCTTGGTTTCCCTGCTTGTTACCGTTACCACGTCCCGTGGCGGCATAACCCTTTCCTTTCTTGTTCGAGCTACCCGACGCTCGATCCTTTTTCCCTTCATCTCTCTTTCTTTTCCCAAACCTCGGTTTGTTACCCTGATCATCAGTCACGACAGCTGAACTCGATCCCTGGTTCTTGGCCTCAACACTGCTTGCTTCAGAAATTTTTAATCCGGAAACTTGGCGGATCAGTGTACCCATGCGTATGGCATCTTCGGTGAGACTGAGCGCAAGATCAATAGCCGCGCGCATGGTCGTAGGTTTAGAAGCAGTGACCATGCTGCGTATTTGCGGTGCTAGGCCGAACAAATAGCGCTCAATTTTGTTGTTCTCAGGGGTAACCAATCGTGGCACCAATCTGGCAAGATCGTGGAATCGAGACGTGTATCCAGTAACGTCTGCTCCCACCATAGTGAGGTTCCAAAACTCAGTTTCCAATTTCTGTACCTCACTCGCCGGACGGTACTCAGCAATCATCAGTTCCTTCAGTTCTGCCCACGACAGAGTGTAAGCAGTGTCATCACCCAAAGACTGCACTTGACCATTCCACCATGTCAGTGCTTGGTCTAAGAACAAATTGGTGGAGTACATAACCGACTGACGTGGGGTACACCCACTAATGCGAATAACAGCCTCGGTCTTCTCGAACCATTTGACCAGACCAACTGATCCTTCCGTGCCGTTAAAATTGAGCGGCTTGCAGTCGAGGAAGGCTTTGAAAGTGCAGCCACGCTCTCGCGAGGCCGTTTCTGCATTAATAAAGTTGTATGTTATTACGGGACAGGAGTTTTAGGATATTCTCCCATTGCTTTATCAATTACTTTCAACTTCTTACCAGTGGGGGAAGTTTCCTGTCGGTCACTCCCAGTCAAGTCGCGAGATCTTTCGGAGCGTGCAGCTTCGTGCTCCGCGATCGCGCGGGCTATGCGTTCAGATATCATGGTCTCGAGCTCGGCTGGTGTTGTGGGCAGTCCGTCTGCTCCACTATTGCTTCGGGTGGCAGGTGCCATTTTTCTTCAATAATAATTATCAAAGGTTAATTTGGCAAACATTTATACAATACAAAGCATAAATAACAAACCAAAGCATGAACACAATAATCAACACCATGTCATCACACAACATATCAACACATCATACAGAAATATAAATAGAAATCAACACAACATCACCACACAAATATACAAACCACAACACATGGAGTAAGCAATAATAATCATAGACAACAACATATTTCACCATAATAATAAGATTTTTCATTAATTTCAATAATATCAGTACAATGCTTGTTCATAATACAAAATGGAGAATACATTTCTCATACAATACATTGCTTTTGAAATAATAAAACATCATATCATACGCCGTAATACCCGTACGGCTAGGCAAAATGCAGACGAGTGTCATAACCCGTGCTGTACTACCATACTGCTGCTAAAATGTACATAAGCTGGTGTGTCTTCTGTGCATCCCCGATACATCCTACTGTGGCGGTGGCGGTGGATACTGGTACTGCGGCGCATACATGCTAATCGTCATGCTGATCTCTGAGATGCGCTCGTACAAAAACTGTCGATGTGCCCAGTGTGCATCCCCAGTAATCCCGCTCTGCGCATCCATGCGCAAGAGCTCCTCTACGTAATGCGCCAAGGCATCACGAGTGTCAATCATCCTCGCCCACATCAATCTCGTCTGATGCTCAACCTGATTCACGGTGCGCTGCACCGTGTTGACTAGAGTCTGAAAATCCTGCTCTAAAGTGATGGTCGAGGTCTGGGCGGGTCCAGAGGGGGGTGTCATCCTGGGAAGGTGGGATGGTCCGGGTTCATCAGGGTGTGTGGATGGGAAGGGCCCGAAGGGGGCTGGTACTGGTATGTGTGGCAGTAATGGAGTGAAACCGGGTGGCCTGATGGAAAAGTAGGGTGGCATCATATAAGGGTCCCCTGCACCTAGAGGGTATGGTGCAGGTGTCATGCTGGGAATGGTGGGGATGGGTATAGTCATGGCAATGGTGGGTGGTGGCATAGGCTCGGCTAGTGGTGCTACTAAAGGCTCCGAGACAGTGGCCCACTCTGGAGTGGATACCACAACAGTGGGGGTAGGAGGGCTCGCGGTGGCAAAAGCTGCCATGCCTGCCCTGCGTAGCTCAGAGCTATCAGCGGGGCTACCCTCGAGTATGTGTGCTGCTGGTCCCTCCTGTGGTACAGGCTCGAGTGGTGCTGGTGGGGGTATGGGATCAGCAGGTGCATCCTCTAACATTGGAGCCACTGGCTCCTCCTGGTCAGCCTGAATCTCTGGCACCAACATGTGCCCTACCGAGCCCACAGACTCGTCATCGGAGTCGTCGGATATCCATCCGTTCCTCCCACGGGGAATAGGCAGGAGTCTCATGCCTGCTGGTATGTGAATATGAGGTACGGGTGCTGGCTCGTGCTCCACGTGAGCCTGTCGGTCGAATGGAGACTCTACAGTCTCCGAATGGGCTGGGATCGGCCGGGACGGTCCGGCACAGCCCTCGGGAAAATCCCTAATAGCTCGAATGGGGCGTGGGGCTAACGGTGCGACCGGTACAATGGGTAGCGGCGCGTCGACCACAGCGGGTGCCCAATCAGGATCCTCGCTAGGATCCGTCTCATCCGAGTCGTCATCCGAACCTCCGTCGGCGTTCATCTCTACATCTTCGTCCTCTGCGTCAAGTACTACTAGCTCTACTGGCTCAGGCGGTGGCGCAGGAATGATCTGGATGCTGCTATCGATACTGGGCGCTATACTTCCAGCGTCGGACATCCTGGCAAAAGAACCGTACATGTATATATGATTTATTTAAATTAGACAGTTATGGCGTACTCTATAGTAACCTTCCTAACTTCTAATTTTCACGTTACAGCATAACAATACTCATGGCTGGCTTGGTCGGAATCTCCTCATGCCCAATGCTTCTTGAAAATTACTTTTAAAAATCTTTATTTTTCTTTTGAAAACTTTATCTTTTAAACCAATTCCGGTTATAGTCTAGTTTTTAAAGAAAATACTCTAGTTCGCTATAACCTTGGCTCTGATACCACGTTCTGTCACACCACGACAAAGGCGGAAACACGTGGCGCGACGGTTCAAAAGCATAAAGTCAAGGTTATTGCTAAACACAAGTAATTTAAGAAAATGGGTCATTTATTATGACGTCAAATCTGTTTCAAACATTACACAAAAGTTAATTGTTTTTGAAATAAACATAGAGGTTTCTCATATATATCCCAAATGCCTTGGGAAATAAAAGTGAAACCCCACAAAAGTTCGACGTCGCATTGGAGATTCCCCGACCCTGCTCGCCTGATCTTTCATCGTCTAGTTACCTGAAAGATATGTTTAAAAAGTTTCGTCAATATAAATATATTGGTGAGTTCACAGGTTTTCAGTTTCTAAAACTTGAACACTTGGGAATACCATGTTATGACAATATATAGGAGTTGCAAATTCCTATAAATCTACTTGAGACTATAATCAAACCAAGACGTATATAAATAAAATGCCCCGCTCCAAGTCGTTACTCGGTTTCCCACGACTTAAGTTCAGAATATTTGCACCCCAGGCATAACCTAATGCATAATCGACGCTATCGATTAGGGGTGGGCCTTGTCAGGCACCAATAGTACTATCCGAATATTCCTCCGGTTTCAATTTCCGAATAAATGATTATAGAGGCGAGGACTCAACCCCGAGTGGCGATCACACCTCAAGTATTAAATCCGTCAAACATTATCCCTAACATATCTTTCCCCCGGAAAACGTAAAAATAGTTTAAAATGGGGCTGTGAAACTCACCTGAAACTGCGTCTGGCTCAAAAGGGTGGATAGCAAAGGGGTGGTCTCGCACCTACAAACGTCCTAGACGTATAAGTCACTATACCTATAGTGCATGTGCCTTGGCAAGTTGTACACCCAACTCCCGACCACAAGTTGTTCCAAATCCCGTTTAATTAAGCGCGTATCCTAGGTTTTGTTGGCGTTACATTACCCTTTGTGTTACAAGTTATATATTACTCTCGTTAATATTTCCATAACTTGTATCTTATTATCATCGACTCGACTTCACTTAACATATAATTATTTTCCCATTTAAATAATTATACTTAAGATCGCATCGCTCGATATAATATATATTTCAATCCTCGACCCGACTCACTTTGCCGCACATTTGTTTTCCCATTTAAACAAATATGCTAAGATCTTGCCGTTCGATCGTATATTCTTAACGTCCGATTCAACTCACCACACCGTATATTTATTTTCCCATTCAAATAAATATACTAGGATTTCGTTGGTACGACATACACATATATATATCCTTGTCTTCTCGTCGCGACTTTCCTTCCCGCATATCTACTTTCCCATTAAGTAGATATACTAGAATTTTGCCGAGACGAGCGTACAAATATATATAAATGTGTAATTTTCTTGTTAATTATATACGTTTGTTTTAACGTCTTATTCGTTTGTGTCATGTGTTTCTCCCACGAATTAATCCTCCAACACTTAGGAAAGTGTTTATTTGTTTTCACCCAAAGTATATATATATTTTACCTCTTAAAATATATATTTTTCTTATCTTGCCGCAATGGCATTTTTCTCATATTTTGTCCGGGTACGGTTCGTTAACGCGTCTTAATTCGATATCTTAACTTGATTAGTTAATTTTTCCAAGTTTTTCCCAACATGTATTTTATAGAAATATTATCCATATTTCTTCCTCTTTCCACATGTTACTTGGATGGTTAAAATACTTATGTATTTTTAACCCAACTTGTCAACTTAACTACAAAAATGTTTCCAACACTTTTATATTCCCATTTATATAAAAGTATTCATTTTTGTATAAGTTTCCCAAGTTTGTTTAATATTTTTATAAAATCTCTATTTTATAAAAATCCTTATGTTAAAACCCTTTATATTTTCATAACTTTCAAAAATACACTTTTATACAAAATACCCAAGTATTTTTACTAGTATTTACAAAAATCATCCTTAGACTTTATTACTTGCATTTTTGACACCAAACTTTCCATACTTGTATTTTTGGACTAATAGTTTCTAAAATGTCCATTTTAGTCCCTTAACTTTCAAAGTTACAACTTTAGTCCCTTAACTTACAAAAGTTGCATTTTTCCACTCTAACTTCCAAAGTTAGCATTTTTCACTCAAAATAGTTAACTTTGAAGATTCAACTTTTTATTGGTAAGTTATTTTCGTATCAAAACACTTATGTTAGTCTTATATTCCATATGAAAGACTAATTATATGTGTGTTTTATGTATTTGTCCATTTTATCAAAATTTCATTCATCTAAGTAAGCTAACTTAGATTTTCCATCTCATTCATTTATGCACTTCTAACATGTTTTACCACATATTATAACTTAAATGATCATAATAATATGAATTAAAGTTAGTTTTAACATATTCAAGTTCATTTCAAAATCTTAACCAAAACATCATCCTACTTAGTCTTACATGTAAACTTTATACATTTTCAAGACTAATACATCATCATCAACAAATCCATGGTTTATTTTCATATCTTTAATCTTCCATTTTACACATGAAAACTTATTAAAGATTATGTTCAAAACCATTTTTAAACCCTTCATGTACAACTTGCTACTAGGAACACATACATGAATAATAACAATCAAAAACAAGATTAAGAAGCTTACTACTAGCACAAGGCTAGGGAAGACAAAAACCTTGGATTTGAGAGGGGTTTAGTGTGTTCTTCCTAGTGGTTTAGCTCCAAGCTCTTGAAACACACAAAAGGGGTTTGGATGATGGATGATTTTAAGTATTTTGGAGATGTAGAAACTTGAAAGAACAATGTGTGTATGTGTATGTAATCCCACGGCCAAGAGAGGGAAGGAAGGAGAATTGTTTTGCTTTGCTTTTCAATCTTCTAACATGTGTTATTTATATAATTATCACATGTAATGATGCCAAATATCCAAGAGATCTTATGGAAGATTATGGGTGTACTTCCACAAGCTCGATTGGTTCTTCCACAAAATGTAACTTGTCGTCAATCTGGATTTCGTCGGCAGGAATAATGAGAGTTTCGTCGGATAGGCACTTTTTCAAGTTCGACACATGAAATGTGTCGTGTATTGCACTAAGCTCTTGAGGCAACTCGAGCTTGTATGCCACTGTGCCTACCCTTGACAAGACTTTGAACGGTCCAATATATCGCGGGTTCAGCTTTCCGCGCTTCCCAAAGCGTGCGACACCTTTCCAAGGTGACACTTTCAGTAGGACCCTGTCTCCGACTTGAAACTCTAAAGGCTTTCGCCTCATATCAGCATAGCTTTTCTGGCGGTCCCGGGCCGCTTTGAGGCGTTCCTTTATCAAAAAGACCTTATCCGTGGTCTCTTGAACAATTTCGGGCCCGGTGAGTTGCTTTTCCCCAACTTCCGCCCAACATAATGGCGATCGGCACTTGCGTCCATATAGAGCTTCAAACGGTGCGGCTTGAATGCTCGTATGATAACTGTTGTTATAAGAAAATTCTACCAATGGCAAGTGCGTATCCCAATTACCTCCGAAATCAATCGCGCATGCCCGTAACATATCTTCCAAGGTCTGGATGGTTCGTTCACTTTGACCATCCGTTTGGGGGTGATATGCGGTACTCATGTCGAGGCGAGTACCGAGGGCTTCATTCAAACTTTCCCAAAACCTGGAAGTGAAACGACTATCTCGATCGGAGATGATAGAAACAGGTACACCGTGTTTAGATACCACTTCCTTAATGTATAAACGGGTCAGTTTCTCCAACCTGTCCGTTTCGCGTATCGGGAGGAAGTGTGCAGATTTCGTCAATCGATCTACGATTACCCAGATCATGTCATGGCCGCTTGTCGTCTTAGGTAACTTGGTAATGAAATCCATGGTGATTCGTTCCCATTTCCATTCCGGTATTTCCGGTTGCTGGAGCAAACCGGAAGGTCTCTGGTGCTCAGCCTTGACCTTTGCGCAAGTCAAACATCGCGCAACATAGGCTGCTATATCCCTTTTGAAATTCGGCCACCAATAAAGTTCCTTCAGATCGTGGAACATCTTGTCTGCACCCGGGTGAACCGAATATCTAGAACTGTGAGCTTCGGCCAATACTAGCTCACGCAAACCACCATATACAGGAACCCAAATTCTATTCATGAAATACAGTGCCTGGTCCGCTTTTGGTTCCAGTGAATCAACCATCTTTCGTAACCTTTCACCTTTGACATTCTCGGGTTTGAGGGCGTTAGCTTGAGCTTCACGAATTCGTTCAGTCATATTCGTGTGGATAGTCAATCCCAAAGCTCGAACACGCAATGGTTTAACCCGTTCCTTGCGACTCAAAGCATCGGCTACGACGTTCGCCTTACCGGGATGGTACTTTATCTCACAATCGTAATCGTTTAATAATTCAACCCATCGCCGTTGTCGCATATTCAAATCCTTCTGATCGAAGATGTGCTGTAAACTCTTGTGATCAGTGAAAATCGTGCACTTGGTTCCGTACAAATAGTGCCTCCATATCTTGAGAGCGAACACCACTGCACCTAATTCCAAATCGTGTGTAGTGTAGTTCTTCTCATGGATTTTCAGTTGCCTGGAAGCATAAGCTATTACTTTTTCTCGCTGCATCAATACACAACCCAAACCTTGATGTGAGGCATCGCAGTAAACCACAAAGTCTTCCGTACCGTCTGGAAGTGACAGTATCGGAGCGCCACATAACTTGTCTTTTAACAATTGGAATGCTGCCTCTTGCTTTTCCGTCCACTCAAATTTCTTATCCTTTTGGGTTAACATGGTTAAAGCTTGCGCTATCTTTGAAAAGTTCTCGATGAACCTTCTGTAATAACCCGCGAGGCCTAGAAATTGTCGTACTTCGGTAGGAGTTCGAGGTGCTTCCCAATTTTTAATTGCCTCGATCTTGGCGGGATCAACGTGTATGCCCTTCTCGTTTACCACGTGGCCTAAAAAGTGGACTTCCCGAATCCAAAAGTCACATTTCGAGAATTTAGCATAGAGCTTCTCTTTGCGTAATACTTCAAGAATTAACCGAAGGTGATTCTCGTGGTCTTCTTTCGTGCGTGAATAGATCAAAATATCGTCAATGAAGACAATGACGAATTTGTCCAGGTATGGCTTACATACGCGGTTCATTAGGTCCATGAAAACCGCTGGTGCGTTGGTCAAGCCGAACGGCATTACCAAAAATTCATAGTGTCCATACCGGGTTCTGAAGGCCGTTTTTGGTACATCTTCTTCTTGTATACGCAACTGGTGATAGCCTGACCTCAAATCGATCTTGGAGTAATAGCTGGAACCTTGGAGCTGATCAAATAAATCGTCGATCCTGGGGAGAGGATAGCGATTCTTGATGGTTAGCTTGTTCAGCTCTCGATAGTCGATGCACATGCGAAATGTGTCATCCTTCTTCTTCACAAATAAGACAGGAGCTCCCCAAGGTGAGAAACTCGGTCTTATAAAACCTTTGTCCAATAATTCTTGTAGCTGGCTGGACAGTTCCTGCATCTCTGATGGAGCTAGGCGGTATGGCGATCGTGCCACAGGAGCTGCTCCGGGAACGAGGTCGATGCGGAACTCGACTTGTCGAGGTGGTGGCAACCCCGGCAAATCTTCTGGAAATACATCCGGAAAATCTCTGGCGACTGGAATGTCTTCCAACTTTCGTTCGTCGGCCTTCTTGTCCACTACGTGTGCCAAGAATGCGACAAGCCCTTTTCTCAGACACTTACGAGCCTTCATGCTCGAAATAATCCTTAATGGCGTCCCGTGTCTTTCCCCTTGAATTGAGAGAGTTTCACCGCTTGCGAGGGGAACTTGAATAACCTTATCGTTGCAAACCACAATGGCACGGTGCGCGGACAACCAGTCCATGCCAACAACGATGTCAAAACTTCCCAATACAACCGGTAATAGATCAATCCCAAACTCGTGCCCACAGAGTTCTAACTTACAATCTTTTGCTACCTCTCTCGTTTCAATAGTTTTACCATTAGCCAGTTCTATAGAGTAGGGTGTATCTAGTTTGCTAGTTTTTAAACCAAGTAGTCTTTTAAACTCAATGGATACGAAGCTAAAGTCAGCACCGGTATCAAATAATACAGAGGCATAATGACCATTTAGAGGAAACGTACCAGTGACCACATTGGGGTCTTGCCGTGCATCACCGGCTCCAATCACAAATGCCCGGCCGCGGGCCTGATTGTTGACTTTGGGGCAATCTTTCTTCCAATGATCCAGTGACCCGCATGCAAAGCAGGGTCTAGCCCCTCCATTCTTTGGTGCTCCAGAACGGCACTCTTCAGTCTTGTGCCCGGTGCGGTGGCACTTCCCGCAAGTTAATCCATTGTTTCTCCCTTGGTTTCCCTGCTTGTTACCGTTACCACGTCCCGTGGCGGCATAACCCTTTCCTTTCTTGTTCGAGCTACCCGACGCTCGATCCTTTTTCCCTTCATCTCTCTTTCTTTTCCCAAACCTCGGTTTGTTACCCTGATCATCAGTCACGACAGCTGAACTCGATCCCTGGTTCTTGGCCTCAACACTGCTTGCTTCAGAAATTTTTAATCCGGAAACTTGGCGGATCAGTGTACCCATGCGTATGGCATCTTCGGTGAGACTGAGCGCAAGATCAATAGCCGCGCGCATGGTCGTAGGTTTAGAAGCAGTGACCATGCTGCGTATTTGCGGTGCTAGGCCGAACAAATAGCGCTCAATTTTGTTGTTCTCAGGGGTAACCAATCGTGGCACCAATCTGGCAAGATCGTGGAATCGAGACGTGTATCCAGTAACGTCTGCTCCCACCATAGTGAGGTTCCAAAACTCAGTTTCCAATTTCTGTACCTCACTCGCCGGACGGTACTCAGCAATCATCAGTTCCTTCAGTTCTGCCCACGACAGAGTGTAAGCAGTGTCATCACCCAAAGACTGCACTTGACCATTCCACCATGTCAGTGCTTGGTCTAAGAACAAATTGGTGGAGTACATAACCGACTGACGTGGGGTACACCCACTAATGCGAATAACAGCCTCGGTCTTCTCGAACCATTTGACCAGACCAACTGATCCTTCCGTGCCGTTAAAATTGAGCGGCTTGCAGTCGAGGAAGGCTTTGAAAGTGCAGCCACGCTCTCGCGAGGCCGTTTCTGCATTAATAAAGTTGTATGTTATTACGGGACAGGAGTTTTAGGATATTCTCCCATTGCTTTATCAATTACTTTCAACTTCTTACCAGTGGGGGAAGTTTCCTGTCGGTCACTCCCAGTCAAGTCGCGAGATCTTTCGGAGCGTGCAGCTTCGTGCTCCGCGATCGCGCGGGCTATGCGTTCAGATATCATGGTCTCGAGCTCGGCTGGTGTTGTGGGCAGTCCGTCTGCTCCACTATTGCTTCGGGTGGCAGGTGCCATTTTTCTTCAATAATAATTATCAAAGGTTAATTTGGCAAACATTTATACAATACAAAGCATAAATAACAAACCAAAGCATGAACACAATAATCAACACCATGTCATCACACAACATATCAACACATCATACAGAAATATAAATAGAAATCAACACAACATCACCACACAAATATACAAACCACAACACATGGAGTAAGCAATAATAATCATAGACAACAACATATTTCACCATAATAATAAGATTTTTCATTAATTTCAATAATATCAGTACAATGCTTGTTCATAATACAAAATGGAGAATACATTTCTCATACAATACATTGCTTTTGAAATAATAAAACATCATATCATACGCCGTAATACCCGTACGGCTAGGCAAAATGCAGACGAGTGTCATAACCCGTGCTGTACTACCATACTGCTGCTAAAATGTACATAAGCTGGTGTGTCTTCTGTGCATCCCCGATACATCCTACTGTGGCGGTGGCGGTGGATACTGGTACTGCGGCGCATACATGCTAATCGTCATGCTGATCTCTGAGATGCGCTCGTACAAAAACTGTCGATGTGCCCAGTGTGCATCCCCAGTAATCCCGCTCTGCGCATCCATGCGCAAGAGCTCCTCTACGTAATGCGCCAAGGCATCACGAGTGTCAATCATCCTCGCCCACATCAATCTCGTCTGATGCTCAACCTGATTCACGGTGCGCTGCACCGTGTTGACTAGAGTCTGAAAATCCTGCTCTAAAGTGATGGTCGAGGTCTGGGCGGGTCCAGAGGGGGGTGTCATCCTGGGAAGGTGGGATGGTCCGGGTTCATCAGGGTGTGTGGATGGGAAGGGCCCGAAGGGGGCTGGTACTGGTATGTGTGGCAGTAATGGAGTGAAACCGGGTGGCCTGATGGAAAAGTAGGGTGGCATCATATAAGGGTCCCCTGCACCTAGAGGGTATGGTGCAGGTGTCATGCTGGGAATGGTGGGGATGGGTATAGTCATGGCAATGGTGGGTGGTGGCATAGGCTCGGCTAGTGGTGCTACTAAAGGCTCCGAGACAGTGGCCCACTCTGGAGTGGATACCACAACAGTGGGGGTAGGAGGGCTCGCGGTGGCAAAAGCTGCCATGCCTGCCCTGCGTAGCTCAGAGCTATCAGCGGGGCTACCCTCGAGTATGTGTGCTGCTGGTCCCTCCTGTGGTACAGGCTCGAGTGGTGCTGGTGGGGGTATGGGATCAGCAGGTGCATCCTCTAACATTGGAGCCACTGGCTCCTCCTGGTCAGCCTGAATCTCTGGCACCAACATGTGCCCTACCGAGCCCACAGACTCGTCATCGGAGTCGTCGGATATCCATCCGTTCCTCCCACGGGGAATAGGCAGGAGTCTCATGCCTGCTGGTATGTGAATATGAGGTACGGGTGCTGGCTCGTGCTCCACGTGAGCCTGTCGGTCGAATGGAGACTCTACAGTCTCCGAATGGGCTGGGATCGGCCGGGACGGTCCGGCACAGCCCTCGGGAAAATCCCTAATAGCTCGAATGGGGCGTGGGGCTAACGGTGCGACCGGTACAATGGGTAGCGGCGCGTCGACCACAGCGGGTGCCCAATCAGGATCCTCGCTAGGATCCGTCTCATCCGAGTCGTCATCCGAACCTCCGTCGGCGTTCATCTCTACATCTTCGTCCTCTGCGTCAAGTACTACTAGCTCTACTGGCTCAGGCGGTGGCGCAGGAATGATCTGGATGCTGCTATCGATACTGGGCGCTATACTTCCAGCGTCGGACATCCTGGCAAAAGAACCGTACATGTATATATGATTTATTTAAATTAGACAGTTATGGCGTACTCTATAGTAACCTTCCTAACTTCTAATTTTCACGTTACAGCATAACAATACTCATGGCTGGCTTGGTCGGAATCTCCTCATGCCCAATGCTTCTTGAAAATTACTTTTAAAAATCTTTATTTTTCTTTTGAAAACTTTATCTTTTAAACCAATTCCGGTTATAGTCTAGTTTTTAAAGAAAATACTCTAGTTCGCTATAACCTTGGCTCTGATACCACGTTCTGTCACACCACGACAAAGGCGGAAACACGTGGCGCGACGGTTCAAAAGCATAAAGTCAAGGTTATTGCTAAACACAAGTAATTTAAGAAAATGGGTCATTTATTATGACGTCAAATCTGTTTCAAACATTACACAAAAGTTAATTGTTTTTGAAATAAACATAGAGGTTTCTCATATATATCCCAAATGCCTTGGGAAATAAAAGTGAAACCCCACAAAAGTTCGACGTCGCATTGGAGATTCCCCGACCCTGCTCGCCTGATCTTTCATCGTCTAGTTACCTGAAAGATATGTTTAAAAAGTTTCGTCAATATAAATATATTGGTGAGTTCACAGGTTTTCAGTTTCTAAAACTTGAACACTTGGGAATACCATGTTATGACAATATATAGGAGTTGCAAATTCCTATAAATCTACTTGAGACTATAATCAAACCAAGACGTATATAAATAAAATGCCCCGCTCCAAGTCGTTACTCGGTTTCCCACGACTTAAGTTCAGAATATTTGCACCCCAGGCATAACCTAATGCATAATCGACGCTATCGATTAGGGGTGGGCCTTGTCAGGCACCAATAGTACTATCCGAATATTCCTCCGGTTTCAATTTCCGAATAAATGATTATAGAGGCGAGGACTCAACCCCGAGTGGCGATCACACCTCAAGTATTAAATCCGTCAAACATTATCCCTAACATATCTTTCCCCCGGAAAACGTAAAAATAGTTTAAAATGGGGCCGTGAAACTCACCTGAAACTGCGTCTGGCTCAAAAGGGTGGATAGCAAAGGGGTGGTCTCGCACCTACAAACGTCCTAGACGTATAAGTCACTATACCTATAGTGCATGTGCCTTGGCAAGTTGTACACCCAACTCCCGACCACAAGTTGTTCCAAATCCCGTTTAATTAAGCGCGTATCCTAGGTTTTGTTGGCGTTACATTACCCTTTGTGTTACAAGTTATATATTACTCTCGTTAATATTTCCATAACTTGTATCTTATTATCATCGACTCGACTTCACTTAACATATAATTATTTTCCCATTTAAATAATTATACTTAAGATCGCATCGCTCGATATAATATATATTTCAATCCTCGACCCGACTCACTTTGCCGCACATTTGTTTTCCCATTTAAACAAATATGCTAAGATCTTGCCGTTCGATCGTATATTCTTAACGTCCGATTCAACTCACCACACCGTATATTTATTTTCCCATTCAAATAAATATACTAGGATTTCGTTGGTACGACATACACATATATATATCCTTGTCTTCTCGTCGCGACTTTCCTTCCCGCATATCTACTTTCCCATTAAGTAGATATACTAGAATTTTGCCGAGACGAGCGTACAAATATATATAAATGTGTAATTTTCTTGTTAATTATATACGTTTGTTTTAACGTCTTATTCGTTTGTGTCATGTGTTTCTCCCACGAATTAATCCTCCAACACTTAGGAAAGTGTTTATTTGTTTTCACCCAAAGTATATATATATTTTACCTCTTAAAATATATATTTTTCTTATCTTGCCGCAATGGCATTTTTCTCATATTTTGTCCGGGTACGGTTCGTTAACGCGTCTTAATTCGATATCTTAACTTGATTAGTTAATTTTTCCAAGTTTTTCCCAACATGTATTTTATAGAAATATTATCCATATTTCTTCCTCTTTCCACATGTTACTTGGATGGTTAAAATACTTATGTATTTTTAACCCAACTTGTCAACTTAACTACAAAAATGTTTCCAACACTTTTATATTCCCATTTATATAAAAGTATTCATTTTTGTATAAGTTTCCCAAGTTTGTTTAATATTTTTATAAAATCTCTATTTTATAAAAATCCTTATGTTAAAACCCTTTATATTTTCATAACTTTCAAAAATACACTTTTATACAAAATACCCAAGTATTTTTACTAGTATTTACAAAAATCATCCTTAGACTTTATTACTTGCATTTTTGACACCAAACTTTCCATACTTGTATTTTTGGACTAATAGTTTCTAAAATGTCCATTTTAGTCCCTTAACTTTCAAAGTTACAACTTTAGTCCCTTAACTTACAAAAGTTGCATTTTTCCACTCTAACTTCCAAAGTTAGCATTTTTCACTCAAAATAGTTAACTTTGAAGATTCAACTTTTTATTGGTAAGTTATTTTCGTATCAAAACACTTATGTTAGTCTTATATTCCATATGAAAGACTAATTATATGTGTGTTTTATGTATTTGTCCATTTTATCAAAATTTCATTCATCTAAGTAAGCTAACTTAGATTTTCCATCTCATTCATTTATGCACTTCTAACATGTTTTACCACATATTATAACTTAAATGATCATAATAATATGAATTAAAGTTAGTTTTAACATATTCAAGTTCATTTCAAAATCTTAACCAAAACATCATCCTACTTAGTCTTACATGTAAACTTTATACATTTTCAAGACTAATACATCATCATCAACAAATCCATGGTTTATTTTCATATCTTTAATCTTCCATTTTACACATGAAAACTTATTAAAGATTATGTTCAAAACCATTTTTAAACCCTTCATGTACAACTTGCTACTAGGAACACATACATGAATAATAACAATCAAAAACAAGATTAAGAAGCTTACTACTAGCACAAGGCTAGGGAAGACAAAAACCTTGGATTTGAGAGGGGTTTAGTGTGTTCTTCCTAGTGGTTTAGCTCCAAGCTCTTGAAACACACAAAAGGGGTTTGGATGATGGATGATTTTAAGTATTTTGGAGATGTAGAAACTTGAAAGAACAATGTGTGTATGTGTATGTAATCCCACGGCCAAGAGTGGGAAGGAAGGAGAATTGTTTTGCTTTGCTTTTCAATCTTCTAACATGTGTTATTTATATAATTATCACATGTAATGATGCCAAATATCCAAGAGATCTTATGGAAGATTATGGGTGTACTTGGGAGATTTTTGAAAAGAGGATATGTGTGTGTGTGGGATGAGCCGTATGTATGTATGTATAGTTATGAGTTTTCTTGCAAATCTTGATCAAATCCTTATAAGGTATCATTATCCCTACTTACAAGACCCATCACACACATGCATATACTAGTGTAATGATGCTTTGGAGTTGTCTTGGATTCTTATGGCCTAATGGCCGAAAATTACATGCAAGGGGACAAGGTTAAGTTGCTTTTGTACTTAGTGTTTCCTTACATCTTTTCCTTACACATTTTGGCTTTATATGTATGCATGCTTTATTAGGATTCTAGATTATAATTATTAAACATAAAATGTGGGTATATTAAGGCCTCTTAGGCCGGCCCCCATGTGGTGTAAGTGGGGCCCACAACTTCAAATAAATACCCATTGTTTGTTATGTTTAATCCCCCGTCGTTCGGGTGTCGTTCGGGTATTTTTCGGGTTTTAATCACGCGTTATCCGGACATTAAATATACCTTTAATAACCCTTAAATATAGTCTATTTTAAGCGTTGATTGGTTATTTAGGCCTTTGCCGGGTGAACTTATGAGTTATACGCGTATCGGGTGCGATACGCGCATTTTATTCGTTACCGGGAGATTTGTACAAGACGTTTTCATTTATGGTTTTGGAGTTCCAAAACTCATTATATCTTATGAAAATACCCTTTATTTTATATCCTGGGTGTCCGGGATTCGTTTCGTTTATTTAATTATTACCGGGTAATTGCCAACATCCGTACCGGATAGCTTATTCGCACATGATCCAATCATGCTTTACCATTAAACGTATGCATTCCTATGCACTATTTGGAAATTGCTATTCCCTAAGGCCTTGATAATTAAATCACACATAATTGCATTTAATTACGTTAATCATATATTAATTAATTGTACGGAATTACCTTATTTTTGCCGGTTGTTACACAAAGATCTTCTGACAAAAAAACAGGGGGGGCTTAGCCCCCTCCCGCCCCCATTATGTTCCACTACTGGTGATTCATGATTCTTCTTCTCTTTTTTTATAACATGGTTGTGGAATTAAAGTATGCATGCTTATAAAAGGACTTCAACCTTAGTTTTTTTGTGATGCCCCGCTTGTGTGTTCACATGTAATGTTAATATTTGTGGGTCCTCATGGGCAAAAGTGAAATTGCACTAATTTGACGTTTTTTTTCTAGTCTCGTGAAAATAACGTTAAAAGCGGTGGGCGGTTAATCATGCATCATATGGTGACATTGATAGCCGAATGAGAAGGGTACATGCACCAATCGGCATTTTCCCGACTGCTGAGTGTATTGTGCCTTATGTCCGAGGTATGATGCAGAACTACTATCAAACTCCGGGTCTCACTAGAAATAACCATTATATTCCTATGGGGTAAAGGTAATAATGTCTACATTTTTCCCTGAGTTAATAGCCAAAATCGTCCTTAAGGTTTGGACACTCTTGCCACTTCAGTCCAAAACCCAAACCTTTTAAATCTGGGTCCTTTTATTTTACAGTTTTTTACCACATTCTTCCTTTACACTAACCCAGTTAATTATTGACGTTAAGTCTGGGGGTATTTTTGTCTTTTTGGGTTCCACCTTTTTAAATCCCCTTTAAATCAGACATTCCTCACATTCTTCTTCATAACCCCTCAAAATCATTCCTAAACGTAAACCCTAATCTAAAAATTACTCTTCGAACACTTTGATCCTCACCATTAACAGACATTATTCTGCAACGATGGATGAATTGTGGTCTGTAAGACCTAAAGATTCCAACTTCGATCCTATATCTGAATATGGTATGTTCATATAACGAGTGTAATTATTTTTTAAAAAATTGATTATATTTGTTATTATGGTTAATAATTATGAGTGTGCTTACTGACAAAATGCAGGTAATACCCCTGAACGTTTTACATTGAAAATACACCATAGAGGTGACTTCAATGATTTCCTAGAAGATGGAATAACATACTAAGGGGGTACTGTTGTCTACATTGACGAGGTTAATTCTGGCCTATTTTCTGTGATTATTTTGAACGATATGATGGTGACATTAGGGTATTCTGAAGAAGATGAAATAGTTTACCATTTTAAGGTTCCAAGAGAAGAGATAAAATAGTTTACCATTTTAAGGTTCCTAGAGAAGACTTAGATGTAGGTTTACGACCATTGGCATGTGACAATGATGTTATTAGGATGATAAAGCATGTTGAAAGTAATAAATTTATTTAAATATACGTTCACCGTGTTAAACAAAGTGCAACTCCTGCTAAACCAGTAACAAAACCTGGTGTGGTACATGTAGAGTCTGATGTAAATGATGAGGGTATTGGCAGTGATGAGGAAAATGAGAGTGATAGTGAAGATGTAGGGTATGAGCCAAGTGATAAGGGAAGTGAGAGTAATGATGGTAGTGTTGAAATAACTGATAAGGGCAGTGGTAATAGAAGCAAACATAAGGCTGAAGAGGGAAGTGTTAGTACAGGCAAACATAAGGCTGATATGGGTAGTGGTGGTAGTGAAGATGAAAATGATTTTAATTACATTGTAGATAAAGATAACATAGTGGATGAGCATGATGTAGACATGGCTGAGTTTAGAGCTGCTGTTGATTTTGATATCAGTGATAAAGAGGAAGATAACGGTGAAGATCTAGATGGAATTGATGGTGAGGAGGTTGATTTTGATAACTTTGACAGTCTTAGTAATGAAGAGAATGATACCAAATTGCACAGAGCTGCTAGGAGGGTTAGAAAAAGGATGAAAAAGACTAAACCAACTGATGACTGCCCATTTTATGTTAGCCAAAGTTTCAATGATAGAGAAACCATAAAGGGGCCGGAAAGAAGGCTGCTACCGGAATGAAGGCTGCTGATGGAAAGAAAGCTGGAAAGCAGGCTGCTACTGCAAAGGAAGGGGCTGGATCACAAGTTTAGTTATGGTTTAATGGGTCAAGTTGGTAGTTAAGTGTCATTTTGGTTGTATGTTATGTGTCAAACTGTTTCAGTTTGGTCATTTTGGTCAGGTTTACTATGTTATTTTATGGGTCAGCTTAATAGGTCAGTTTAATGGGTCAGGTTTAGTATGTATGACAATGGTTTGTCTTGTTTTGGCTGTTATGTATGAACAATGGGTTAGGTTTAATATGGTTTATTTTGGTTAATGAAAATGACTGTTATGTGCATGTTTTCTTATGGTTTAATGAGTCATTTGGTTATTGTATGGCTTAATGGGTCAATTTAGTTATTATATGGTTTAATGGGTCATTTTGGTTATTGTACTCCTTAATGGTTTCATGTATGGCTTTAATGGGTCAATTTGGTTATTGTATGTCTTAATGGCCTTAAGGCTCATTTTGTTTCTGTTTGTTTGTTCATGGGTCAAATTCTGTTTGTTCATACTGGCTTTAATGGGTCAATTAAACACACATAATCATATCATCCAAACATAAACATTACATTTCATACTAGAACGCTTGTTACACATGTTCATACTAGACAACCAGGTTACACATCATGTTCAGTGAAATACATAATACAAGATAAAAATTAGCTAACTTAGGAATAACATTGTTTTGAGTCTCTTGTTCTCCTTAGTCATTTTTCTTGCATAATCTTCAAGCATCATGTTCTTGTTTGCCATTAACCTTGCATTCTCTTCCTGCCTATTCAAGGAGTTCAACAGTTCGGCCATAGCATCAACAACTCTTTCACACATTGGTCCCTTAGCCCAAGCAACAAATCCACATCTTCTAACCTATCAATTTTCAGAAATTTAATGTCTTGCATTATTTTCTCCAAATTAGTGCAACTAATTAGTTCAAAATTAAGAGTTGAATTTCACATACCTGGTTATTGCAACAATAAAATCGTCTACTTGGGTTTTGCACGATCCACAAGGTGCGAATCCTGGTTGTTGAACCACATGGGCAAGGCATGATTGAAACGGGTTGTAGAGACTTGAGTTCGATTGGTTTGGTTATGGCTGCATGTTAGGGTTTGTATACCTAGGGTTCATCGTGGCTTATAAAGAAGAGGAATGTCTGATTTAAAGGGATTTTAAAAAGGTGGCCCCAAAAAGACAAAATTACCCCAGACTTAATGTGTATAATTAACTGGGTTTAGGGTCACGGACGAATGTGGCAATAAAATGTAAAATAGAAGGACCCAGATTTCAAAGGTTTGGGTTTTGGGCTGAAGTGGTAAAAGTGCCCAAACCTCATGGACGATTTTGACTATTAACTCTTTTTCCCTTCACAGACCCTACTTTAGCTTTGTTATTAGTAGGATTTATTGGGTGTACTAATGAATTACATCACATTTCTCCATTTTACATATTCAGTTTTATAAAAACCTAATATATTTAGGTTTAGGATCAAATACACGGTGAAAGAAAAATAGGAAGTCGTATGAGGGTATCAAATGGACTCTGATTGAACTCATTCAAGCGATCTTAGTTTTAATATTTTCGCTTTTGGATTTTTAGATTGTGGTTTTTAGAATTTACATCAATTCATTGTGTCTTTTATGTAGCATTGTGTCTTTTTCTTATTTTTATCATTGTGTCATTTTCGCGATTCATAGTCTCTCTTTTCTTCAACATTGTGTTATATTTTTTTGACATTGTGTTATATTTTATGGCTCATTGTGTCATATTTCGTAATCTATTGTGTTCTTTTGTATCATTACCACCTTTTTCATTTTTGTTACACTATTTTGGATAAGTTGACCCAATATATTCACCGATTATAAATTTATTGGAAAACAGTGATACAAGTTTCCACAAGAATATCCTGATTATAAATATGGTATGCATCTAATTACTTAATTATTATTATTTTTTTGACCGGCCAACTCGGAGCCCCATGCAATACTTAGGCAAATTCTTGCATATTAGTCAGGACTCGAACTTGCAATCCCAGGGTAGAAAACAGGCTAGGCCTTAATGCCTCCACCTCCACCACTCCGTTGTTGCTTCATTGGCACTTAATTATTATGTCATACGACTAAGATTAACTTGATCAAGATGGTGTTAAGTTAAAAAAGATATCAATGACACTAATAATAGTTGCACATTTTGAGCATAATATAAACTACCTAATTTGTAAGTATATTGAGCAACAAAACCCTAGTTCTCATCAACCTCTTAAAAATGCACCCCAATTCAACTTCAAGATCTTCCATGGCACTTTCAACAGCTTCCAGTCTCTCTATAGCACTTTGAAGCGTTTGAATATCACAATCTTCCCATGGACTCAAGCTATTCAACCTCGTAAACTTCGGCTTCACAGCGAAAACTCCATTACAATTCATAACCGTTTTTGCTGTTTTAGGGTTAGGGTTAGGCATAGACATAAGTAACATAATTGACTCCAACAATATAACAATGGTTTCCCTAACTTCTTTCAACACATTAGCCACAACAATTAGGTTATCATCTATTGGGGTATCATGACAACTACCACCAGTTGTAGTGCTCTTCACTTGTTTCAATGACTTTAACCTCTTTAACATTTGTTTCCTCAACTCTTTTCTTTGGAAACAATATGTTGAGAGTTTTTTCTCAGTTTCACCGAGACTGGCTCGGTGAAATGTGGACCGGAGTTGTTGGATATGACCCTTGACTAGACAGAGTATGTCTTTGGTGTTACCACAAGAATCTAACATCTTTAAGGATGATTCAGACACCTTGTGGATCGACTCTTGTTCATGTTTATGGTGCGAGAGAACGCCTTTGATGTCGGGCGAACGAAGAAGATTGTTAACTGAGTCATGCAAGTCTCTTAATGATATTGAGGACGACATTAGCATTGAAGAGATGATGGATTTCTAAATTAGAAGAATTGTTGAGTGTATGTAGGTTTTTAGTTGATGAGAATTAGTGTTATTCTTAGTGGTTTATATAGGAATTTTCTTCTTTTATTAGATCTGAGATATTAATGGATTGATGACTAGAAAGTACGAATTGAGGTACAAAGTCTCCCGTACGTACGGGTATGACAATATGGCAACAGCTAACGAAAATTGTCGCTATGAACTTTCCAAGATATTGCATGACACGTGAGATTAATCAATATATTCATTTTGGTGGTAGGGTGGCAAGGAGACATTGTATAGTAAAAGGATTTTTTTTTTTTTTACTCTTTCGAAATAATTGCAAGTTTCTAGTTGTGCACTAATACACAACTGTACAAAATTTGTTGGTAAAATCCGTCATTGGTTTGTAATAATTTGTAATGTTGGGAAATACGATCCCCAGTATTCCTAGGGCTACAAACGAACTGAACTTTCAGTGAACAGTTTATGAACCGTTCGACGGGAAGTCTGTTTATGTTTGTTCGTTTCATAAACGAACGAACACGAAAAAAATATTTGGTTCGTTTAGTTAAACGAACGAATATGAACAGAGGCCACGTTCGTTCGTTTATATTCCTGAGCTTTCAGTAACGTGTTCTTTTATGTTTGTTTGTTTTGTCCGTTTATGTTTGATAATTTAATAAGGTTTTTAATTTTTATAATATGTCTTGATATTATTTTAGTTTTATTTATTTAACCTGAATAAATAAATAAACATATATGTATGTGAATTCAATTTTATTAGAAAGTTAAGATATGTTCGTTTGTGTTTATTTCTGTTCATGAACATTTCTTTGTGTTCGTGAATGTTCGTTTGTGTTCATGTGGGTTCATGAACAAAATTAACAAACGAACAGGAACATGATTGTTTTCTTAACAAACGAACATGAACAGAAAATCTTGTTCGGTCTTGTTCGTGTTCGTTTGATTCTTTTGCAGCCCTAAGTATTCCGTTGCAAAATCTGTTTTGCGACGGGTTTTTAAGGCCAAAACCGTAGCTAAATCTATAATGCTTGTTGCAAGAGTTTTGGCATTTGCAAATGAGTTTAGTGGTGAAACACTTAAATTGTACTCATTATTTATCTAATTAATGCTAAATAATAAGTTAAAGAGAGCTCTGGTATTTGCGACACTCTTCATATTGTTTTTTAAAAAATAAAGACCACTTAAGAACTTGGGTCGATCTACGAGACATTGTAATCATGTGTAGCCCAGTGGTGGTAAAACCGACTTTCTCTTTGGAGGAGCTAGGTTCGAATCTCATGGGAGGCAGATGTGGGTATTGTCAAGTGATGGTCGAAACTAGCCTACTTGTAGGTGCCAAGTTCGATTCTGATGGCCCCCAGTTTTCTATTACGTACCGTGCATTTACTCCAGAGAGGTTTGCCTCTTGTGGAGGGTGCAACATCTGTCAAGTGGAAGGTGGCGGGAAATTTTCCGGGTGAAAGCCTTAGTGCCCCTTATGCGCAGCTTTGACTCGGTTGTGGGCCAGCCACTCTCGCGTTAGCGTGGACCCGGTTAAGACAACATAGTCTGACCATTGTAGAGTGGCTAGAGGATTCCCCTTCTGAGGATTGTGATGATCTCTACCGCAACATAGAAAATTCTCCTTCCAAAAAAATCTACGAGGCATTGTATCTTGACAAGAATTAAACCTAAGATATTTTTAGAAAATCTCCATGCTTTCATTTTTCGACCATCCTTATGAGTGCATATTACTAGGCTATGTTTCACTTAAGAATTGAATTTGCCCACTACCACTTGATAAACATATGTTGATGAGAATGGTTGAAATTCTCATATTAAAATACTCTAAAATTAATTTTACTATTTTTTTTCTCTGAGATGCAATCGGTCAGTCTTATCTTCGATGCATGAACGAAGAGTGTGACGGTGAGGAATACATGTATTATTTAAACTTATATATATAAGTCAGGTATAGTATAAGTATCTATGATAAACCTTTCTGAACTAGAAAACTTTGAAAACTTTACATGTGGCTAAAATTGTGCCACATCACCCATCTCAAAAATCAATATAATAACACTAGAAGGGTAAGAAAGTAATTTCACTATATACCCTACTTGTCATCACTCAAGTCAAACCCACTTGTCACCAATCAAGTACACTACCCTCTTCTCTCTCCCTCTCTCTCTCTCTATATATATATATATATATATATATATATATATATATATATATATATATATATATATATGTGTGTGTGTTTTCCCGCTTCTCTCTCTTTATTTTTTTTTCATATTCAGATTCAAATATCAACCATCTCTCTCTACCTTCATCTCTCTCTCTAGGATGATGAACCACCTCCCACCATATACACCACCATCGACCACCATCGACCACCCTAACAACCACCTTTTACCACCACCACCTCCCACCATATACACCACCATCGACCACCCTAACCACCACCGTTTACCACCACCACCATCAGAAAACAGAGTAGATCCCAAGTACAATCTCTCTCTTCCTTTCTGTTTTCTCTAATTGTATCTCCATCTCTTTCTCTTTCTTTGATTAAAATTTTCCACTTGGTGAAGATGTACCAGGTGCATAACATGGATCGAGTTTAGTGTTATTTGTTTTTGCCCTTTTTGGAGTTTTGTTTTTTTATTAGGTTTGTTTTTGTCTTTGTGTTCTGTTTTGGTTTCGTTGCTAGATTTTTTTTAGCGACTATGTGTGAACATTTTTTATTTTGAAGTTGTGTTGATGCTCTATATTCTTATTGTTTGACCCACCATAAAGATCATTGGTAAATTTGTTGATTAAAGTTTATGCACTCCATGTGTTTGATGAAATGCCTAAGTGGATAATATTGTTGATTTTGTGTTAATTTAAGTGCAGAATGTAATGTTGTGTTTTACTTGTTGTTTGTTGATGATTAGATTCTTTTTCACTAGTTCTGTTTTTTTTTTTGTTTATAATGTCTTTTTGTGTTTTGGATATATGCACTCCATGTGTTTGATGAAATGCCTGACTGGGTTAACATGTGTTACTTTTGTTAGTATGTTAGAAGTTAATGGTGATTGTATGGAAGCTAGTTATAAGGTCTTTTGTGTTTTGGATATATGGATGTCCACTTAAAGTTAATGGTGAATGTATGGAAGGTAATTATAATGTCTTTTTTGTTTTGGATATGCACTCCATGTGTTTGATAAAATGTCTGACTAGGTTAACATGTGTTACTTCTGTTAGTATGTTTAGATAATGAGTTGGTCACACCGTTTAACGCCTCATCTATTGTTTTGCAGTTGATAACGAAGACCCTCCACCGGTTATGTTAACATACGAAGTCTAAGAAAGCCGAGAAAAATATGTAGAAAAACTTTTAAATAACGTCTTTTTTTGGTATTCAATTTATAGAATTACTAGATTTATTTTATTAAAGTGGTCAATAGTTTGTAATGATACTTTATAGTAATATGTGTTAATAGTTTGTATGCTTTATTTTCTCAGTAAACTTATGAAGTAAAAAGGGCTGACATTAAATACAAGTTTAACAAATGTTACCAAATAACATGTGTTATTCCTAACACGTGTTATCTTATCATGTGTTAACATGTGTTATCATATCTCGCATACCCCTCCCATCTTCTTTGGGAATCGAAGAATTATAACAGGACATCCATAAAAAGGTTTTAAAACGGCGACACAGTCGATCAAAACATACAAAAAAAAGGGGTAAGAGCAGACAGACAAAAGGGACAACAAAAAAACTAACATTTGTTAAATGTTGCCACATGATAAGATAAGGTTTAGGCCAATAATATGTACCAACCAGTACCTTGGCTCATGCATTAGTAATAGGAACTTAAATAAAAAAGGGACACCAAAGTTGGGCCACATAGTTTTTATCCATCATGTGTTAACATGTGTTATTCCTAACATGTGTTATCCCATCTCATATGACCTCCCATGTTTTTTGGGAATCAAAATAAACTATACCAGGAGTTTGACTTACCATTACAATAGAACATCCATAAAAATAAACTAACATGTGTTAAATGTTGTTAGATGATAAGATACGGTTCAAGCCATTAATATGTACCAACAAGTAACCTGGCTCATGCATTACTAATAGGGAGTTACTAATAGGAACTTAAATAAAATGGGGACACCAAAGTCGGGCCATATAGTTTTTATACATCATGTGTTAACATGTGTTATTCCAAAACATGTGTTATCCCATCTCATATGACCCTCCATGTTTTTTGGGAATTAAAATAAACTGTACTAGGAGTTTGACTTACCATTACAATAGAACATCCATAAAAATAAACTAACATGTGTTAAATGTTGTCACGTGAGAAGATACGGTTCAGGCCATTAATATGTACCTACCAGTAACCTGGCTCATGCATTACTAATAGGGAGTTACTAATAGGAACTTAAATCAAAAGGGGACACCAAAGTCGGGCCATATGGTTTTTATCCCATCATGTGTTAACATGTGTTATTCCTAACATGCGTTATCCTATCTCATATGACCTCCTATGTTTTTTGGTAATCAAAATAAACTGTACCAGGAGTTTGACTTACCAATACAATAGAACATCTATAAAAATAAACTAACATGTGTTAAATGTTGTCACACGATTACAAAGGTTCAGACCAAATAATATGTACCTAACATGTGTTAACATGTGTTATTACTATCATGTGTTATCCCATCTCATATGACCTCCCATGTTTTTTGGGAATCAAAATAAACTGTACTAGGAGTTTGACTTACCATTACAATAGAAGATCCATAAAAATAAAGTAACTTGTGTTAATTGTTGTCACACGATTACCCTTTTTTATAATTGTGTCCATTTTTGAAGTTTTTTTTTTATGCCTAATGATATTTGAGTGTTCTGGGTAGGTATTTTTTTTTGCCGTGCTAATAGTCTTTTTAATTAGATCTGATAACACATGTTACACTTCTTTCTTTCAAGCCAAATTGATAAACTCATGTTACCTTTGCAAACAACCCAATAACAACTATAAAACATAACACATGTTACATATTCTGACAAATAACATACACATTAAAGACACTACTACAAAGAACTCTTTTAAGGACACAACCACAATAAGGACACAACCACAAAGAACACCTTCAACCCCTTCTTCTGTGTACACACTGGTCATCCTCTCTGACCGTCTCCGGTCTCCTTTTGCCTATAACACATGTTATTGTAGTTAAATAAAGAGTCCATCAAAATGGTCAATCTTAAGAAAATGATAACACATGTTAAAGCCAAGTAGTGGTCAATCAATGATACCTTTTCTTGCTAGATGGTCCAGCCATATTTGCACATGACAAACTTTTGCAACCCCTTCTTCTCTGTTAACACCGGCCATCCTCTCCGACCATCTCCGGTCACCTTCTAACACCTTGGATGAATATCTTCACAATAAAACCAAAAACCACTTCAATTTTTTTATATAAAATTGAATAAATGAAAAGAAAAAAAAGTAAAAACCCAGATTAAAATATTGGTTATCAGAAAAAAAAAGAAAAACCCAGAATAAAATATGGGTTATCATTCACATGTGATCTATCAACCTCATGTCCACAATTCAATAACTATCTAACATAAACAAAGTAGTAAAAAATAAAAAAAGGTTAACATAAGTTTTTTTTTCATTCAAGCATTTGATCAAACACTTGGTATGCAAGCAAAGCTATCCCCAAAACAGTTTAACATGAAAAACAAACATACACAATCAATTTCTTATTCAGCAAACAAACCCAGACAAAGCTGAATAAATGAAACAAAAAACCCATATGAACTTACAATAGGAGAGAGAAACGTGAGAAACGAGAGTTAGCCATGGAGATCTCCTTGCCTTCATTGGGATCGAGCCAAACCTTGCCTCACCTCTTTAACAGGATGAGGGTTATTAGGTTTTTGAGAATCAGAACTATTTGAAGAAGAAGAAGAAAGAAGAAAAAAGCAGGAGGTATCTTTGAAAAAGAAGAAGAAGAAAGAAAGAAAAAAAATTTGGTGGTGCAGGTTTTTTGAAGAAGAAGAAGGAAGAAATAAAAGAAAAAGAGGAGAGAGGAGAGAGTCAAGACATGATTGATGGGGAGAGAGAGTGTCAACTTCAATTACCCAAACTACCCTTTTTTGTTGTGTTGTGTAATATAATAATGTTTCTCTCTCCCAAAAAGTCACATAATGGATCTCAACCATTGATCTATTCACATGGATGGTTGAGATAAGGTTTCCAAAGTTTTCTACTTTAGAAGGGTTTTCCATATATCCCTTCCCTATAAGTCAGTTAGTTAATTATTGAACTATTAATTGTTATGTGTATTTTTATCTAGTGTGTTCATTATTAGTCTTTTCAAATAACTAGTTGTATAAAATCACGCACGTTGCGCGTTTTACAATCGAGATTTAGATGAGGTTTGATCAATCAATGAATTATACAATAGAGATTCCATTTAGGTTGTAAACGTTAAAAAATAAAGAAATCTACACATAAGGTAACATATGAAATTTGTAACGAAATTAAATTATATTATGTTATTTATATTAATAGTATATAATATAATAAAGTTTTTAAATAAAATAATATGAATAAAATAATAATGAAATTACATAATATTATATTATTTGTATTAATAGTATATAATATAATAAAGTTTTTGTATTAATAGTATATAATATAATATATAATATAATAAAATTTTTAAATAAAATAATATAAATAAAATAATATTAAGTTTAATATGAATAAAATAATATTAAGTTTACTATTCATTTAGTTTGTAAATTAATAGTATATATAATTATTACGTTTTTTAACAAACAACAAAAAGCCTAAAGGCCCGGGTAAATTCAATTGCAAAATGCCACAACCAACAAAAAGCTTAAACACCCGGATAAATTCAATGGAAAAAGGTCGTGCACGTCCACTAAAGCAGACAACGTTGGTAACAAGGCTTGCCACAATTTTAGAGAAACCCATCACCGAGGGTGTTTGATATGTCCGATGTAATAGTTGTAATTTTTCATTTATGTTTTATTTGTCAAAATTTATTTATTTATTTGGACAAAAGATCAAAAGCTTTTAGTTGTTCATGTTTGTGATGTGAATCGAGCCTTAGGTGTTTGACCCTTGTCATGGTTATGTTTGTGATTAGTTTTATTTTTTTTATTGATTTGTAATTTTATTACGGATATTGGATCCAGTGTAATAGATAGGGTTAGAATAAATTTGTTTTATTTGTATTTCAAATTTGTTTGTAATCCTACAAGTACAAGATCAAGACGAAGATAAAAAGGCGAACAGGTTCCATGAAGATAGAGATCTCGAGTCAAGTGGGAGTTATCAAAATAGTTTTGAAACCCTTTTTTAGACTAGTTCGTTTGGTTTCTGGCTAAAACGAAACGGGCGACCTATTAGGGGCTCGATTCGTTTATTTTATTTTATGTTTTGTGGTTGTGTTTTTATTTATTGTAAATAATCGAAATAACCCAAAATAAATAAAAATTTTCACAATCATGACAACGGTTTTATTAAAACAAATTTTATAAAAACCGAAAGCATCTTTAATAAAAGGAGTTTTATTAATATTAAAACAAGTCCATTCGCGATAATACGACCAACATAGTTTAAATAGGGTATTTAAAACTATACCGTGTCGAGTGTTGAAAGAAGTTTCAATTATCACGAACAATATAAAATTGGATTTTATAAACTATTGTGTGACTCACAGCATGCTAATGAGTCATTCAATATGTTTATGGTAAATATTAAAATTAAATCCCAATTTTAAATTAATGTTTTTTATGCCACCCTTAACGAGTTAACACTTCATTTTAAATCGAAACCAAATGTTAGTGCTAAACCCTGCATCTGGGCGTTGATCGTGAGTAAAGGTAATCATCGCGTTTCCTGTGTAACATAGGCCGGTGTTACAGTTAACAGCAAAGGACCAAACATCGCTTATTTATCAAGTGGGGATAGTTGGGGTTAAACATACATTGCTCTTAGCGATAACCCCAAATGGAGAGTTGTGTAGCGGATACAATTAACAATCGTTGTTTACCTACCTAATCATAATAGTGGACAGTGCTAAGCCAGTTCATTGTGTATTGAAGAATCGGGATCTCATTCTAATTAATTTTGCTTTTTGGGTCATAAAATAATTAGGATATTTAAAAGATAAAATACTAATAAATTAATTTTTTGACCTTTGTAGATGTCAACTAAAAACAATTCCACCTCCCAATTCTCTCCCAAGTCCATCTTAGAGAATGACAAACTGAACCACTCCAACTTCATAGACTGGCATCGCAACTTGAAAATTGTTCTCAAGGCGGAGAACAAATTGTATGTTCTTGAAACACTAGTCCCTGATGAACCCACCAATCAGAAAACTGATGTTTATAAAAACTGGACTAAGCATTTTGATGACTCTTTGAAAGTCTCATGTCTGATGTTGGCATCCATGAACCCTGAACTTCAAAGGACCATGGAGGACATGGAAGCATACGACATGAATCAGCATCTGGTGGAAATGTTCCAACAAAATGCTCGTCATGAGAGGTTTGATGTGATGCGATCACTTATAACCACTCGTATGCAAGAGGGTACACCAGTTAGCACTCATGTGTTAAAGATGATGGCATATCAGACATAACTTCGGTTGTGGTGCTATATCAGACATAACTTCGGTTATAGTGCTCTATCAGACTTACACGTGATAAGGTGCTCGATATACTTTTGTGAACTATATTATTGAATTCTTATTTGTTACTTACATGTTTACATAACAGACTGATATCACATGACACATGAATTGTATCTCTTTTTAAACTTATACTATACGAACAAACCTATGTAATGCTCACCAACATTATTGTTGACATAATTATTTTCGTGCATGTTTCAGGATAAGCTTGTTTGATGATCACTTAAGGATTTGGACTTAGTAAATTAAATCAGATTCACGTATTGTTGTTTTCATTTGTAATCTTGTTTGAAAAATCTTGTATGAAACTTTAATTTAATATTTAATAATATTACAACTGTAATAGTGCCATGAGCTTATAAACAATCGTCACTACATGGAACCGCGATGTTTCTGCCATCGGTTGGGGTGTTACAAGTGTGTCCCACAACATGACATATCCCCACGATCAAGGTATTCACAAAGCTTCTTCGTAACGAGTGAGTATATTGTTGTCATTCATATAATTTACAAGGTACAAGTCACATCGGTGTAAAAGTCAGCATATATCTGGATGCAGCAAAGTGACCAATGTGAACTCAACCAGGGTTTGGAAAAATACCATTTTATTTTGATACGTATATTAGCTTGAGGCATTTTTTAGTTTTCCTTCAGCATGTAAGGGTTTTGGCATTTTCCTTTTTCTTTTTAGTCTTTTAAGATATCCTGACTGTGCCTAGGTCAGCATATTTTTACATGCAGCAGAAGGGCAGCTAGGTTATCCCCAGATGTTATAACAATTTAAAGACCTGAAACCTCAGATTTTGGCAATCTATCAACACAAGATTTAAGATTATGAAATCATATGCCAATGATGTGTTACCCACTTGGCGTATGCATATGCATATGTGGGACGAAGTGTACGATCTTCACTAATCACAAGAGTCTCCAACACATATTTGATCAAAAGGAGCTGAACATGCGACAGCGTCGATAGGTCGAGCTTCTAAATAATTTTGACCGTGCCATCAAATATCATCCATGGAAAGCTAATGTAGTAGCAGATGCCGTTAGTCTTAAGGAAACAAAACCCACACGGGTGCAAGCTTTACAACTTACCATACATTCTAATCTTCCTGATAAGATATGTGAAGCCCAGGGCGAGGCTTTGAAAGAAGAAAACATCGGGCTTGAAACTTTACATGGTGCTGATAAGCATCTGGAACTAAGGAAAGATGGTCTTCAATACTTCATGAATCGTGTCTGGATACCACGTTTTGGGGATCTCAGACAACTGGTGCTCGATGAAGCTCACACCTTTCGATATTTGGTACATCCTAGTTCGGATAAGATGTACCAAGATCTCAAAACTCTTTACTGATGGCCAAACATGAAATCCGAGATAGACACTTATGTTACTAAGTGCTTGACTTGTGCAAAGGTTAAGATTGAATATCAGAAACCTTCAGGCTTACTCCAGTAACGAGAAATCCCTATGTGGGAATGGGACGAAATATCTATGAACTTTATCACAAAGCTCCCTAGAACGCCAAGTGGGCATAACATGATTTGGGTTATCATCGATCATTTAACCAAATCGGAACATTTTATGGCAATAAAGGAAACTGACACGCTGGAGAAACTGGCCAACATCTACATCATAGAGGTTGTCTCTAGGCAAGGAGTTCCTACTTCCATCATATCTGATCGCGATGCACGATTTACTTCTCCTTTTTGGACTACTCTCCAAGATGCTTTGGGGACTCGCTTAGATATGAGCACAACCTATCACCTACAAACGGATGGACAAAGTGAAGGTACCATCCAAACATTGGAAGATATGCTACGAGCGTGTGTGGTGGAGTTTGGTAACAATTGAGATAAGCACTTTCCTTTGATTGAATTCTTGTATAATAACAGTTATCACACTTCCATTTAGTGTGAGCCTTTTGAGGCTCTATATGGATGCAAGTGTAGGTCTCCCATCTGCTAGACTGAAGTTGGGGATAGTCAGTTGACAGGTCCCGAACTCGTGCACGAACTTCTAAGAAGATAGTGCAAATCAGAAACCAGATGGCTGCTACTCGTGATCGACAGAAAAGCTACGTTGATAAGCGTAGAAAACCTTTGGAGTTCCAGATCGGGGACAAGGTAATATTAAAGGTGTCACCTTGGAAGGGTGTGATACGCTTTGAAAAACGGGGGAAGTTGAACCTGCGATATGTTGGACCATTCGAGATTGTCGAAAGGATTGGTCCAGTAGCTTACACGTTAAACCAGCCTGATGAACTCAGTGGGGTGCACAATGTATTCCACGTATCAAATCTAAAGAAATGCTTATCGGATACAACACTGGTAGTGCCACTAGAGGAGATCCAGGTGGACGACCAGCTACGGTTCGTGGAAGAACCAGTGGAGATTCTTGAGCAGGGCATCAAGAAACTCATACAGAGCACTATACCTTTTGTTAAAAGTGCGATGGAATTCTTGTCTAGGACCGGAATATACGTGGGAACGCAGAGATCAAATGTGGCTCAAATATCCACACCTCTTTACTGAACCTGAACCTGTGCATAGATCAAACGCTGAACATAAAGCAGCTCGCTCAAAGTGAATTTCGGGGCGAAATTCCTTTCAACTTGGGGATGATGTGACATCCGGGAACCAAGCACACGTTGTTAAGCTGGCTTTACTGTTTACTTACTGAATTTCAGGATGAAATTCTTTTCAACTTGGGGATGATGTGATACCTCGCAATTTCAGGTTCCCACTTTAACTAAACTCTAGTTACATTCTTTGCATTCTACTTAACTAGGTTTAGCTAGATAAGTCACACATTGCACAGTTATAGGTTAATAACTGCATGAAGTGGTAATTCGGGGAATTACCAAACTATATACATGAGTAATGAACCCCGGACGTTGGTGAATAGTGAAATTAGATAATTGTGAATTAATTGATTGAGATTGATTGTGTCTGTGCCTGAAAGGATCGATAACAAACAAAGATTGATCAAACAAGTTAGTTTCAGGTGCGGAAACCCTAAAACTATCACAAAATAATAATCAAACAGATTCAAACACACAGATCATCATTTTCAAACGTTTTCATTAATAAAACACTTGTTTACGCGTTGAAATATAGATACAATCAAGGTATGAACGATAAACAGGTTTAACAAAACACTAGAGAGAGTTTCTGAAAGTGGAGGGAATAATAATGATCAAAAGTTACATTCAAAAATCAAACTTGTCTATTTATAGACTGCACATTCGCCCAAACTGTTCATGCGAATGTGCAGGTTCGCCCAAAACAATCGGTCGAACCAAGTTCTACTATAATCTAAATCTTCATTCGTCCAAACTATCTTCCTCCGCACCTTTCATGCTTCCTTCGCACCCTTTAAAACTCTCCTTCGCACCTTCAATATTACCAATACATATTATGTTTTACAATCCAAAGCTTTAGTCGCACTTTTGCATCTACAAACTCCCCCTCGACTATTGCCTGGATTGTGTTCGTCGTTCTTCGTCCATCCTTTTGTTCATCAGTCTGATGTGTCTTTGAATTCTTTTTTCTTCCTCTAACGTCTCTTCTGAATCAATAGACGCTTCATCAACTAAATTCAATCCCTTTTTCGCCATTCTCTTATTTCTTCTCTGAGTACTTTTCTTCTTCTCTGGTTCAGAAACCTCTATCCTTATCTCTGGTTTCTTTGTCTTACCACTCTTCGCGCCTACATTCACAACTTGTCTCTTGCGCTTAGCGTCAGGATCAACATGATGTAAAGGATTATCCTGATCAGAATCACTGTTAACATTCCTTACAAGCCCCTCACCCGGATCTGTGTAATCCACTCTAGCTAGGTGTCCAAACAAACGTCTTACAGGAGGACGTTCTTCAACAGACAAACCTTTATATGCATTCATCCTAGCGAGTGTGTTCAACGACATGTGTTCCTGAACAACAATGTGTTTAGGATCTCTTTTCAGCTCTTTGTACTTGTGATCAAATATCATTTGAAGAAAACGAGGATATAAAAGAAACTTGAGATTCCTCGTGCCGTTTACAGGCTCCAGTAAATGAGACATCAGCATGCCAGAGACAATGAACGGTTTGTTCAATACTAAAGCAACCATCATAGAACTGATGCTCTTCCTCATAAAATCATAACCTCCTGCTGCAGATCCGAAAACGTGAATCAAAACGTGTGCCAGATACTTGAATTGTGGGCACAGTTTTCCTTTATGCAACGAACCGTCAGTGATTGGTCCGTTATACTTCATCCTGAGGAAGCACTTTCGCTAATCCATGAATGTAAACTCCTTTGGATCTTTCGGATCATCATTCAGATTCAATGCTTCTCTCAAATCCTCTTCGCACACAATGACTCGTTGTCCTTGAATTTTGCTTGTCAAACAAGATTCGCACTTCCAGAAATCAAGTTTAGCATTAGACCAGAGTTCCTGAATCATATCTCGGTAAATAACTGTCGGCGTGGCAATAGCATCAATCACCCTGCTTCTCTTCAGAAAATCAATGATGCCGACGAATTCAGTGTGCTTCTTCACATCTCCAAGATACGCACAGCAGTTGTGCGCATTCTCAAAATCTAGCTGTTTAGCAGGCTGTGATGAGGATCCTGCTTGTTCCGTCATCTTCTGTTGTTCGGACATCGTTAAATCTGCAAAACAAACAAAAACACACGTTAAAAATCGATAAAATTTCAAATTGAAAATTTTTGGTCAAAAACTTCTCTTTCGCCCAAACGGGGGTACGAAGGTGTTTTTATAAAGATACGAATGAAAAATATTAGGTACGAATGTATTGATTTTGAAAACATGTTTCATTCGCCCAAATAATCCTCATTCGACCATATGAATTTCTTCCTTCGCCCATTCGATCTGGTCGAAGGAAACAGTTCATGTTTTTGAAATTTCAATTTTGAAATCTAATGATTCTGAACATGTCCATTTGATTGAAATTAAGCCTAATAGTGCCGATAAACATTTCTAAACCAACAGTTTCAACAATTATAGATTGTGTTTGTGTTTTCACCCAAAAACTAGGGTTTAAACCATAATTGATCAATCTGACAAGTTTGAAACCATGTTTTTGGTTATTTCTCCCCCTAAAACACACACACAATAAACCCTGAGCATCAAATTGTGTTATTATGTTGTTTTTAAACGAGTTTGGACTGTTAGGGTTCGTAATATAAAACAGGGATTAGATCTGGAAATCCATGTTGATAACCTGTAAAAGTGATAGCAAAATGATCAGTGTGAATGCACGAACACAATGGAATGATTTTAAACGAACAAGCAATAAGGTGAGTTTAGGTGTAAAAATCTGGAAAAAATTATGAAGGGGTTCGAATGAGATGTTGGGTATATATAGGCTTGTCCCTTCGCCCGTTTTGATCATACGAAGGAGAAACTTTTGTCTCCTTCGACCCTATTGAAAGGGTACGAATGAGGCTAAAAGGGTTCGAATGAGAAAAGTTCATGAACACTCTCCTTCGCCCAACCAAAACATACGAATGAACAAATAAAATCCCACATTCGACCAACCGAATGGGCGAATGAGAATTGGGATTTTTGAAAATTTTCCAAATCTCAAAAACGAGTCCCGGTCCAATTATTTTCCAACTTTTAAGCATCCATCATTCATGTTTTCACATTTTAAAAGTTACAAAGCTCAAATGGTGTATCAAGGTTTAGAAAATCGACATCAACCACCATCAGTTATCAAAAATAAGATGAAAAAGAAAAATCTTTTTGGATTTTCTAAAGTTTATGCTAAAACACACCTAAAATCTTTTTGAGTTTTGTAATTTTTGACGATAAAATAAAATGCAGAAATGTAAATGAAAAACTGTAAATATTTTTGGGATTTCCGGTAAAGGGATCATATCAGTTATTGAGAAATCTGATCACACCGTTGATCTTTTTGAAATTATTATCATTAAAGACAATGTGTGATCTGGCAATTGCTGATATTGTGATCCACATAAACTCACATACAGACTTTTGTGCAGTGCTTTATACTGATACTGATATTTATAGTATAAACGCAATTGTCTGTGATTCCCACGCACACGACATACTCCCGTATCAAGAAGTAAATGCACAAAGACTCATTGTAAAGCGTGATTATGCTTTCGTTGTCTGTAATTGTACAAGATATAATGCATAGAGGTATACAGGTCAGCAAATTAATGCAGCAAAGTAACATATGCACTATACCAGGTTGAGGACTGATATTAATCATGATTTGCATCAATGATCAATACGATGTAATAGATAATCTTTGATCATCATATAACATGAAAAGTTCCTCAATTCGGTAACTTTAGGATTTGGCATATAGCTCTTTTATAAAGACACCCTGTCTGATCTAGGTCCGTAATGACTTACAGCAGAAGATCAGAGAGGCTATCCCCAGACAACTAATAACATAACGACCCTAAACCTCCGAGTTTTGTACAGATACCCTATCAAACGAAATTACGATACTAAGACCATATGCCCATGAGGAGTTCATCCACACAACAATTCGTTTGATATGTATGTATCAGGCACGCAGTAATAGGTCTACGAAGCCTATCAGCACATCGCACAGACTCAGACACACGCCCTATATAGCATTACATTATTTAGAATGTGTCAGATCCCCACTGATGTACTATCATTTCCCTTTATACTCCAGGAAATCATTTTAGAAGTTTCTGATTTTATAGATTTTCGAATTTACTGTTCCCAAGGATAAGCTGGAGCATTTCAAATATGTGACTGCCCAGATATCGTTTGTTCACAGAAATCTGACGGCAATAATCTAAGGGAAGAAGATATAGCAGTCAGCAAAGAAATTTTCTAATTTTTATGGTTTTTGAAATTTTTCAATGTTTTTGGATTTTCAAAATTTTTCTGAAAAACAGTAAAAATTTAAACTAAAAAGTGATAGACTGAGGTGGTGATCAGTCCTGTTTTTCTTTAATACCATTAGCTTTTAAAAGATAATCAAATCTGGATTTGTCAAAAGCTTTGGTAAAAAGATCTGCGCGTTGATAATCAGTGTGGATTTTGACCATATCGATCAACTCTTTAGCATAACAATCACGGATAAAATGATATTTAATCCGGATATGTTTAGCCTTTGAGTGATTTACTAAGTCTTTTGTTAATGCGATTGCGGCCTTATTATCACAGTAAATAGGGGTTTTAAGAAATTGCAAACCGTAATCCACCATCTGCTGTTGGATCCAAAGAACCTGTGAGCAGCAGCTCGATGCTGAAACGTATTCTGCTTCACATGTGGATAGTGCAACTGCGGTTTGTTTCTTGCATTGCCAGGTCACGAGCCTGCTCCCCATAAACTGACATCCAGCCATTGTGGATTTGCTGTCTTTGTCACAGCCGCCCCAATCTGCATCACTAAAAGCGATTAGGTCAAAATTATCATCATGAGGGTACCAAAGTCCTTTCGATGGACAGCCCTTCAGATATCTAAGGATACGCTTGACAGCTGCAAGATGACTCTGTTTCGGCTTCGATTGATATCGCGCACAAAGACATGTCGCAAACATTATATCAGGTCTTGACGCTGTGAGATACATCAGAGATCCGACGATTGCTCTGTATGTAAATGGATCAGTCAGCTCCCCCTTAAGATCAACTCCAATCCCGTGATTGGGCTGTATCGGGGTATCCATCGGCTTCGAATCATCCATCTGGAATCGGCTCAAGACTTCAGAAACGTATTTTGTCTGTTGAATAAAGATCCCCGTTGGTCTTTGCTCCACCTACAAGCCGAGGAAAAACTGCATTTCTCCCATTGCGCTCATTTCGAACTTTTCCTGCATAACTTGTTCAAATTCCATGCACAGAAGTTCGTTAGTTGACCCGAATATAATATCATCAACATAAATTTGTACAAGAAGCAAATCATCTCCTGCTCGTTTCGTGAACAGTGTGCAGTCTACCAGTCCGCGTTTGAATCCTTTCGAGAGAAGATACGTGCTTAGCTCCTCATACCATTGTCTCGGAGCCTGGTGCAACCCGTAGAGAGCTTTGTTTAACACATAAACCTTATCCCGGTGAATAGGGTCCTCAAAGCCTGGCGGTTGACCTACGTAAACTTCCTTTTTGACCACACCGTAAAGAAAAGCGCTCTTTACATCCATCTGATACACCTTAAATTTCTTCCATGATGCAAACGCGAGGAACATTCTTTGCTTCCAAGCGTGCAACCGGTGCATAGATTTCATTGTAGTCGATTCCTTCAACCTGATGAAAACCTTGAACGACCAAACGAGCTTTGTTTCGCACTATGACTCCTCTGTCATCCTTCTTGCACTTAAACACCCATTTGGTTCTAATTTTCTTTCTTCCAGGGGCAAATCTGTCAGGGTTCATACACCAAGTTTCTGGAATTGTAATAACTCCTCCTGCATTGCTTCCACCCAGGCGTCATCCAAAAGAGCATCCTTGTATGTCCGCGGCTCGACCTGCAAAACATAACAAGCAAATGACCAGTCATTTTGAAAACCAGATTTCTGAATTTTGGCATATAAAGTAAGATTGCCAATATTTTCTGGTGCTAGAGCATTTCTCAGCTGCCCTCTTGTCATCACACTGCTACCAGGATCACCAATAACCTGTTCAAGCGGGTGTATCCGATGTATCCGAGATTCCGGATAATCAGGTACTTGTACTCTCGTTTGAGTTGTCAAATTCTCTGTAGAAACCAGATCATTACCCACATTCGATGTTGAAGCATCAGTATTAGATGGGTTCACTGGTGGTGTCACTGTAGCGTTGTCCAGAATAGCTTCACTTGTTGCATCATCGTCTTCGTATTCTGATTCGGATGAATTAAGCGATGTAGAAGCCTCTTGGAACACCTCTTCTTCCAATACAGGAGCAGTGGTATCATTAGAAGCTGTTTGGGGGTTTACCGTGATCGGACGCACTAACGGTGAAGTTACGGCGTTTTCGACCTCGTAGTATAAGCGAAGTACAGCTTCTTCAACCATGCTATCTAGATTGAATGATTCAAAGAAGTCTTTGTAATCAAACATCCAATCTGGTCCTCCACCCTGTACATTTTGTGTATATCTTTGAACTTCGACGTTAGTCCACTCCTCGACTTTTCTAGTTCTTTTGTTGAATACCCGTTTTAATGGGGTTGCGTATCCAACAAAATAACCTTCTTCAGCCTTTGGTGCAAACTTTTCCGAAGGATTCAGCATTGTACACGGGGCACCAAATGGTTCTAGATACTCCAGATTCGGCTTGCGTCGGTTCAACAGCTCATAAGAAGTCTTGCCAAACTTCTTCACTGTCAAAACATGGTTAAGAGTATAACATGCCGCATAAATAGCTTCATTCCAGAACATGACTGGAAGATTTGAATCCGCAAGCATTGTTCTCGCTGTCTCTATAAGAGTCCTGTTCTTTCTCTCTGCGACACTGTTTTGCTGGGGTGTATACGGAGCGCTATATTCATGATGAATTCCTTTTTTTGCACAAAGATCCTCCATCTGAGCGTTTTTAAACTCCGTCCCATTGTCACTCCGGATTCTTTTGATCTTTAGACCATATATATTCTCCAGACGTGTAAACAGAACCTTCAGGTTATCAAAAGTGTCGCTTTTCTGATGCAAGCACATTACCCATGAAAATCTTGAATAATCATCAGTCACCACAAGACAGTATAACTCCCCGGCATGACTTTTACGTCTGACTGGACCGAATAAATCCATATGCAAACGTTCAAGTGGCAGCTCAACGGAATTGACTTTCTTTGGTCTATGGAATTGTTTGTGCTGCTTTCCCTTCTTGCAACTGATACACTTGTCATTCAAATGGAAGTGTTTTACATTAACTCCCGTGACAAGTTCATTTTTCACAAGCTGGTTCATCTTTCGCAAATGGATGTGTCCCATTCTCCTGTGCCACATAATCGATTCTTTTTCTGTAGCCTTAGAGAGGAAACACGTGACTTGGCCATGGGTGGTCATTGCTTTGGACATGTCGAGAATATACAAGTTGTTAACTCTCGGTGCCTTCAGCATCACCCACTCTTTCGGTAGCTCAAACCCAGGTTTCAAGATGTAGCAGGATTTATCATCAAAATACACAGAAAATTGTTTATCACAAATTTGACTAACACTGAGCAAATTATAGTCTATCTGTTTCACGTATGAAATCCGCTCAAATGTTACGACCCCATTGCTTACACTACCCTCCATAGTAATGTATCCTCCCTTATTACCAGCAAATGCCACATAACCTCCGTTAATGTTTTTGATGTCAAAGAGTAACGTGAGGTCCCCTGTCATGTGACCAGAAGCTCCACTGTCAACAATCCATAGGCTGCTAACAGGGCCAGCTGGAGCTCCCTGCACATTTAAAGTAAAGCAGTTAGTTCTTTCGGGGGACCCAAGCCTGTTTGGTCTTGGGTCTTTGAACAGGTTGTTTCAAAGAGTCTTTTGAATTGAAAATATCTTGGGTTACTTCAATCCCTTTCTTCTCACTCACAATTTTCTTTTTCTCACTCTTCTCATTCTGTGAAGTAGAGGCTCCTTCAGATTCCTTAGATGACCAAGATTGCTCAGATCTTTTCAAGATCCGTATCTGAGATTTTGAAGTCTCAGTCGGTTTCTTTACTTCATCTTTAAAAGCGACCTTCTTGGTTACCTTCTCTGATTTAACAGAGACAGGTCCAACTGCTTGTTTTCCATTAGGTTTAGGAGCAACCTTTTTGTTATCAGCAGTTGAGTTCATCATAGGTTTCTTAACAGATTTATCCATGGTCATCCGGTTGCGCTTATCATACGTCATCGGACGGTTTTCCCTCTTGTTGTAAAAATTGTTTTGATTAAAATATGGTTCTTGCTGAGGGTAATACCGTCTCTGTTGATAGCCATAGTTGTCAACTGGATAATCATGATGTTTCCTCATCCCCACCTCGTGCCTTTTGTGTCGTACGTACGAACAGGCGGCAAGTAAATGTCCCCGTTCCCCGCACTTATAACACGCACGGTATTCCTCATAGTTTTCCTTGATTGGCGACTTGGAAAAGCTAGCAATGGGATATCGATCGACCATGCATTGTTTCCTTAAACTCTCAGGAGCTGGGTCCTTTGAGTAAGTCGGTTCAATAAAACTGTTTTCTTTATGAACAGGCAAAACAAATTGTGTGACATTGACCTTAGCTTCTTTATCCGAATAAATTTTGTCTAAAATCTCTTGAGGAATGTCATTGGTTCTTTCAAATTTTGGAAACCAAATCGTACTTTCCTGCCAGATCTTTTCTATTTTTGAATAATTGACAAACTTAATCGGATATTCATCATTTGATAAAATCTTATCGGAGCCTTGCATCCGATAGAAGATTTTCACAGGTTTATCACACGATTCGTTGCTCACATCATTGTTTTTCTCAGATTTAAGCTCATTTTTCTTATCAACCGGTTTTACCACATTTTTCTCAAATTTGGTTTCATTTTTCTTTTCTACCGGTTTTCTTACATTTTTCTCAACCTTCTTTACCTCTTTCTTTTCAAAACTCTTACCAACAAACTTTTCATTTTTCTTAACCTCATTTTTACGATGAGCATTTGCTATTGGATGAATGATCTGAGACGGTGAGACTGGCTCAGTAGTGATTATATGATTTTCATCAGGGATATCACTATCACTTTCAACCGTCTCAGATGGTTCATCTTCTTCATCTGAATCATCAGTAGCGACCACACCCTCATTATTTCCCAGTACTGGTCTCACATCAGAATATGGATCCCCGACACTGGAAGTGTTAGGCTCATTTTCTGATGTGGAATCAGAATTGATTAAAGTTTCCGGTGGTATTGCATGTAAAGTGTGATTCTCAAACAATACCGGAGATGGGACCGACTTATAGTTTGCACTATTTGACTGGGAGGGTTCTTCAATGATATGGTCGACTACATATGCTATGTGCTTGTAACTTTCTAATTTCTTGTTAACTTTTTCGGCAAAGCACTTGATGGTTGCCATTTCCAATTTAGTGTTTTCCATTTCATTGATGTAATTATTAATGGCAAGTTGTTTGATTAACAATGTCTTTTTAAGTTCAGACACATCCTTTTTATAACCATCAAGAACTTTGTTGAAATCTTTTAAGTCCTTTTGATAAATCTGACAGTTGATTTTTGCACTCTCAAGTTGGACCTTGAGAAGCTTGTTTTCATCAGTCAGTTTTTCAAATTCAGCACATTAATCACATTTAACACACGCTTGAGATTGAGTTTCAGAACTTACCGGCTTAGGAGGTTCTGTCATGGCCATCAAAGCGAAGTGAGCTTCCTTCCTTGCGAAGAATTTGGAGTAGTCAATCTTGGTGCACGCATCATCCACTATACATGACTTGCGGGTCATCAGGAAATCAGCTTCAGCTAACAGTTGGTCTATGTCATCATCTAGTGAATTCACACTAGCCTCTGAATCAGATTCACTCTCCATGTCCGAGTAAGCTGAATCGTCTTGGTCTCCAACATCAGTGACAGAATCAAGAATCATCCCCGATCTCTTGTCTTCACTCTCAGCAATCACATCCTCATTCACTTCTTCAATCTTCAACTCCGATACTTTTTCAATCACAACCTCTTCTTCAATTTCCTCATTCTCATCCAAACTCATCTGCTGTGCTACACAAGCTACATTCCCAACAGTGATCTCCTCCACCCCCAATTGCATTCCAGTCCAATCAAAACCTTCATCCTTTTGGATCACAAGTGCTTGGTTTTGATTGTCAGTTTGGTTTTAGTTTTGTGTGTTAGGTGTAGTGATAGGAACAATAGTTCGGTTTGGATTTTGTTGAGGTTGGTTTTGAGTTGTGGATTGTCCGGTGTTGTTGTTTTGTTGACGGTTTTGATAAGTGTTTTGTGGTTGAAAGCTTGAGATGTTTGGACTGTTGTATGACACTTGATTTTGGTTTTGGTTTTGTCTATTTTGGTATGTTGAATTGAAAGGGTTTTGGTTACCTTGTTGTGCTGGCTGTGTGCACTCTCTTTTAAAATGTCCCTTCTCACCACAGTTAAAGCATGTAACCTTTGCTTTGTTGAATCCGTATGTGGTGTTGGGAGAGGTTGAGAGATCAGTTCTGCTAGTCTTTTGAATAAAGTCAGTGGCTCTCCTCATAATGCTTGCAAAAGCCCACTGAATGTCCATCAACTCCATTTCCTCTTTGTCGATTTGAGCATAGTCCTCATTGGTGAGATTATTGTTACCAATTTGACTTGCTACCAAACCGTTGTAAGAAGCAACCATAGCAGATACAAGAGCAACATGCTGTTGAGCAATTTCAACAGTCACATTGTTAAGGTTTGAGGTCTCTAACAAAATCGGGTTTTGACTTGATTGTGCTTGAGTAATCTGCATCTGATTCAATTGAGGAGGATATTGTTGTTGTTGTTGAGGTTGACTTGATGTGTAGCATGCGGCTTGTTGTAATGGTGAAAATGGTGGAATAAAGTTTGGTGTTTGATAAGGTTGTTGTGTGTATGATGGTGTGAAAGATGAAGTTTGGGCAAGGTAGTTAATGGGTGCTTTTGTTGGTTCAACAACGTTGGATACACATGCTATGTGAGGTGCAACATTAGAAGTGGTGCTTGAAGCAGAAAGAGAGTTAGATGTACCACTCACATATAAATCAGGATTCTGTGGAATCTGAGCTCTCTTAGCTTTTCTCTTTTCCTCCATCTCTTTGTTTTCCAGCTTTTGAATGAACTCGTTAATAGTCCAATACTGGTAAGCATCCTTCTCCTTTAACACTTCGATGTGTTGGTTCCAGTAGGGTGGTAAAGCATCAGCAAATTTATCTACTAACTCCGACATTGGAATGCTGATCTCATAGCTCGACAATTCAGTGAGCAAATGGCAGTACCGTGGAACCAACTCTTTTAGGGTCTCATTACCCATGTAACTGAAGTTTTCAAATTCCTTTCGAAGCTCCTCCATCCTTAGCTTCCTGGTCTTCTCATTTCCATCATGTCGATTTCTCAGCATATCCCATAATTGTTTGGATGTTGTACACGATCCAAACTGATGCAAAAGATCAGTGTTGATTGCCTGGGATAGCTGAGAGAATGCCTTCTTCTCTATCGCAAACCTTTTCTTCTCATCATCCGCCAAATTCTCCAAAGGTATCGGTTCTCCAGTATTCTCCAGAATAGGAGCAACGTACCCCTTCACAATCATTTGCCATGCCTCGGCTCCCTCAAGTCCTTGTCCCTCAACATGGATCTTGAACTTCGTCTTCCAAGTATTGTACTCCTTCATGTCCATTAGCTTTGGTGGACGAGTGCCGCTTCCAGAAGATAGATCATGAATAAGAGTTGATATAGCGTTGGTCGTCTGCGAATGAACTGCTGCTGCTGCGACTCCCCAATAGTTGTCAATCGGTTGTGGTAATGGTTGAACAACTTGTTGTGGTGCCGAACTAGTCATTGCCATAAAATTGATTGGCTATGATGGTTGACTAGTCTTCTGAGCTGCAATGGACCACGGATCTTGTGTTGTCTGCTGTTGTGGTGCTTGAGTAGGTCTAGGCGTTGTTGGAAAGTTCCACATCTTGTCCTGCAAACGATTAAACATGAAAAGATTAAAAATGTTTTAAAAACAGGATGCTCCTTCGTATAAACGGTCGTGCGAATGAGAAATAAATTTCTCCTTCGACCGTTTTTAACTGATACGAATGTGAACTAAAACAACAAAATCTCCTTCGACCACTTAAGTCTCTCTTTCGACCGCTTTTCTGGCTCCTTCGACCGTTTGATCAGACGAAGGTGAAACAAATGGACGAATGTGAAAAATAAGCAATCAAAGTCTTCTTTCGACCACTATAACACCTCCTTCGTACACAAAATCCTTCTTTCGACCCTAATGATTTCCACTTTCGACCAAACTCTCTCGTTCGACCCCTGTGATTTCAAAAATGGTTATTCTTTGAAAATCAGTTAATTTTGATCATGTTTATCAAATGTTGATGGATTTTGATGATCTAAAACAGGTTTTGAATCGGAATTGATTTGGAACAACTTTAATAAAGAGAATTATCCGATTTAAACTCGAAATCAAGGTGTAATCGATCAAAATCTTATCACATCAGTTTGTTCATTGAAAACAGAAACTTTTTGACCAAAATTGGGTCCAAATCAACTGAGAGATTATTAATTTGTGGTTGTTTGATCCGAAATGGCTCTGATACCACTTTGTATGTGCGTGAAAGGATCGATAACAAACAAAGATTGATCAAACAAGTTAGTTTCAGGTGCGGAAACCCTAAAACTATCACAAAATAATAATCAAACAGATTCAAACAAACAGATCATCATTTTCAAACGTTTTCATTAATAAAACACTTGTTTACGCGTTGAAATATAGATACAATCAAGGTATGAACGATAAACAGGTTTAACAAAACACTAGAGAGAGTTTCTGAAAGTGGAGGGAATAATAATGATCAAAAGTTACATTCAAAAATCAAACTTGTCTATTTATAGACTGCACATTCGCCCAAACTGTTCATGCGAATGTGCAGGTTCGCCCAAAACAATCGGTCGAACCAAGTTCTACTATAATCTAAATCTTCATTCGTCCAAACTATCTTCCTTCGCACCTTTCATGCTTCCTTAGCACCCTTTAAAACTCTCCTTCGCACCTTCGATATTACCAAAACATATTATGTTTTACAATCCAAAGCTTTAGTCGCACTTTTGCATCTACAGATTGCAATTACGTGCTTCTGTGAAACTCTGTGAAACTATATGTAAACTGTATGTGATTACGTGAACTTAAACCAAAAGCGTTAATAAAAATCGTAATGGGTGGACCATTAGGATGGTTGGGGTCTTAACACATGGGGTGACACTTGTTATGGTCCAAAATAGCGAAAACATCGAAGAAAACACGCGGTACAACGGACCAGGCCACCTGGAGCGAGCCGAGGCAGAGTGAGCGGCCGCTCACTCTGACCGCGCGAACGCTCACGGGCTTCTGACGAAACAAAACCGCCTTAAACTCTTATTTAAACAATCTTAAGCCCCAAGAATCCCCTAAACTCAACCCTAATCGCCCCCCCTACTGCCTAGTTACGAAAATATTATCCTCAAACACCTGCTAAGGCTCAAGAACATCGATTGGGAAGCTTGGAGAGCAATCGGTTGGTGGTTTTGAAGTGCTTGCGGTATAATATTCATTCTCTTATGTTTTAATCTTCTTTAATATGTTTTTAAAACATCATAACTGAGTTCGTCCAGGTCTGAAACATTTTCATAAAGATTAAAACTTGATGTTTATAAAGATTGAATGGGCTAAACATAATCTTATGTGATTATTATTTGATAGGTTGCATGATATGCATGTTTATGATGTTTTAGACTCCTAGGGTTTATGGTTAATGATGTTTAGCATGTATTTTGTAAGTTTCTGATCATGTTATGCCTTATGAATGTTGCATGATGGTTTTTGAGTATCATTGATCGATTATATGCGTATATGAGTAGTTTTAATAAGAGTTTACACATGATTAAAATCTGGACAGAATGTTTGGGTTGATTTGTAGGGTCTGTTATGTGACTTAAGAGTATTAATATAATTGATTTCTTGGCATGGTTTTATTGTACATGGTCTTAGCTTTTCATAATGGGCAAAATCATCTGATTTGAGCGTTGTTTGATAGGGTGTTGAAATTTTCTTTGATTAAAGGTCCTATCAGATTTCCGGATTAGTAAACTGGGTCGACTTTAAACAATCATAACTTGAGTCTTACAAAGAATTAAATTATGAAATTTTGACAGTAGGTCCAAATTGGAGCACGATAGGACATGCATCATTGTGTCATGGGTTGTGAACGTTACTTAACTTATACTTTGCTTTACATTCAATGGTTTTATTTTGGGCGCATTGTTTTGCACATGAACTTAAACGATTATGTTTGATTTACGCTTCCGCAACTTGATTTTCAATAACAAACTAAATGATTTAGGAATTTATTGTCGTTCTTATTACTTATGTCTATGGGATCCTGGTATGTCACGCGCCTCGCGGTATAAACCCCACGGTGGATATTTGAGGGTGTGACATTTTTTCTCTCTATAAAAGACAAGCAATTCGTCATTTCTTTTTCCAACTTTATTTCTCTTCATTTATTATGATAAATAAATAAAGCTACCATCGATAAAAAAAAAATATTATTTTTTTCCTATGAAAAAAATGGATAAGAGTAAAGCCTTTGGTAATCAAGATGAAATTGGTATTCTCGGAAGATTCTTACAATCAAAGGAAAATATTATTCTTATCACGATCTCTTTTACAGCCTGTCTAATTAGAGATGGGTGTATAGTGAAATAATATGTCTCTGATTCTTGAGGAATTAGAGCTATTATGTGTAGTAATTTTTGTTTTTGTTTTTGTCTTCTTCAGTTTTTTTGGTCGTTTTCTGCCTGTATATGTATGTATTTTTTTATTCTAATGTAAGAAATGTCATAGTTAGCATTACTTCAGTTTTGTATTGAATGTCATAGTTAGCATTACTTCAGTTTTTTATGGATATTGGATTTTTTTGTTAGAATTCTTACGTTTTTTATATTTTGGTGAGTTTTGTATCGATATGGATATTGTATATACCTTTGTTAGAATTCTTACGTTTTTTATATTTTGGTGAGTTTTGTATCGATATGGATTTTTTTTTTAAAATTCTTACGTTTTTTATATTTCATTCAAATTATGCGGTTGTAATAATATAAAGTTGAATTCTATAACAGCTTTTTGAGTTTTTAATCTGCTGTTCAATAAACAGATCATAGTATTTGGTTTGTTTATGTTTTTTATATTTTGTTTATAATAATTGTATTAAAAAAAGATATATGATTTGTTATGTTTATTTTTAAGCAACAACTGTTTGTTATAACAATTGTATATATCATTAATAATCAGATATTACTTATAGCAGACGCATAAGCATCAATTACCACCCATATCAACAGCCCAAAAATAATGATTACGGTTTTGAAGTAACTTAATAAAAACATTATTTATTATTATTGTTGTCTTTGCAGTTGTCTTTCATTCTATAAAAAATAAATTAAAATTTCGATAACTAACGTCCAACTTTATAGTTACTTGAAATCCAACTAAGAAAGTTGAAATCCAACTAATAAAGTCTATAAAAGGGGATGAATTCCCAATATTCATTTTCAGTATTCTCACTTTACATCTCTCCATTCAATATGCATTATGATATTACTTTTAATTCTGTTTCCACAAATTTTTTTAAAGATTCTTTCAATCAAAGGAAAATAGATTGCCAACAGTCTGTTGGTAAACTACTTCAAATTGATGTTTTCCAATGATTCTTCCAATCAAAGGAAAACATCAATTTATTATTACATATATACATCCACTTCCTATTTTCAATGGTTAAGCTTTTTAGATCTGGATGATATTTAGATACGAATTGCTGTCATGTACTGGTTTTCATTGTTTTGGTTCGATGATGCTGTGAAGAAACATCAATGACTAGGGTTTCGTTATTAGTAGTGTTTTTTTATATTTCCTTGTATTTTTATTTAGTTTGTAAAGTCACATATTGTAATTCTGTTTTAATTAAAGTAGTTTTTTAGAGATATTTTGTATAGGTTCTTTTATAAGTGTTCAATTTTTTATTTATTTCTGTTAAATTCAATGTTTAACTCAAATTATGAATTGTAATTATGGAAGTTTGATTGACGGTTATTTCGTAAGAATTTTTGGATTACCATTGTTAGTGACAATGTCTTTTTAGCAAAGCAAGTTAAACAAGTTTTTCATGTTCAATTTTTCTAAGATAGAATTTAAGCAATTATTTATAATAAGAAAACATAAAACATCACATGTTCATATTTCTACAAATACTTGTAAATACTTTTTGTTTTTGTCTGGAAATTTGTATTTAAAAAAAAAAGAATTTGAAGAGTTGTTTCAATGGGAAAATTAATTAATCAAACATTTTGATAACATGTAGATCCTTCATTTGTAAATTTCGATCTACATCGTTTATTTGTAAAGTGGCCATCATATACTGTAATTGAAGACAATTGTTTGATATATCTGTTGGTAAGTCCACAATTATTCTACAGTCGTCATCATGGAATTTAATTTTTATTTATTTATATTATTACACAGGTAATATTAGTTATTAAGATGAAAGTTGTATAATAACATCAGTTTTTTATGCTCTATTTTGTTTTTGTTTTTGTTTTCAGTTCTGTGTTAATTTACTTTTCTTTTCTTTGCATTTGTTTATTTTATATGTATTTTGTTTATTGATAGAAGAAATCTGTTTGTTGGTATTAGTTCACTATTGTAGCGATATTGTACTTTTTTTATCAGTATACATTATCTTGCATGTTTTGTTAATAGTTTGTGCTTGTTGGTATTAGTTCGCTTTTGTAGCGATATAAAACAAAAGAATTCAAATCATTTACCGGTTCAAATGAGTATAAAATAAATATTTTTTGTTTTTTAATAAAAATAATAAATAATAATGATAATATGTAAACTTGTGGTAATATTTTGTAGTTGTCTAATAATAATAAAATAAAGTACTTCTATCATTTACTACTATCGTATTGTTCAAGTTTTTATCTACTTGGTTTATTTGTACAGTTGTCATAATTATAAATTTGAAAAGAATAATATTATTTAAAGTTGAAAACAACTCATAAAGTTGAAAATCAACGTAGGAGTTATTGGTTTATTCATTCTATAGAAAATGGAGGCATTCAAAATATTATTTCAAGTATGAATATTGTTTTAATATTAAGTTTAATAATTTCCACTGCATTGTCACTTTTGCTTCATCATTTATGGTGGGGTTTTTCCTTCCACAAATTACCCAATCTGTTGCAAAAAATACTGAAAAACTTTGATATGACAATAGCTGTTTTTACTGTCAACAGAAGTTATAAAAAGACCCTAAAATAATGATTACGATTTTCAAGTTACTTTATTAACATTATTGTTTTATTATTATTAATATTGTGAAGTAATTATCTTTTTTTATATAAAAAGTAGAAAAAAAAAGTCACAAAAGTAATTTAAAAAATTATATTTACTTGAAATACAACTGGTAAACTTGAAAACCAACTTTACGAATAGTTAGTGTATTCACACTATAAAAGGGGACGAATTCCCAATAATCATTTTGCATCTTTATATATTCGTTTAACTATTCTCACATACATCTTTCCATCCCATATGCATAATGATATTACTTTCAAATGTCTTTCCACAAATTTTCGAAAGATTCTTACAATCAAAGGAAAATTGATTACCAACATTTCGTTGGTAAAAAAGTTTGAATTGATGTTTTCCGATGATTCATACAATCAAAGGAAAACATCAATGAATATTTATTTTATATATATGCTGCACCGGTTCCCTATTGTCAATCTTTAGGGCTTTTAGATTTAATATCATGTATCTTGTATTTTAAATTTGCAAAGATCTTGATGAATATCTTCATGAATCTTCTTGATCCACGTATAAGTGTGAGACTCGTATTTCTCTTTGGTCGTCACTAACAAAGGGATGATCCTTTTATTCGTTAGGGCTTTTAGAACTGGATGAAATTTAAATATCTTCCGATGATGCTGGCAAGAAATATCATTCTCTATTGTTAGGTTGTTATAAATATATGTTTTTTTTTTGTTTCGTTGTATTTTTATGTAGTTTGTAAAGTCACATATTGTAATTCTATTGTCATTGAAGTATTTTTTTTTAAATATATTTGTATTTATTTTTTTATAAATCTTCCATTTTGTATTTATTTTTCTTAAACTAAATATTTAACTCAAATTATTGAATTGTATTAATATTGTTGAATCGTATAACAGGTGTTTGACAGAGACTTTGTTAAATAGAATTATTGGTCTAAATACAAATTTGAGTATAATAAAACTGATTAAATAGTCTACCGTTAAAATCAACAGATCATTGATCTTTAGTAATCAAACATTTAAAATGTAAAGATGTTATAGTTATTAGTAGCAACTGTCTAAGTCTATAACTGTTTTAACCAAACACTTGAATTTACATTTGTTATCAACAGTTTTTAAAATAGTGTTTCAAAATTCTGCTATATTAACGGCGTACTTTGAACGACGTTATCAAATACGGTTTTTCTTTCAATTTTATATTTACCTCTTAATTTGATCATCCTCTTTTTTGTTTTGATATGTGTTATCTCAACAGGGCTTTAATTTGCTGATAAAAATCATATATACTATACAAAACTACTTAATTAAAATTTCAAAAATCCTTTGTTTCTTTTTCAGAATCTCGCTTGAAAGATCCTTTTTTAATTCCGTCAACGATTCATTGATGTCATTTTCGATTTGTAGTTGTTGCATCAAATAGTCTTCTATTTTGTCTCTTAAAGCACTTGCTGGTTCATGCAACACCATATCTAGCAGGGAAATGTTTGCCCAGGATTGTTCCTTAATTGTTTCTTTGATCCTCTCTACTTCATTGCAAATATTTTCATCTTTTCTCTTTTCTGTTAGTGACCAAGCGTTGGATAAAGACTTAGCATCTGATGTATCAGCAAAATGGTAGTATGATCTATTTGCCATTTTTGTAGATGAATTTTAGAATATGTACTGTGTGGAATTTATAGATAATTATTTCGTCTATTCGTTTTCCAAAGTCTTCGTCCATTTATGTTTCACAAATTGTATAGACTTTTTAGATACTATAAACGTTTTGAAATTAATTAAATATTCATTATAAGAAAACCTTTCGTTTAACACGTTAACCCAAGTATAATAAATATTTTACCGTATGACCTTTTATCTTCACGCGTTGTCAGTTATAAAATACTAAAGACATTCGAAAGTTCATCATAAAAATTTTAATTAATATTAACACTTACATTTCGGTGTTCACCAATTGTATCAATGGCAGCCCCAAGTGATAACCGTGAAGATGAAATGAAGGATTTTGTTCTTAATCAAATTACACGACAATAATATCAAGATTTGAAGACTACAAGAGAGTTAAAGATTTGTTTTGACCGTTTGCACTTGGGCACATTTGACGTTGTTCAATGGATTTTGAAGTCCATGCCTTCGACTGTTGTTCGTGATTTTTCGGTGTTGTGCAATTCAGAGTCCGGTATTAAGGATGTAGAACTTTTGGCAAGATTCAAAGATCTACACGCACATCTTGAAGCTTCAATGGAATTGAAGCTTAAGTTTATTAAATCCTTTAACCAGGGCCGACTCAATGTTTTAAGGGGGCTAAAGCAAATTAAAAAATTGAGGCCTTTTTATATTAGTTATGTTTTAGGTTGAGCAAAATTTTAAGGTCTAAAAGATAAGGTCCTTTTCTATTTATATAACACATCAATACAGTAAATATTATTAAATATTATTTTTGTTTTTAATAATTTAAGTTAAATAAAGCTTTAGACAGTATTTATTTCATCTTACTTTGTATGTATATTTTAATATATATTTAAATATAATCTAAGTTATATTACAGTTAATGTTTTATACTTTTCTTAGAAACGAAATACACTTGAAACAATATTTATGAATATTACACTGGATAAAATTTAATTTACTGTCAACAAGTAAATAAATTAAACTGAGTTTATATAATTACTATATATTAAAACTAGCTTTTATCCCGGGAGCGTCCCGGGGTTGAAAAATATAAAATTCTAATAATACTAATACTAATATTAATAATTATTACTCTTGTAATTAAATAAATAAAAAAATAACCTTGCTATAAGGTGACACCATGTGTTGCAGTGTTGCGCAGTTCTTTCTCCTAACTTCTCTTGATGAAGTATACCTATACATCTTTAAAAGAGTAAAATTCAATGAAAGCATGGCGATTGGGCTGAATTTCACCATCGTAGATAAGAACCTAGTTTAAAAGAAAACACATTATTAATGAATAACTTGAACACTTTGTGTTTTTTTTCCTGTATGAACGAAACCCCACAAAAATAGTCTTTTTTTCTCCGTTTTTATATAGCACGTACTCATTGGAAAGATAATAAAACGCTCGTTAATTTAGTGTAATTTTTTCTTTAAAAAATCTCGTATATAAAAGATATTAACATTTAAAAATTATGGAAGCAAACCTAAGAAAAAAAATTTAAATTTGTTTTTAAATTCTTTTTTCCTAAAATAACTCTATTTAAATTTAGTAGATTAGGTTTTATATTATTATTTTTTTTAAATTACCTCGTATTGATGACTTGTTCGACTAGCTTCAAGGGTCGAGTTTCTATTCTAAGATTGACTTGAGGTCAGGTTATCATCAACTGAGAGTCCGAGAGGAGGATGTGGCAAAAACAGCCTTTCAAACTCGTTATGGGCATTATGAGTTTTTGGTAATGCCATTCCGGCTGACCAATGCACCGGCTGTGTTCATGGACCTTGTGAACGAAGTGTGTAAGCCTTATTTGGACAAATTCGTCATAGTGTTCATAGATGACATATTGATTTATTCCAAAAGCAGGAAAGAGCATGAGCAACACCTGCAGCCGATCTTGGAACAGAGGACTTTGTGGTGTACAGTGACGCATCTATCCAAGGGTTAGGGTGTGTGCTGATGCAGCGTGATAAGGTGATCGCATATGCTTCATGACAATTGAAGGTTCATGAGAAAAATTACACCACCCATGACTTGGAACTAGGAGTGGTGGTTTTTGCTCTAAAGATTTGGAGGCATTATCTCTGTGGGACGAAGTGTACGATCTTCACTGATCACAAGAGCTTCCAATACATATTTGATCAAAAGGAGTTGAACAAGCGACAGCGTCGATAGGTCGAGCTTCTAAATAATTTTGAGCGTGCCATCAAATATCATCCAGGGAAAGCTAATGTAGTAGCAGATGCCGTTAGTCTTAAGGAAACAAAACCCAAACGGGTGCGAGCTTTACAACTTACCATACATTCTAATCTTCCTGATAAGATACGTGAAGCCCCGGGCGAGGCTTTGAAGGAAGAAAACATCTCGCTTGAAACTTTACATGGTACTGATAAGCATCTGGAACTAAGGACAGATGGTCTTCAATACTTCATGAATCGTGTCTGGATACCACGTTTTGGGGATCTCAGACAACGGGTGCTCGATGAAGCTCACACCTTTCGATATTTGGTACATCCTAGTTCGGATAAGATGTACCAAGATCTCAAAACTCTTTACTGATGGCCAAACATGAAATCCGAGATAGACACTTATGCTAGTAAGTGCTTGACTTGTGTAAAGGTTAAGATTGAATATCAGAAACCTTCAGGCTTACTCCAGTAACGAGAAATCCCTATGTGGGAATGGGACGAAATATCTATGAACTTTATCACAAAGCTCCCTGGAACGCCAACATGGCATAACATGATTTGGGTTATCATTGATCATTTAACCAAATCGGAACATTTTCTGGCAATAAAGGAAACTGACACGCTGGAGAAACTGGCCAACATCTACATCATAGAGGTCGTCTCTAGGCATGGGGTTCCTACTTCCATCATATCTGATCGCGATGCATAATTTACTTCTCCTTTTTGGACTACTCTCCAAGATGCTTTGGGGACTCGCTTAGATATGAGCACAACCTATCACCCACAAACGGATGGACAAAGTGAACGTACCATCCAAACATTGGAAGATCTGCTACGAGCGTGTGTGGTGGATTTTGGTAACAGTTGAGATAAGCACTTTCCTTTGATTGAATTCTTGTATAATAACAGTTATCACACTTCCATTTAGTGTGCGCCTTTTGAGGCTCTATATGGATGCAAGTGTAGGTCTCTCATCTGCTAGACTGAAGTTGGGGATAGTCAGTTGACAGGTCCCGAACTCGTGCACGAACTTCTAAGAAGATAGTGCAAATCAGAAACCGGATTGCTACTACTCGTGATCGACAGAAAAGCTACGTTGATAAGCGTAGAAAACCTTTGGAGTTCCAGATCAGGGAAAAGGTACTATTAAAGGTGTCATCTTGGAAGAGTGTGATACGCTTTGAAAAACAGGGGAAGTTGAACCTGCGATATGTTGGACCATTCGAGATTGTCAAAAGGATTGGTCCAGTAGCTTACACGTTAAACCTGCCTGATGAACTTAGTGGGGTGCACAATGTATTCCACGTATCAAATCTAAAGAAATGCTTATCGGATACAACACTAGTAGTGCCACTAGAGGAGATCCAGGTGGACGACCAGCTACGGTTCGTGGAAGAACCAGTGGAGATTCTTGAGCAGGGCATCAAGAAACTCAGACAGAGCACTATTGTCACACCCTCAAATTCCACGTGCGGGGTTTTACCGCGAGGCGCGTGACAAACCGGGATCTAAGTCAACGGTCACAATAAACGACACTATATGATACGTAAAATGACATAAACAAACCATCAAGTTTTCATAAATCCATCGCAGCGGAAGCGTAACTTTATTACAACCCAAAATGTAAAAGTACGTAAGTCTGTGTTAGAAAAGATAGCGTTAGCTAGACGCATGAGTAATACTACTACGACCGGAAACCAATACAGACAACGATATATGATTTTTGCCCGAAACGATTATGCACTACCTCCAGTAGCGTTATGACCGAGACAATATGCACCCGCCCGGCAACCAGCCGACGGGTGGGGTCTGTCAGTCCCAATAGATCTATCCACATTTTCCCCGTTATGCTATCCAGCATATTCATGGTTTCCCCGGGACTTTACGTATCGTATAGTATGTAAATGAATCAACACTAGTATAACATGATAATTTATGAAATAAGTATGAGCATGTGTCTCCCCCGAAATGTAAAACGTAAAGTGGGACCGTGAAACTCACCTGATGCTGCTTTTCGCACTAAGACAAGTAAACCTGCTCAATAGACGGCACCAAATACCGGTGACCTATCATGACGAGCGTATAAGGTGTTAGACTAACAACCCGTAGGTTGATTAGTCCCTAGCAGTCCAGACCATAACCGTGTATATATGAAATGATGTTTTAAACGTTTAACCGACCACACCAGACAAGGCCCGACATCCCATTTGTGACCCGACATCTCACATGTTAGCCGAAAGCAAGATATCATGCAACATATGCAATTAAACACTTAATGCGCGCAAGAGTTCACCTAATCTAACATAACAGTTAATTAACGCATAACAAAGTCCGAACACGTGTTACCAAGTCATTAGACATGTCCTGGGGTTCCTAACATGTTCCTAGGTGTCAATCCGTGTGTCGGGATGTTAAAATATACATACAGCAGCATTACACGCGATTAGAGACCAAACTAGCATTTAGGATTGTAATCACTAGTAGAAATGGCATTTAGGATTGTAATCACTAGTAGAAGTGGCATTTAGGATTGTAATCACTAGTAGAAATGGCATTAAGGATTGTAATCACTAGTAGAAGTGGCATTTAGGATTGTAATCACTAGTTGTTTAGGCGAATAGGATTGTAATTGCATGAACTTCAGGCGATTAGGTTCCTATTCGCATGAAGCATCATGCGAGTAGGAGCCTACTCGCCTCTGCACATCTGTAGTGCATTTAAGCGCGTCGAACACTTCAAATCAGATCCGAAACATGTAAAAACACCCAATACCCAACCCAAAACATTAACCCAACTATTTCAAGCAAAAACCCCTAATTTATCATCACCCTAGCCGTCCCGAATGCACGCGGTTTCCCAAAATAGCATATCTTGCATGTAAGCATCACATCAACATGTAAAACTTACCCTAAATAGCAAATACTCAGATTTCATCACATAACGGCGTTATCCGACATTACCCTACTGTTCTAGCATCATCCTAGAGCAAACCCTATCTTCAAACAATCAACCAAACACAACATATTATCATCAATCCACCATAATCGCCCAAACGGGTCAAAACGCCTAATATCAATATCACACATCTATGAACCTTCAAATCCCTAGATTATCATCATATTAGCTTATCTAGATCAGAAACATATCAATAACACAAGAACAATCATGTTTAGACGATAAAGATCCTATCTTGCATGACTACATCACATAAAACAAGTATAGATGTGTGGGTTTGTTTTGAAACCGATTTTAATAAGTTTTCAAAGACACAAACGTTTATAAATCAGGTCTGGACCTTTAGGGATCAAAACAATACTATTATAAAGGTTTGGGATGAAGAACACACCTTGAAATGGTGAGATTATGGGTTGTAAGACTTGAAAATATGATTTCTTGCTCAAAAACGAGTTGCAGAGGTTGGATAAGGTGTGGGGTGGCTTTGGGGTGTATTAGGGTTTCACAAATGATGTTTTGAAACATAAGGGTGGTATTTATAGGCGTTTTTAGTCGTGACCTGTAGTATAGGCGAGTACGCAGATGTTATTGGCGAGTAGGATCCTATTCGCTAGTAACAACTAGCATTTAGGCCCTACTCGCTAGTAATACTAGCATTTAGGCCCTATTCACTAGTAACAACTAGCATTTAGCCCTACTCACTAGTAACAACTAGCATTTAGCCCTACTCAATAGTAACAACTAGCATTTAGCCCCTAATCACTAGTAACAATTAGCATTTAGCCCTACTCACTAGTAACAACTAGCATTTAGCCCCTAATCACTAGTAACAACTAGCATTTAGCCCCTAATCACCCCAAGGGGCTTCCTACTCGCCTATAGCCTAAGTATCCGAGCTTTTGGCACGTTAAACCCTATTTTAACATATATAAACACGTTTTCACATACCGACAAGTCACATAATGATTACCAACATATAATGCACGATAAATAACACGTTCCCACCCGATCACCAATTCCCGGGACCCGAGACTTGCGTGTGTGCGTTAAACCCGACGATTCCACGAATCACCGATCCTTGTACACATGGTTATGGACCGACACCCAATGGTCCCTCGGACCATTGTAACGACTCCCGATGATTCCCGAATCATCGATACGACTCAACCGACCCGGTCAAGTATGATATTAAGTAGTTGTTTTCAATGTTTTCGTTGAGATAGACTCGTATGTATGCAAAGTATGAAACGCATGTATGTAAAGTATGAAAAATATTAACCTGAATATGCCGGGTGTCACAACTATACCTTTTGTTAAAAGTGCGATGGAATTCCCGTCTAGGACCGGAATATACGTGGGAACGCAGAGATCAAATGTGGCTCAAATATCCACACCTCTTTACTGAACCTGAACCTGTGCATAGATCAAACGCTGAACATAAAGCAGCTCGCTCAAAGTGAATTTTGGGGCGAAATTCCTTTCAACTTAGGGATGATGTGACATCCGGGAACCAAGCACACGTTGTTAAGCTGGCTTTACTGTTTACTTACTGAATTTCAGGATGAAATTCTTTTCAACTTGGGGATGATGTGATACCCCGCAATTTCAGGTTCCCACTTTAACTAAACTCTAGTTACATTCTTTGCATTCTACTGAACTAGGTTTAGCTAGATAAGTCACACATTGCATAGTTATAGGTTAATAACTGCATGAAGTGGTAATTCGGGGAATTACCAAACTATATACATGAGTAGTGAACCCCGGACGTTGGTGAATAGTGAAATTAGATAATTGTGAATTAATTGATTGAGATTGATTGCAATTACGTGCTTCTGTGAAACTCTATGAAACTATATGTAAACTGTATGTGATTACGTGAACTTAAACCAAAAGCGTTAATAAAAATCGTAATGGGTGGACCATTAGGATGGTTGGGGTCTTAACACATGGGGTTACACTTGTTATGGTCCAAAATAGCGAAAACATCGAAGAAAACACGCGGTACAACGGACCAGGCCACCTGGAGCGAGTCGGGACAGAGTGAGCGGCCGCTCACTCTTACCGCGCGGATGCTCACGGGCTTCTGACGAAACAAAACCTCCTTAAACTCTTATTTAAACAATCTTAAGCCCCAAGAATCCCCTAAACTCAACCCTAATCGCCCCTACTGCCTAGTTACGAAAATATTAACCTCAAACACCTGCTAAGGCTCAAGAACATCGATTGGGAAGCTTGGAGAGCAATCGGTTGGTGGTTTTGAAGTGCTTGCGGTATAATATTCAATCTCTTATGTTTTAATCTTCTTTAATATGTTTTTAAAACATCATAACTGAGTTCGTCCAGGTCTGAAACGTTTTCATAAAGATTAAAACTTGATGTTTATAAAGATTGAAAGGGCTAAACATAATCTTATGTGATTATTATTTGATAGGTTGCATGATATGCATGTTTATGATGTTTTAGACTCCTAGGGTTTATGGTTAATGATGTTTAGCATGTATTTTGTAAGTTTCTGATCATGTTATGCCTTATGAATGTTGCATGATGGTTTTTTGAGTATCATTGATCGATTATATGCGTATATGAGTAGTTTTAATAAGAGTTTACGCATGATTAAAATCTGGACAGAATGTTTGGGTTGACTTGTAGGGTCTGTTACGTGACTTAAGAGTATTAATTTTATTGATTTCTTGGCATGGTTTTATTGTACATGGTCTTAGCTTTTCATAATGGGCAAAATCATCTGATTTGAGCGTTGTTTGATAGGCTTTTGGAATTTTCTTTGATTAAAGGTCATATCAGATTTCCGGAATCGTAAACTGGGTCGACTTTAAACAATCATAACTTGAGTTTTACAAAGAATTAAATTATGAAATTTTGACAGTAGGTCAAAATTGGAGTAACTTGGCTTTTCCAAGTGGAATCATCCTCTTTGGATGAATACATAAGTTTTGTAAATTTTTCTACTAATCTGATCTGTTGTGAGTATTTTCTGGACATAGCTGTATTGTGTGATTTTTCATAATTTTTGTGCTAGGTTTTATCACGAACTAAAAATATGGACTTGTCTGGTAGAACCCCTGGAATATTTAGTGAAATTATGGGAATCTGTTTCACTGGATACATATTTTTTAATAAATTGATTTTCACGGCGCATAATCTGTCCTAAAAACGCAGATTGTGTAATGTACGTTTATGTGACTATTTGGAGTCTTATATGGTACGCATTTGACATGAACTTGAATGGAAACTTATATGAGATGTATATGAAGTGTAAAAAGGATAATAATCAACATGTTCACCAACGGGTCCATAGGGTTTACTTCTGCATGTAGAATCATTAGGTGTCACTTACACGGTTTTGAACTTTTAAGCATCTTGGACAAACGGGTTATATGTTGTAAGGGTATTACACATATACTCACTTAGTGACACATGTAATAGGGAGTCAGTAGCACATCCTATACGTGGAGTTTGGATTAATTGCTTGCATCTTAAGGTGAGTTTCACCACTCTTTTCTCAAAAGCATGCGTCTCGGGTTTAAGACAACTTTGGTAAACGTTTTCTAGTCCGGTTTGGGACTACACTTACATCTCAAGTTTTGACTCCTTGTTTTGCTAGTTTCACACTCTATGTCCTTGATGAACTAAACTGCACTCTATCACGGATGTCCTTCACTATTTACCGAATGAGTTGCCGGGTTATGGCAAGCGGGTTACTAGTTGATAGCGCTATTAGGTTTGATAAACCTCACACCGTGCTGGGACCGGGCGTGAACTACGACCTTAGATTTTATCATTGTTGATAGGCATTGATGGGAGGAAAAAACCAGCTCGCGGGGCGAGTGCATCGTTTGAATAGCAATTCGGTATATCATTGTTTAGTTATGATGAATGGGTTAGCTACCCTTGGCATACGCTGAACTAGTGGTTCTTGGTTTTGGTTATTGATTACTACTTTTGGATTTGGGAAACCTAACTGTCGTTCTTGGTTTGGGAAACCTACACTTTTACTTACCTTATTTTGTGAACTCACCGACTTTATGTTGACACACGCTAGCATTCTTTTGTAGGTCTCTAAGTTCGGAGCACGATAGGACATGCATCATTGTGTCATGGGTTGTGAACGTTACTTAACTTATACTTTGCTTTACATTCAATGGTTTTGTTTTGGGCGCGTTGTTTTGCACATGAACTTAAACGATTATGTTTGATTTACGCTTCCGCAACTTGATTTTCAATAACGAACTAAATGATTTAGGAATTTAGAGTCGTTCTTATTACTTATGTCTATGGGATCCTGGTATGTCACGCGCCTCGTGGTATAAACCCCACGGTGGAAATTTGAGGGTGTGACATTTTATCTCTCTATAAAAGACAAGCAATTCGTCATTTCTTTTTCCAACTTTATTTCTCTTCATTTATTATGATAAATAAATAAAGCTACCATCGATAAAAAAAAATATTATTTTTTCCTATGAAAAAAATGGATAAGAGTAAAGCCTTTGGTAATCAAGTTGAAATTGGTATTCTCGGAAGATTCTTACAATCAAAGGAAAATATTATTCTTATCACGATCTCCTTTACAGCCTGTCTAATTAGAGATGGGTGTATAGTGAAATAATATGTCTCTGATTCTTGAGGAATTTGAGCTATTATGTGTAATAATTTTTGTTTTTGTTTTTGTCTTCTTCTGTTTTTTTGGTCGTTTTCGGCCTGTATATGTATGTATTTTTTTTATTCTAATGTAAAAAATGTCATCGTTAGCATTACTTCAGTTTTGTATTGAATGTCATAGTTAGCATTACTTCAGTTTTTTATGGATATTGGATTTTTTTCTTAGAATTCTTATGTTTTTTATATTTTGGTGAGTTTTGTATCGATATGGATATTGTATATACCTTTGTTAGAATTCTTACGTTTTTTATATTTTGGTGAGTTTTGTATCGATATGGATTTTTTTTTAAAATTCTTACGTTTTTTATATTTTATTCAAATTATGCGGTTGTAATAATATAAAGTTGAATTCTATAACAGCTTTTTGAGTTTTTAATCTGTTGTTCAGTAAACAGATCATAGTATTTGGTTTGTTTATGATTTTTAAATTTTGTTTATAATAATTGTATTAAAAAAAGATATATGATTCGTTATGTTTATTTTTAAGCAACAACTGTTTGTTATAACAATTGTATATATCATTAATAATCAGATATTACTTATAGCAGACGCATAAGCATCAATTACCACCCATATCAACTGCCCAAAAATAATGATTACGGTTTTGAAGTAACTTAATAAAAACATTATTTATTATTATTGTTGTCTTTGCAGTTGTCTTTCATTCTATCAAAAATAAATTAAAATTTCGATAACTAACGTCCAACTTTATAGTTACTTGAAATCCAACTAATAAAGTTGAAATCCAACTAATAAAGTCTATAAAAGGGGATGAATTCCCAATATTCATTTTCAGTATTCTCACTTTACATCTCTCCATTCAATATGCATTATGATATTACTTTTAATTCTGTTTCCACAAATTTTTCGAAAGATTCTTTTAATCAAAGGAAAATAGATTGCCAACAGTCTGTTGGTAAACTACTTCAAATTGATGTTTTCCAATGATTCTTCCAATCAAAGGAAAACATCAATTTATTATTACATATATACATCCACTTCCTATTTTCAATGGTTAAGCTTTTTGGATCTGGATGATATTTAGATACGAACTGATGTCATGTACTGGTTTTCATTGTTTTGGTTTGTCATTTGGTTCGATGATGCTGTGAAGAAAGATCAATGACTAGGGTTTCGTTATTAGTAGTTTTTTTTATATTTCCTTGTATTTTTATTTAGTTTGTAAAGTCACATATTGTAATTATGTTTTAGTTAAAGTAGTTTCTTAGAGATATTGTGTATTGGTTCTTTTATAAGTGTTCAATTTTTTATTTATTTCTGTTAAATTCAATGTTTAACTCAAATTATGAATTGTAATTATGGAAGTTTGATTGACGGTTATTTCGTAAGAATTTTTGGATTACCATTGTTAGTGACAATGTCTTTTTAGCAAAACAAGTTTTTCATGTTCAATTTTTCTAAGATAGAATTTAAGCAATTATTTATAATAAGAAAAACATAAAACATCACATGTTCATATTTCTACAAATACTTGTAAATACTTTTTGTTTTTGTCTGGAAATTTGTATTTAAAAAAAAAAGAAAAGAATTTGAAGAGTTGTTTCAATGGGAAAATTAATTAATCAAACATTTTGATAACATGTAGATCCTTCATTTGTAAATTTCGATCTACATCGTTTATTTGTAAAGTGGCCATCATATACTGTAATTGAAGACAGTTGTTTGATATATCTGTTGGTAAGTCCATAATTATTCTACAGTCGTCATCATGGAATTTAATTTTTATTTATTTATATTATTACACAGGTAATATTAATTATTAAGATGAAAGTTGTATAATAACATCAGTTTTTTATGCTCTATTTTGTTTTTGTTTTTGTTTTTAGTTCTGTGTTAATTTACTTTTCTTTTCTTTGCATTTGTTTATTTTATATGTATTTTGTTTATTGATAGAAGAAATCTGTTTGTTGGTATTAGTTCACTATTGTAGCGATATTGTACTTTTTTTTATCAGTATACATTATCTTGCATGTTTTGTTAATAGTTTGTGCTTGTTGGTATTAGTTCGCTTTTGTAGCGATATAAAACAAAAGAATTCAAATCATTTACCGGTTCAAATGAGTATAAAATAAATATTTTTTGTTTTTTAATAAAAATAATAAATAATAATGATAATATGTAAACTTGTGGTAATATTTTGTAGTTGTCTAATAATAATAAAATAAAGTACTTCTATTATTTACTACTGTCGTATTTTTCAAGTTTTTATCTACTTGGTTTATTTGTACAGTTGTCATGATTATAAATTTGAAAAGAATAATATTATTTAAAGTTGAAAACAACTCATAAAGTTGAAAATCAACGTAGGAGTTATTGGTTTATTCATTCTATAAAAAATGGAGGCATTCAAAATATTATTTCAAGTATGAATATTGTTTTAATATTAAGTTTAATAATTTCCACTGCATTATCACTTTTGCTTCATCATTTATGGTGGGGTTTTTCCTTCCACAGATTACCCAATCTGTTGCAAAAAATACTGAAAAACTTTGATATGACAATAGCTGTTTTTACTGTCAACAGAAGTTATAAAAAGACCCTAAAATAATGATTACGATTTTCAAGTTACTTTATTAACATTATTGTTTTATTATTATTAATATTGTGAAGTAATTATCTTTTTTTATATAAAAAGTAAAAAAAAAGTCACAAAAGTAATTTAAAAATTTATATTTACTTGAAATACAACTGGTAAACTTGAAAACCAACTTTACGAATAGTTAGTGTATTCACACAGGGTCGAATGAGCCCTCCTTCGACCCTTCCACACGGTCGAATAAGCCCTGTCCTGGTCGAAGGGAATTCTTTCAATTCCATATCCCAGGTTCGCCCATCTACAAAGGGTCGAACCAAACAAAATGTTCTCCTTCGACCACTCGAAGTGGTCGAACCAGAACTCATGTTTAACTAGTTTTCCAGTTTGTCGTGTTTAACGCATTCTAACACATCTTAACACATAAGCATGAATCCTTAGTCTATATTTAATATATTTAAGCATAGATAATCATTTACACATCATTTAAACACATCTATGTATATAATCCACCACACGACCCATAATCTACACATATACTTAATTAGTTCATGTAATGTCACAAACAACGGAACCCGGTACTAGTGTATTACCAAAACGACTCCCAATGATCCTCCAGATCATTGCACCCTGGACAATCTTAATTTGACCCGACTCAACTAACCCAGTTGAGTCCGTTTATAAACGTTTCTCGCTAAGGTAGACTTTAGATGTTACTAAAATGTTTAAGCCAAATATGCCGGGTGTCACATCATCCCCACGTTGAAAGAATTTTCGTCCCGAAAATTGCGCAAAGCCCCAAAACGAAAGAAACGAAAAGAACAGAACGAAAAGAAAATGACCGGATGTCACATCATCCCCACGTTGAAAGGAATCTCGACCCGAGATTCATTCCGCTTCAGCAGTAACATGCCTCGATTCAAACGCGCGTTTCAGAAAAAGATGAGGATATTTAGCTTTCATCTGATCCTCCCGTTCCCACGTGAACTCCGGTCCACGATCCGAGTTCCAACGGACTTTGACGATGCGGATTTTACTCCGACGAAGGCTACGAATCTTATAGTCGAGAATCTCGACAGGTTCCTCCACAATGCGAAGACAATCATCAACCTTGATCTCCTCCAGTGGTACAATGAGAGATTCATCAGCCAAACACTTCTTCAAGTTAGACACATGGAAGACGTTGTGCACACTACCGAGCTCCGCCGGTAAGTCAAGTCTGTATGCCACCGGTCCAATCCGATCCAGGATTGCGAATGGTCTGACATAACGAGGGTTAAGCTTGCCACGCTTTCCAAAGCGTATGACGCCCTTCCATGGTGAAACTTTCAGAAATACCCTGTCCCCAACCTGGAACTCCAAGGGTTTTCGACGGCGATCGGCATAACTCTTCTGACGATCCCGTGCAGCAGCCAAACGGTGCCGAATCTGTACGATTTTCTCCGAAGTTTCGTACACAAGTTCCGGACCAGTGAGCTGGCTCTCGCTCACCTCGGCCCAACAAAGTGGTGATCGACATTTCCGTCCGTAAAGAGCCTCGAACGGAGCTGCCTTGATACTAGAGTGATAGCTGTTGTTGTAGGAGAACTCCACCAATGGCAGGTGGATCTCCCAACTTTTGCCAAAATCGATAACACATGCCCGAAGCCTGTCTTCCAAGGTTTGAATCGTCCGCTCACTCTGTCCATCAGTTTGCGGATGATAAGCTGTACTTATATCCAACTGAGTACCCAAAGCCTTGTGCAGAGCCTTCCAGAAACGCGAAGCAAAACGAGAATCACGATCAGAGATAATAGAGAGAGGCACCCCGTGCCGAGCAACCACCTCTTTAAGGTAAAGTCGAGCCAACCGTTCGAGTCCATCGGTTTCCTTAATAGGTATAAAACGTGCCGATTTTGTCAGCCGGTCAACAATCACCCAGATCATATCATAACCACTCGGTGACCTTGGCAGCTTGGTGACAAAATCCATCGTGATTCGCTCCCACTTCAATTCCGGAACCTCTGGTTGTTGCAGGAGACCAGACGGCCTCTGATACTCCACCTTGACTTTAGCACAAGTTAAGCATTTGCTGACATCCTCCGAACAATGGAACCCAAACACGTCCCGCAAAATAGTGTAAGCCATAGGTCCTGAGTTCGAGATGCTTGTCAGCACTGTGCATAGTCTCAGCCTTAAGGTTTTCCTCCTTCAAGGCTTCCAACCGTGTAGAACGGATTTGGTCAGGCAACAACGAATGAATGGTGAGCTGTAAGGCTCGAACACGGCGAGGATTCGCAGACTCCTTCCTGCTCAAGGCGTCCGCCACGACGTTCGCCTTGCAAGGATGATATTTGATAGCACAGTCATAATCGTTCAGGAGTTCAACCCAGCGACGCTGCCGCATGTTTAACACCTTCTGGTCGAAAATATGCTGAAGACTCTTGTGATCGGCATACAACTGCTCCTGTCTCAAAAGTTCCAAGACCAACCGTAGATGTTCCTCATGATCCGCCTTGTTCTTGGAGTAAATCAGAATATCGTCAATGAACACGATGACGAACTTATCAAGATAAGGTTTGCAAACGCGGTTCATTAAATCCATGAACACCGCCGGTGCGTTAGTGAGACCAAAAGGCATGACCAAGAACTCAAAATGGCCATAACGAGTGCGAAAAGCAGTCTTCTAAATGTCAGCTTCCCTGACGCGCAACTGGTGATAACCGGACCGCAAATCAATCCTCGAATAGTAGCTGGAGCCCTGAAGCTGGTCAAAGAGATCATCAATGCGAGGAAGAGGATAACAATTCTTGATGGTCACTTTGTTCAGCTCACGATAATCAATACACATGCGAAGACTTCCATCCTTCTTCTTCACAAACAAGATAGGAGATCCCCACGGGGAAGAACTCGGTCGGATGAAACCCTTTTCCAAGAGTTCCTGCAACTGGCTAGACAACTCTTGCATCTCGGGAGGTGCAAGACGGTACGGAGCTCGGGCAATAGGAGCTGCGCCCGGAGTAAGATCAATACCAAACTCAACCTGACGATGGGGAGGAAGACCAGGTAAATCATCAGGAAACACATCAGGAAAGTCACGAACCACCGGAATATCCTCGATCTTCTTCTCATCGTCAGTAGAAACGTTAACAAGTGCTAGAATGGCCGAACAACCCTTCCGAAGGTACTTACGGGCTTTCATGCTAGATATGATACTCAGCGGAGCACCGCTTTTCTCGCCATGAACCGAAAGAATCTCTCCATCAGGGAGAGGGATCCGAATAACCTTGTCGAAACAAACGATCTCCGCACGATACAACGATAACCAATCCATGCCGACCACGACATCAAAACTACCTAGGGGTACCGGCATAAGGTCAATGGGGAAGGACAAACCCGACAGTTCCAAGCGACATTCCCTAAGGGTGTGTGTCGCTTTGATTTTCTTACCATCAGCCAATTCTATTAAGTACGTAGCCTCTAAAGGTGTGGGTACTATATCTAGCAATCGACTAATGTCCATAGATACGAAACTCTTATCGGCATGTGACATCCGTCACTTTTCTTTATATAATAATAATAATAATAAAAAAAACAGATTTTATACAATTAGTCATTTTAGATATATTTCTTTCTTTTTACCATCCCTAAACCAACTAAACCATAGCCCAAGACATAAACTAAGCCCAAACTCCTTCTTTTTCTTTAAAAGCAGCGGCCCATCAAACAACCCAGCCCATACCACCTGGCCCATCTCCTCTCCACCTTTTAAAACAAAAAAAAAAAAAATTACACTCCTGCCGGGACTCGAACCCGGGCAGAAGTCGGACAACACACTCACGCACCACCAACTGGACTACACCTATGATATGTCTATTTATTCAAACCATTTATATATATACACACTTAGTCAGATTTCATCTCCCCTTTCCCTTTACTGATCAAACGCTGCAACAAGAACAAAAAAAAAAAATTCATTTGCTGATTCAACAATCACGCTTGTAAACAAACCAATCCCGATATTTACGCACATTCATCGTCTCTTCTTTCTAAAGCAACAAAAACGCGTGATTCAACGCGTTGAATTGACCAAAATCGAGTTAAAAGCCATTAATAAACCTTCCTAATAAACCCGAATGAAACCTGTATAAATACCCGTTTTTGATTCAATTAAACTCGCCCACAACCTCTGAAAAGAGCGATTAACCAACCCCCACTCTCAATTCCTCTGAAAATTTCGTGTTTATCAAACATTCCTCGCAGTTGACTTTTCGTTTGACCGTTCATAGAGTCGCGAGATCGTTCTGTAAGTTTCACTTTGTTGATGGGTTTTGATCTTCGGCATCACACAACAATAACCCTAAGATTAATTGGGTTATTGTTGTGTGATTCAAACGATTGGAAATCTAGGGCTTGTTATGGTAGATTTGGGGAAGAACACCTAAATCAGTTTATGTATATAATTATTTTGAAACGATAAAAAAACACAACCAACTGGTATAGACCAGCTGGTTACACACGCGTGTTGGGGAAACTAACCGGCCTTTGGCCAAGGTTCGATTCCCACGAGCCTTCTTATTTTTCCTTCATTTTTTCACTAAATAACAATAAACCTATATAATCAAATCCAATCCAATATAACTCGTTCTCAGGGTGTGGCTCAGTTGGTGGCCACGCTTGTGATAAAACCCGAACCGGCCAGAGGGCCGGGTTTGATTCCCATAACCAACATATATTTTTTTGCCATTTTATATATATACTTAACATATTTAATCTCTTAAAATAGTTTTTAAATACTAAAAGTGTTTATAAATTCTACAAAAATTATCATATGATCTTCAAATGATAAAGTTCATCAACCAGATTTTAGTTTTTCAAAAATAATTTATTTAATATATATTATTAATAATACAAGTTTATTCATTTATATTTATTAAATTCTATAAAAATATCTAAACGATTTTATTAAATCTCACAAAATTATCCTAAACTTGTATATTCTTAAACATTCCAGAAAATATTTTTATTTCAGAAAAACCATTTATTTTATATTTTTAATTAATTTTTGTTAGTTTTAATCATAAATAAATCATAACAAATTCATTTTTCAATATTTTTGCACCAAAATTTTATATAAATTAATTCTAACTATCTAGAACTGAAATACAATTTTTTATTCAGAAATTCTTTGATTTTAATATTTTTAGATATTAAAGTCGTATTTTGACAATTTGAAATAATTAGATTAAATATTCTATTTTCAAGAAAATAATTTTATAAAAATTATTTTCATACTTAAAACCTTATGTTGTGACTATATTCAACTTAAAATTTTACAAAGAGACTTTTTTTTACTTATTCATTAAATTTCTTATATTTAATAAACAAATTGTTATTAATCAAATAAACGTTTATCCCCAATTCGAAGCCCTAGAAATACATGTATCCTAGAGTTATTTCCCTTATACATTATCAAATACTTTAGGTTGATCATTTGGGAGTAATCTCAATTCATATCTCGTTGTCACACCCTCAAATTCCACTTGCGGGGTTTTACCGCGAGGCGCGTGACACACCAGGATCTCAGTCAACGATCACAATAAACATACAACAAACATGCATTCAAGATTATAATTAAAACCAAAATATAATGCTTTGAGCTGTAAACCAGCAGCGGAAGCATTCTTGTTTACAACCAAAAGACATATCATTGTTTACAAAGACATTGTTTAATATGTTTCCAAAATAATAGACGCCGTGCATGACCTCGTGCGCCTAGTCCGACAACCGCTACCTTAGCGACCTGAGAAAACATGCCAAAAATGTCAACATATAATGCTGGTGAGTTCACAGGTTTTCTTTCATAAAAGTGTTGTTACAAGTTTTACAAAGATCATTCCCGTTAATACTATGTCATGAGAACGTTAGCTAGACGTTAGGTGTTTTTACTACTACTACGGTTGGGAACCCATTACTAAACGTTTCCAAAAGTTGATACCAGCCCAGAATGACTGGGCTACCGATGCCTCGGTAACCCGATAGGTAGAGACAATATGCACCCGCCCGGCCCCGCCGTCGAGTGGGGTTTGTGAGGCCCAATAGATCTATCCACATTTCCCTCGTTGTGCGTGCCAGCACATTCATGGTTTCCCCCTGGGACTTTCCATAAAAGCCGTATAGTAACATAAAGTGCCCATAGTATAACATGACCTTTAAATAGTTCGTACAAAGCATGTTTCTCCCCCAAAAGCAAAACAGTAAAAGTGGGGCTGTGAAACTCACCTCGGTTTGCGTTACTTGAAAATAGTTAAGTAGTTATGTTACGATAGTCCCAAATGGCGGCGACCTATCATAAGATGTGTATAAGTATTGGACTAATAACCCGCAGGCTAACTAGTCCCCGTATGTCCAGACCGTGACCATAAACGTTTGAAAACACCTTTAACCGTTAGACCGACCGTGCCAGACAAGACCCGACATCCCATTGGTGACCCGACATCCCACGTGTTAGATAAATGCAAGACATCATGCAACATATGCAATTAAACACTTAGCACGCGCAACAATTCACCTATTCAAGCATAATGTCCAATTAACGCATAAACAGGTCCGAATACGTCTTACTAAGTCATTGGGTGTATCCCGGGGTTCCTAACATGTTCCTAGGTGTCAAATCGTGTTCCGGGATGTCAAAACGCGTTCACGGCAGCAGTACATGCGATTAGGAAAGTCACACGTGAGTAGGCAATAGCCTATAGGCGATTAGGGGGCCTAATCGCATGAAGTATGGGCGATTAGGGTCCTAATCGCCCCTAAACTCTGCACAATCGCCAATAGCTCAGGCGATTAGGATTCCTAATCGCCTGCAGCTGCTGTGTAACGGATTTTCGCGCGTTTAACCCTCCAAATCAGATCCGAAACATGTAACAACACCCAATATCAAACCTAAATCATTTACCAACCCATTACAAGCAAAAACCCCCAACATATCACTGGTCTAGCATGTTCTATGCAATTATTTCCTAAAATGGCAAAGTACTAGGTTTCTTCTACCAACCTTATCTTTCCTTAAATGGAAATAATCAGATTTCAAGCTCTACAACATGTAACTCATAACATCTCTGATCTAACATCTTCCTAGTGTGAATTCTAACAACATTGCATCAACAATCACACCACAATCATCCTAAATCTTCAAGAACATACAAATGGGTCAAAATATGCATTTTCTTCAAAACACCATAATAATGGCTAAGATTCTAAGACAACCTTCCTAATGGCCTCTACATAACAGAAGTACACTCATATCTTAGAAACATTCATGTTAAAATCACCAATAAGACCAACATTTGCATATAAACTTCACATAAGACAAGCATTAAGGTGTAAACTTGGTTTAAGACTCTTTTGAAAGGTTTTTAAAGACACATTTCGTAAAACAAGGTCTGGAACTTTGGGGAAACTCAAAATAACAACTTTACAAAGGTTAGGGATGAAGAACACACCTTGGATTTTGCTAAAGAAAGGTGTGTAAGCTTGGGGATGGTGATTTTTGTAGCAAAATGAGTTCCAGAGGTGTTCTAAGGTGTGTGGGCGACTTGGGAGCTGCTAGGGTTGTTCTAGAGGTGTTTGGGGAGTTAAGGGTTCTATTTATAGGTGTTTTGACCCGAGCCCTGCAGTACACGCGATTAGGGGCCCAGTTCAGGCGAGTAGGGGCCTAATCGCCTATAAGCTCACGCGATTAGCCACCTACTCGCGAGTAGGGGGCCCTAATCGCTACTATTCATGCGATTGGCCACCTACTCGCCCCATTCCCTTGTACTCGTGCACTGTTCATGCGATTAGGAGTCCCCCCAGGCTCCTAATCGCCTATAAGGTCTGGAAATGGGTTTTTGGCGCGTTAAACACTATTTTAACATATTTAAACACGTATTCACATACCGATAAGTCACATAATGATTCCAAACATATAATGCATGATATCCAACACGTTTACATCCGTTCACCAATTCCCGGGACTCGAGACTCGTGTGTGCGTTAGACCCGGCGATTCCACGAATCGCCGATCCTTGTACCCATAGTTATGGACCGACTCCCGATGACCCCGCGGATCATCATAACGACTCCCGATAATTCCCCCGAATCATCGTACCGACTCGACTGACCTCGTTAAGGACGTAATATGCATGGCTCGCTAAGGTAGACTTACTAGTTTAGTCAACGTTACTAACCTGAGTTTGCCGGGTGTCACATCATCCCCCTGTTGAAAGAATTTTCGTCCCGAAAATTGCCCAAGGCCAAAAAGGAAGAGACGAAAGAGAAGAAAAATTTTCCGGTTGCCACATCATCCCCCTGTTGAAAGGAATCTCGACCCGAGATTCATTCAGCTTCAGCAGAGACATGTCTTGATTCGAACGCGCGCTTAGGAAATAAATGGGGATACTTAGCCTTCATTTGATCCTCCCGTTCCCACGTGAACTCCGGTCCACGATTAGAGTTCCAACGGACTTTAACAATGCGGATTTTACTCCGGCGAAGGCTACGGATTTTGTAGTCGAGAATTTCAACCGGTTCCTCCACGATACGCAGACGATCATCCACCTTGATCTCTTCGAGAGGAACAACCAAGGATTCATCCGCCAAGCACTTCTTCAGATTAGAAACATGGAAGACATTATGAACATTACTGAGCTCAGCCGGCAGATCAAGCCTGTATGCTACCGGTCCAATCCGTTCCAGGATTGCGAACGGTCCCACATACCGAGGATTCAATTTGCCCCGTTTCCCAAAACGTATAACGCCCTTCCACGGAGATACCTTCAATAAAACCCTGTCGCCAACCTCGAACTCCAAAGGCTTGCGACGACGATCGGCATAGCTCTTTTGACGATCCCGAGCTGCTGCCATGCGGTTACGGATTTGTACGATCTTTTCGGAAGTCTCGTACACAAGTTCCGGGCCGGTGAGTTGACTCTCACCCACCTCGGCCCAACAAAGGGGAGACCGGCATTTCCGCCCGTAAAGAGCCTCGAACGGAGCTGCCTTGATGCTAGAATGGTAACTGTTGTTGTAGGAGAATTCCACCAACGGTAAGTGACTCTCCCACCCCTTGCCAAAATCGATCACGCATGCCCGAAGCATGTCTTCTAGCGTTTGGATTGTCCGCTCACTTTGACCGTCAGTTTGCGGATGATACGCTGTGCTCATGTCTAACTGAGTACCCAGAGCCTTATGCAAAGACTTCCAAAAGTTAGAGGCGAACCGAGGATCACGATCAGAAATAATAGAGACAGGCACCCCGTGCCGAGAGACCACTTCCTTGAGATATAACCGTGCCAAACGCTCGAGACCATCGGTTTCTTTGATAGCGAGGAAGTGTGCAGACTTTGTCAACCTATCGACAATTACCCAGATCATGTCGCAACCACTGGGCGATTTCGGGAGTTTGGTCACAAAGTCCATCGTAATCCGCTCCCACTTCCACTCGGGGATTTCAGGCTGTTGTAGAAGGCCGGATGGCTTTTGGTATTCGACCTTGACCTTAGCACAGGTCAAGCACTTGCTTACATACGAAGCCACGTCCGCCTTCATGTTCGGCCACCAATAAAGTATCTTTAGGTCTTGATACATCTTATCGGAGCCAGGGTGAATAGAGTACCGGGACTTGTGAGCTTCATCGAGAACAAGCTCCCGCAAGCCCCCAAATAAAGGAACCCAAATACGCTCAGCGAAATAGTGTAACCCATCGGATCTGAGTTCAAGGTGGCTATCAGCACCATGCATGGTTTCAGCCTTAAGGTTTTCCTCCTTCAAAGCTTCTTGCTGTGCTGAACGGATTCGATCAGGTAAGCCGGAATGGATAGTGAGCTGAAGAGCTCGAACACGACGAGGTTTAGCCGTTTCCTTCCTGCTCAAGGCGTCTGCGACCACATTCGCCTTGCCAGGATGGTATTTGATAGCGCACTCGTAATCATTAAGAAGCTCGACCCAGCGACGCTGTCTTATATTCAACACCTTCTGATCAAAGATATGCTGGAGGCTCTTGTGATCGGTGTAAATAGTGCATTTGGTACCGTACAAGTAATGCCTCCAAATCTTCAAAGCAAAGACCACCGCACCCAATTCCAGATCATGGGTGGGGTAGTTTTTCTCATGAACCTTAAGCTGACGAGAAGCATAGGCGATGACCTTCTCGCGCTGCATCAGTACACAACCAAGACCCCGGATAGAAGCGTCACAATAAACCACAAAATCGTCCGTACCCTCAGGCAAGGACAAGATAGGAGCAGAACAGAGTTTAGCCTTTAACAACTGGAAGGCCGACTCCTGCGAATCACCCCAGTCGAACTTCCGGTCCTTCTGGGTAAGCGAGGTGAGGGGTTGAGCGATCTTCGAAAATCCCTCAATAAAACGACGGTAATAACCTGCAAGGCCTAGGAATTGCCGCACCTCAGATGGCGTCTTGGGTGCTTCCCAGTCCTTTATGGCTTCAATCTTCGCTGGGTCAACGTGAATTCCTTTCTCATTAACCACATGACCAAGGAATTGAACTTCACGCAACCAGAAGCTACACTTAGAAAACTTGGCGTACAACTGTTCCCGCCTCAGAAGTTCCAAAACAAGACGTAGGTGTTCCTGGTGGTCCACCTCGTTCTTAGAATAGACTAGAATATCATCAATGAAGACAATCACGAACTTATCAAGATAGGGCTTACAAACACGGTTCATCAGATCCATAAAGATGGCAGGTGCGTTGGTGAGACCAAAAGGCATGACCAGGAATTCAAAATGGCCATATCGAGTTCGAAAGGCGGTCTTCGGAATGTCAGCTTCTTGAACCCTCAACTGATGGTACCCCGACCTCAAATCAATCTTCGAATAGAAACTAGAACCCTGAAGCTGGTCAAATAAGTCATCGATGCGAGGAAGAGGATAACGATTCTTGATGGTAACCTTATTCAACTCCCGGTAGTCGATACACATCCGTAGGCTTCCGTCCTTCTTCTTGACAAACAAAATAGGGGCTCCCCACGGGGACGAACTAGGTCGAATGAAACCCTTCTCTAACAGCTCCTGCAACTGGTTCGATAATTCCTGCATCTCGGGAGGTGCAAGACGATAAGGGGCACGAGCAATAGGGGCCGCACCCGGAGCAAGTTCAATACCAAATTCGACCTGGCGATAAGGAGGAAGGCCAGGTAAGTCTTCAGGAAATACATCGGGAAAATCACGGACAACAGGAATATCTTCAATCTTCTTCTCTTCCTCAGACGAAACCGAAACAAGTGCCAGAATGGCAGAATACCCCTTCCGAAGATACTTATAGGCTTTCATACACGAAATGATACTCAATGGGACCCCGCTCTTCTCACCGTGCACCAACAGAATTTCTCCATCAGGGAGAGGAAGTCGAATGACTTTATCAAAACAAACGATCTCAGCATGATACAGGGACAACCAATCCATACCCACGACGACATCGAAACTACCCAGGGACACCGGCATAAGATCAATAGGGAAGGAATAACCCGACAACTCAAGGTGACACTCCCTAAGGACGTGCGTCGCCTCGACTTTCTTACCATCGGCCAATTCTATCAAGTACTTAGCCTCTAAAGGTGTAGGTACCCTATCAAGCAATTGACTAAACCCAAGAGATATAAAACTCTTATCGGCGCCAGAATCGAATAAAACCGTAGCATAGCGATTATCGAGGAGAAACGTACCAGTAACAGTGTCGGGATCCTGTCGAGCACCACTTGAACCGATCACGAAGGCGCGAGCATTCCTGCCTCCGCCCCCATTGTTTCCATTGCCCGACCCATTCTTCCCAGCTTCGCCCTGCTTCAACTTGGGGCAGTCCCGCTTGTAGTGACCAAGTTCACCACAATTGTAGCACCCCTGTTTGCCCTGATTTCCCTGGGGAGCAGCGACAGGAGGAGCCGGAGTAGGCGTAGCAGGAGGGTTCCGGTTACCCTGAAGATTAACCCTGCAATCCTTTGCCTGGTGCCCAAACTTATGGCACCTGTGGCAACGGTTCCGGTCCTCGCAACGACCGTTGTGGTGAAATCCACACTGGTCACATTTCGGCTTCTTCCCAATATAACCCCCTGGTTTCTGCTCAGACGATGATCCCCCAACATCAGACTTCTTTACCTGCTGAGGCTGAGCCGAACTCGAGCCTTTCCCCACAGCTTCCCACTTCCGTTTGTTACTATCGGAGGTCTTCACAGCAGCGCCTCGAGGAGGCAAGACCCCTTCAGTCACCTTCATGTTGGTCAGCCTGTGAGCTGACCGAACTACCTCAGAATAAACAGTGAGATTACCCGCAACAACTAACCCAGCAATCTCCGGTACCAACCCAGCGACGTAATGCTCAATCCTTCGATATTCAGGTGTATGCAGATCGGGGCACAACACCGCCAACTCGTTGTGCCTAGCAGTATAAGCTTCAATCTCGGAACCCACCATCTTATGGTTCCAGACTTCATGCTCGAGCTTCTGGATCTCATCCCTCGGACAGTACTCATTTTTCAACAACTGAATGAATTCTGCCCAGGGCATGGCGTGGGCTTCCCCAATGCCCATAGTCTGGGTGGTAGAGTTCCACCAAGTCAAGGCTTGACCCTCCAGGGTCGCAGAAGCATATTTCACCCGGTCGCCCTCCGGGCAGTTGCACATCGAGAAAACAGATTCGATTTTCTCCAACCATCGGAGCAGTCCCACTGCCCCTTCAGTGCCGCTAAAGTTGTGAGGTTTACAATCCATAAACTTTTTATAAGAACACTGGGATGGAGGAGGATTGACAGCACCACCTGGAACAGACACACAGGTGAGTATCAAGAAAAGGTAAAGTACCCCAGAACGAGGTAGAATAGATGAGGATCGACGTACCACCCATAGCATTATGAGCGGCTTGGAATGCAGCTAAAGCAATATTCACGTGCTGCTGCGTCAGATTATCCAGTTCGGCTTGGGTCATATTAATGTTCCCGCGGCCACCGCCGCCACCACGGCCGCCACCACGACCGCCAGCACGGCCGCCCCTGCGACCTCCACGAGCTCCCGACATCTTCTGTCACAACATGAAACAAAAGAGTTAGGCTTGCCCGTGGTATGACCCATTAGGAATTTCAAGAAAGTAGACCGAGCCCAGCTCGGGTCCATCCGTTCAAGCCCAAAGTCCGCCAGGGATTCCATGCATCACAGTTTATGATCTCGTGTGCACCCGACATGATAAACTGTTCCACATGGTCCTCCAGGCGCGCTTTAAGTTTGAAGTTCAAGTCACCGAACACTAGCGCCCAATCATGATATTATCATAAGTATAAGTACAATATAATATGCATAAGAACGGGCGTGTTCATTAGGGCATAGAGGGGAGATGTCCAAATCTCTGGACAGATCTCAAGAGTACGCCGAAGCTACCCCAATGCACACTGCCGTCAAGAGAGTTCAATAGTATATCGTTCGCCATCGGATCGAAGTAAAGATGAGTCAAGGAATAGGATGATAAGAAATAAATAGATGATGTAGCGTAGTAGATGATGACACCGACACCCCGACAAGTCATGTTGTTACCCACTTGCTAAGACTCGACTAATTGTGACCGTCTAGTGTGTGCGACTCAGTTATAGACTAGACTCTACATGCAGTCTCAGTTCACTATAACCTGGCTCTGATACCAATCTGTCACACCCTCAAATTCCACTTGCGGGGTTTTACCGCGAGGCGCGTGACACACCAGGATCTCAGTCAACGATCACAATAAACATACAACAAACATGCATTCAAGATTATAATTAAAACCAAAATATAATGCTTTGAGCTGTAAACCAGCAGCGGAAGCATTCTTGTTTACAACCAAAAGACATATCATTGTTTACAAAGACATTGTTTAATATGTTTCCAAAATAATAGACGCCGTGCATGACCTCGTGCGCCTAGTCCGACAACCGCTACCTTAGCGACCTGAGAAAACATGCCAAAAATGTCAACATATAATGCTGGTGAGTTCACAGGTTTTCTTTCATAAAAGTGTTGTTACAAGTTTTACAAAGATCATTCCCGTTAATACTATGTCATGAGAACGTTAGCTAGACGTTAGGTGTTTTTACTACTACTACGGTTGGGAACCCATTACTAAACGTTTCCAAAAGTTGATACCAGCCCAGAATGACTGGGCTACCGATGCCTCTGTAACCCGATAGGTAGAGACAATATGCACCCGCCCGGCCCCGCCGTCGAGTGGGGTTTGTGAGGCCCAATAGATCTATCCACATTTCCCTCGTTGTGCGTGCCAGCACATTCATGGTTTCCCCCTGGGACTTTCCATAAAAGCCGTATAGTAACATAAAGTGCCCATAGTATAACATGACCTTTAAATAGTTCGTACAAAGCATGTTTCTCCCCCAAAAGCAAAACAGTAAAAGTGGGGCTGTGAAACTCACCTCGGTTTGCGTTACTTGAAAATAGTTAAGTAGTTATGTTACGATAGTCCCAAATGGCGGCGACCTATCATAAGATGTGTATAAGTATTGGACTAATAACCCGCAGGCTAACTAGTCCCCGTATGTCCAGACCGTGACCATAAACGTTTGAAAACACCTTTAACCGTTAGACCGACCGTGCCAGACAAGACCCGACATCCCATTGGTGACCCGACATCCCACGTGTTAGATAAATGCAAGACATCATGCAACATATGCAATTAAACACTTAGCACGCGCAACAATTCACCTATTCAAGCATAATGTCCAATTAACGCATAAACAGGTCCGAATACGTCTTACTAAGTCATTGGGTGTATCCCGGGGTTCCTAACATGTTCCTAGGTGTCAAATCGTGTTCCGGGATGTCAAAACGCGTTCACGGCAGCAGTACATGCGATTAGGAAAGTCACACGTGAGTAGGCAATAGCCTATAGGCGATTAGGGGGCCTAATCGCATGAAGTATGGGCGATTAGGGTCCTAATCGCCCCTAAACTCTGCACAATCGCCAATAGCTCAGGCGATTAGGATTCCTAATCGCCTGCAGCTGCTGTGTAACGGATTTTCGCGCGTTTAACCCTCCAAATCAGATCCGAAACATGTAACAACACCCAATATCAAACCTAAATCATTTACCAACCCATTACAAGCAAAAACCCCCAACATATCACTGGTCTAGCATGTTCTATGCAATTATTTCCTAAAATGGCAAAGTACTAGGTTTCTTCTACCAACCTTATCTTTCCTTAAATGGAAATAATCAGATTTCAAGCTCTACAACATGTAACTCATAACATCTCTGATCTAACATCTTCCTAGTGTGAATTCTAACAACATTGCATCAACAATCACACCACAATCATCCTAAATCTTCAAGAACATACAAATGGGTCAAAATATGCATTTTCTTCAAAACACCATAATAATGGCTAAGATTCTAAGACAACCTTCCTAATGGCCTCTACATAACAGAAGTACACTCATATCTTAGAAACATTCATGTTAAAATCACCAATAAGACCAACATTTGCATATAAACTTCACATAAGACAAGCATTAAGGTGTAAACTTGGTTTAAGACTCTTTTGAAAGGTTTTTAAAGACACATTTGGTAAAACAAGGTCTGGAACTTTGGGGAAACTCAAAATAACAACTTTACAAAGGTTAGGGATGAAGAACACACCTTGGATTTTGCTAAAGAAAGGTGTGTAAGCTTGGGGATGGTGATTTTTGTAGCAAAATGAGTTCCAGAGGTGTTCTAAGGTGTGTGGGCGACTTGGGAGCTGCTAGGGTTGTTCTAGAGGTGTTTGGGGAGTTAAGGGTTCTATTTATAGGTGTTTTGACCCGAGCCCTGCAGTACACGCGATTAGGGGCCCAGTTCAGGCGAGTAGGGGCCTAATCGCCTATAAGCTCACGCGATTAGCCACCTACTCGCGAGTAGGGGGCCCTAATCGCTACTATTCATGCGATTGGCCACCTACTCGCCCCATTCCCTTGTACTCGTGCACTGTTCATGCGATTAGGAGTCCCCCCAGGCTCCTAATCGCCTATAAGGTCTGGAAATGGGTTTTTGGCGCGTTAAACACTATTTTAACATATTTAAACACGTATTCACATACCGATAAGTCACATAATGATTCCAAACATATAATGCATGATATCCAACACGTTTACATCCGTTCACCAATTCCCGGGACTCGAGACTCGTGTGTGCGTTAGACCCGGCGATTCCACGAATCGCCGATCCTTGTACCTATAGTTATGGACCGACTCCCGATGACCCCGCGGATCATCATAACGACTCCCGATAATTCCCCCGAATCATCGTACCGACTCGACTGACCTCGTTAAGGACGTAATATGCATGGCTCGCTAAGGTAGACTTACTAGTTTAGTCAACGTTACTAACCTGAGTTTGCCGGGTGTCACACTCGTTGTCCAGTTAAATCTCAAACTACTACGTGAACTGTGAGTACTTCCTATCCCCTTTTTGCTTTTATTCATTTTTGGGGTGTTACATGTACACTATTACAAATTACAAATACAAGTTTACATTTTCACAATACAATTCTAGTACTATGTGCATTTGCTTACAACGTGCTTTATGCTTAGACAATACATGTAGAATACATTTGTACTTAGTGAAATCATTAACATGGTACAAGCCGACCTTAACAATGGATAGCGCTATTTGGATTGACAACCCGCCTAGATTGATTCTCCCCCTTTTTCATCGGAGAATCCGTGGCCATTGTTAAGTTATCACCCATTCATTGGATGAGTACACCACCGTTCATACAGTACATTATACAGTCACAGGGTTGATTTCGCTCATTTGTATGATACATAGTTTACATATTTGCACTGTAGCATGCACTTGAATTGTATATCTTTTAAACTTACTATATATAAAACTAAGAATGCTCACCAACATTTCATATGTTGACCAAACCTATTTTTGTACATGTTTCAGGTGCAGTTTGATCTAGTGCCTTAGTGAGGAACATTTAGTGCTTTATTTTAATTCAGTTATTTCAATATTTACATTTCATGTAGACAATGTATTTTCCATTTCCATGAAAGACAATTTTGGATTATTCAATAATATCTACATTTTAGTACCATGTGCTTTTGAACAATTGTCACTACGTGGCACCTCGATGATTCCGCCATCGGTTGGGGTGTTACACGGCACCAGAATCAAATAAGACAGAAACATAGCGATCATTAAGAAGGAACGTACCGGTAACTCTGTCTGGATCCTGCCTAGCCTCTGCAGATCCAATGACGAAAGCACGTGCTGTCCTGCCTCCGCCGCCGTTGTTCCCATTACCGTTCCCTCCCCTCCCATTATCGCCCTGCTTCAGTTTAGGACATTCACGCTTGAAATGTCCCGTGTCACCGCAGTTATAACACCCCTGCCTCCCCTGAGTCCCCTGAGCAGCAGGAGCAGGAGTAGTCGTAGGAGTCTGAGTTGGGGTGAGTGCCACCCTGCAATCCTTAGCATGATGCCCCAACTGATCGCACCGATGATTACGAGCCCGATCACAACCCCCAGAATGGTGAAAACCACACTTGTTGCACTTGGGGTGCTTCCCAACATACCCACCCGTCTTCTGCCCAGAAGAAGACCCAGATGAATCAAACTTTTTTGCCGGCTGAGCTGGCACAACACTCTTCCCCACACTATCCCACTTCCTCTTGTTCCCTTCAGTAACATTCACAGCAGCACCCTTAGGAGGCAAAACACCTTCTGCCACCTTCAGGTTAGTCATCCGATGAGCTGATCGGACGACTTCAGCAATGGTGGGAAGATTCCCAGTGGCCACCAACCCAGCAATCTCCGGCACCAGCCCAGACACATAGTCCTCGATCCTCCTATACTCGGGTGTGTGCAAATCAGGACACAATACCGCCAGCTCATTCCTCCTCACAGTGTATTCTTCAATCTCAGACCCAACCATCTTGTAGCTCCAGACCTCATGTTCCAACTTCTGTATCTACTCTCTCGGACAATACTCGCCTCTCAATAGCTGCACAAATTCCGCCCAAGGCATAGCAATAGCCTCCCCCAATCCCATGTTCTGAGTAGTAGCATTCCACCATGACAGAACAGGTCCCTCAAATTTCGCGGTAGCATACTTTACCCGGTCCCCAGCAGGACAGTTACACATTGTAACATTACGCATTAAAAACTTGTACGTTACACGTTCACATTCAATAAAACGTCAAGTTTTCATTTTATATTCGCATTTATTATTTTCGTCGCATTTGTGGAACCCTAATACTATATATAATGTAATATATGTGTGTGGTTTGTTAAATATCAAAAAATAATAAAAACTGCTCTGGCCGGGGTTCGAACCCGCGCCAAAGCCATAGCAACACACACACACAACCATCTGGGCTGGACCATCACCTTGTTTAAACCCGGACACACTTTATATTTATTTACACTCTAAAAACCTTCACAGTTGACAAGAAAGTCAACTGTGGGTTAGCTTGATGATCAATCCAACGATTTAACTCGTAATTGATCTATCTTTGGTAAATTTAGGTGATTACCGGCCCAATACAACACGATTACACGTCAATAACACCAAATCGTTGACCAATTGAATCAATTAAACGCGTATGACATTAATCAAGGTCAACTTTCCAATTAACATTAACCATCGATCCTCAGTATAAATTGATGGTCTGAGAACCTTGATTACTCGCTCACAACTCTCTCTCAACCTCCCATTCTCTCTGTAACACACTAATTATTATAATCGAGTTCGTTGTTTGACTTTTGCCTTGACCCGGCTATCATCATCAAATCAACACTGTGAGTCCTCGTTTTTTTGTGGGGTTTATTCATCGGCAATCAAGCAACAAAAGCCCCATCTTTAATCGGGCTCATGTTGTCTAAATCATCTGATTGCAAATTCTAGGGTTCGTCGATTGGAATTGGGGATAAATCTGATATCATGTATTGTATTTATTTATTTTAAAACAGAAGATATCACAACCACCGGCCTAGGCCAAGTGGTTGTGACCCTGGTTCTCCACAGAGGTCACCCGGGTTCGAGTCCCGGCTCTGACCATTATTTTTGTTCTTTTCTTTTCTTTTTTTTTGTAACAACAATTATAAATATATATATATATATATATATATATATATTAAAACCTTTTAATCTTTTAAATTCTTTTTAAAATATCAAAACTATTTTATAAATTCTAAAAAAAATTAGATTTGTTTAATCTGAGATAAAAGTTTTATTTGTAATTTTTATTTTTCAGAAATTCATTTATTTAATATTTATAATAATTAAATCATTTTTATACTATTAAATTTATAAAAATCCATTTATATATCAAAACAATTTTATTAAATTCTCCAAAATTTATCCTAACTTTTTATAAAGTCAAACTTTACTGAAATAATTTTTAAATCAGTAAAATCATTTATTTTATATTTTTAAACAATTTTTGTTAGATTTAATCATAATTAAATCATAATAAATCCAATTTTCATCATTTTTGCACCAAAATTTTATACAAATTATTTTAATTATTTAGAACAGAAATATGATTTTTTTAAATAAAAATTCTTTAATTTTAGTATTTTTGAATATTAAAGTTAAATATTGGCTATTTATAAATAAATAGATTTAAAAATCTATTTTAAATGAAATAATTTTATAAAAATTATTTTTATGCTTCAAACACTTTAATGTGCACATTCAAAATTCAAATTTTATAAAAAGACTTTCTTTCATTAATTATTAAATTTTCTTTATTTAATTAACATTTTAATTTAAATTTAACAATTGATTATCCCCAAATCGAAACCCTAGGATACACTTATTAGTTAATTAGACTTAGACTTATTATATATTAACTTATTATAGGGTGATATTTGGAATCATTTTGGGCAACACAATTATTACATCTTTTCAACAAGTTAACATTTGCTAAGGTGAGTTTTACATAGCCCCTTTTATTTATCACCATTTTTGGGGTGAAACATGTTATAACATTATCATTGCAATTCAATCATCAATGTGTCTATGTGTTTTCTATGTTGCATTATGTCTTGAGCATGATTAGAGTAAGCACCATTCTAGCATAATCATTAACATTGATCAGCCGACGGTATACATTGATAGATCTATTGGACTGACAATCCCACCCGGATACGTGCCTCCTACAAAGGTTACGTGGGTGTTTGTTATCGCATAACATATTCATTTGGACCATAAGTGTATGGTATGTATCATTTTATAACAGTCAGCAGGGTTGATTATGCACTCGATTTATTTCTAATATGTTCTCACATATGGGCTAGATTAACATGACACATGAATTGCACAACATTTTATTCATTTTATTATCAAAAACCTATGTAATTCTCACCAACTTATGTTGACCCAAAATACTTTCAAAATTAACATGTTTCAGGTAACAATGAAGCTGAGGCTTGAGTTAGCATGAGGATTTTACTTGAAGTTATTTGAAGTTATTGAAGTTGCTATTTGATATTATGTATTTGAATTCTTAGACATTATTTCACATTTTGGATATTATGATTGAATAAATTATTTAAAATTTATATTATACCATGTGCTACTGAAAACAATCATCAATACGTGGCACCCCGATGTTTCCGCCATCGGTTGGGGTGTTACATTCTCGGGATGAGTGTTCACTTATAGGCTAAAGCATGTCTTCATATGTTATTAGAATTTAGAATCTTTGATAAGTCAACGTTTTCGTTTATTCGTTTTAATTAATGAATAAATGATTACATTCCTTATATAAACTCTCATTCATTTCATTGTGTCTATTACAGATCATGCCTCCTCGTCGCAGCACTCGCAACAGCAATGGTGAGAACCACGAAGAAGGTGGTGATAACCACAACCACAACCATGACCAAGTTCCTAACCACAACAACAATGGGATCGATGCTCAACTGGCTGCGATCATTTCTCAACAAATGGCGCAGCAAATCGCAACTCTGGTTCCCAATTTACTCGCTCAGGTCATCCAATTGAACGGCAACGGGAATGGTCACAACAACGGGAACGGGAATGGCAATGGCAATGGTAATGGACCCCAAGCTTGCACCCTTAAACATTTCAACTCTTGTAACCCTCCAAAGTTCAGCGGTGAAGAAGGAGCTACTGGACTTCTCCAATGGTTTGAGGGTATTGAGAATACCTTCATCAACAGTGAGTGCCCCAACAATCTCAAGGTTCGTTACGCCATGAGTGTTCTCCATAAACGAGCGCTCACATGGTGGAATGAAGAAAAGCATACTCGTGGGGCCGAGGTTGCTCTTGCTATGACATGGGACCAAGTCAAAGATATCATGAAAGAGGAGTTCTGTCCTCGCAATGAAGTTAAGAAACTTGAGGATGAGTTCCACACCTTAGCTCAAGATAGTGGGGAAAACCTTGCCTACAACACCCGCTTTCATGAGCTTAGCTTATTGTTGCCTCACAAAGTTACTCCTCTACCAGTAGCCATCGAGAAGTACATCGGTGGTCTGCCCATGCAAATCCAGGACACCGTTTGGGGTAGAAATCCTGCAACTCTGGAAGAGGCCAAACGTCTAGCGGCCACTCTTACTGATAATCACGTGAAGAATGGTACTCTCGTTCGCAAGGGCACTAAGAAGACTGTTGCCAAAGACACTCCACAGCCTGCAATTGAAGTCAAGCCTGAGACCTCAAGCAACAAAAAGCGCAAGGCTAGAAACTATATGGTTGCTGCTACTCCACCTGCTGCCCAAAACCCAGCCAAGAAACCATACACCGGACCTCACCCTTTGTGCAACACTTGCAAGTACCACCATCCCACGCAGGTGCCATGTCGATTTTGTACTAAGTGTCAAAGATACGGTCACCTGGTGAACGTCTGTCGATCTCCTGCTACCCAAGACAACAACAACCCAGCTCCCAACCAACAAAACAACAGGCCTACTCGTGGTCAATGCTACGAGTGTGGTAACCCTAATCACTACATCAACAACTGCCCTAATCGTAACCGTAACCAAAACCAAAATCAGAACCAAAACCAAAACCAGAACCGCAACCAGAACCAAGGTGCTCGAGGTCGCGCCTACAATCTCAACGCTAACCAGGCTCGTGACAACAACGAAGTGGTGAATGGTACGTTTCTCATTAATAACCACTATGCATCCATATTATTTGATTCAGGAGCTGTTAAGTCATTCGTGTCACTGAAGTTTGAACCTTTACTTAACTTACCCCACACTAATCTAGAAGACCCTTTCGTGGTAGAGGTAGCTAACGGGAAGTCTATTTCGATCAACTCTATTATTCGTAACTGCTTGTTGAATCTCGATGATCATACCTTCCCTATCGATCTTATCCCTATGCATCTTGATAGTTTTGATGTTATAGTAGGCATGGACTGGTTGTCAACTCATCGTGCCGAAATTCTGTGCTTCGAGAAAGTCATACGCATTCCTCTCGAATCTGGCGAGATTTTGAAGATCTATGGTGAGAAACCCTGTGGTGAGCTTAAGCTTATGTCTTGTACTACTGCCCAAAAGTACTTACGAAAGGGGTATACAGCCTTCTTAGCTAACGTGATAGAGAAGAAGGACAAAGGCAAAAGTATCCAAGACATCCCTATTATTCGAGACTATCCTGAAGTCTTTCCAGAGGATTTACCTGGTTTGCCTCCTGTTCGACGAGTGGAGTTTCGTATTGATCTTGTTCCTGGTGCTAATCCTATCGCTAAAGCTCCTTATCGTCTTGCACCCTCTGAGATGCAAGAACTTGCTAGTTAATTACAGGAACTTTCTGATAAAGGGTTCATTCGCCCTAGTTCTTCTCCATGGGGAGCCCCTGTCTTATTCGTTAAAAAGAAGGATGGTTCTCTTCGGATGTGTATTGACTACCGTGAACTCAACAAACTCACCATCAAGAATCGTTATCCACTTCCTAGGATTGACGATCTCTTCGACCAACTTCAAGGAGCAACCCACTTCTCGAAGATTGATCTCCGTTCTGGTTATCATCAGCTTAGAGTCCACGATGAAGATATTCCCAAGACAGCTTTTCGCACTCGCTACGGTCACTATGAATTCATGGTTATGCCTTTTGGGTTGACCAATGCTCCCGCAGTATTTATGGATTTGATGAATCGGGTTTGTAGACCCTATCTCGACAAATTCGTGATCGTTTTCATCGATGATATTTTGATTTACTCTAAATCAAAATCCGATCACGAGCAACATCTTCACTCTATCTTGAGTCTCCTAAAGAAAGAACAACTGTACGCCAAGTTCTCAAAATGTGAATTTTGGCTTAAGGAAGTTCAATTTTTGGGACATGTCATTGATATGAACGGAATTCATGTCGATCCTGCAAAGATCGAAGCTGTGAAAATTTGGAGTGTTCCTACCACTCCAACAGAAGTCCGTTCTTTTCTTGGGTTGGCTGGTTATTATCGTCGATTCATCGCCAATTTCTCCAAGATCGCTGTTCCTCTCACTACCTTAACTCACAAGGGTAAACCCTATGAGTGGGGACCTAAGCAAGAGGAAGCATTTGAAACTCTTAAGCTGAAACTTTGTGAAGCCCCTGTCTTATCTCTACCTGATGGTAATGATGATTTCGTGGTCTACTGTGATGCATCGAACCAAGGTCTTGGTTGTGTTCTCATGCAACGAGGAAAGGTTATTGCTTATGCGTCTCGGCAACTCAAGACTCACGAGAAAAATTATACCACCCATGATCTTGAATTGGGCGCTGTTGTCTTTGCACTCAAGATTTGGAGACATTATCTTTATGGGACCAAATGTGTGGTGTTCACGGACCACAAAAGTCTCCAACATGTCTTCGATCAAAAGAATCTTAACATGAGGCAACGACGTTGGGTTGAATTACTTAACGACTATGATTGCGAAATTCGCTACCATCCTGGTAAAGCGAATGTTGTGGCTGACGCACTTAGTCGTAAAGAGCGTGTCAAACTCCAATGTGCGAGAGTTCGTACTGATCTTCAGGATCGCATTCTCCAGGCTCAACACACATCAGTCACCCAAGGTAACATGTACGATGAAATGTCTTGTGGTGCTAAGACTCAACTTGAAACCAAACCCGATGGTCTCCTTTATTTCCTTAACCGACTGTGGATTCCCGACCGTGATGATCTTCGTACTTTTCTCATGAACGAGGCTCATAAGTCTCGTTATTCTATTCATCCTGGAGCTGACAAGATGTACCAAGATCTTCGTTATTCTTATTGGTGGCCTGGTATGAAGAAAGACATTGCTTTATTCGTTGCAAAATGCCTCACTTGTTCCAAGGTTAAGGCTGAACATCAACGACCATCTGGTATGCTTGAACAACCAGAAATTCCTGTCTGGAAATGGGAGAGCATAGCTATGGATTTCATCACCAAACTCCCTCGTACACCCAAAGGTTTCGACAGTATTTGGGTAATCGTCGATCGTTTGACCAAGTCAGCTCACTTCCTACCTATTCGTGAGAAGTATTCTGTGGAAAGGTTGGCAAAGATGTACGTAAGTGAAATCGTATGTCGTCACGGTATACCTTTGGACATTATTTCTGATCGCGATGGTCGTTTCACCTCTCACTTTTGGGAATCTCTACAAGATGCTTTGGGTACCAAGTTGAACCTGAGCACTGCTTATCACCCTCAAACGGATGGTCAGACTGAACGAACCATCCAGACACTTGAGGACATGCTCAGGGCATGTGTCATCGATTTTGGTGGCGCATGGGATTCTCATCTTCCTTTGGTTGAGTTTTCATACAACAACAGTTATCACGCCAGCATTAACATGGCTCCTTTTGAGGCACTTTATGGTCGGAAATGTCGTTCACCTGTCTGTTGGACTGAGGTTGGTGAAGCTCGTATTACTGGACCCGAACTAATCCAGGAAACCACAGACAAAATCCAGCTTATTCAGGATAACCTTCTCAAGGCTAGAAGTCGCCAAAAGAGTTATGCTGATAAACGTCGTAAACCCTTGGAATTTCAAGTTGGGGACCTTGTGCTACTTAAGGTATCCCCTTGGAAAGGAGTTATTCGTTTCGGTAGAAAGGGAAAACTAGCTCCTCGTTACGTAGGCCCCTTCAAAATTCTTGACAGAGTTGGAAAAGTGGCTTACAAGCTTGATCTTCCACCTGAGCTAAGCAATGTTCATCCAACCTTCCATGTTTCGAATCTCAAGAAATGCTTAGCAGATGAGAACCTTCATGTTCCTCTTGAGGATGTGCAAATCGATGAAAGCATGCACATTATCGAGAAACCCGTCGAGATTGTTGACACTGGAGTCAAGAAACTCAAGCGCAGTCGTATTCCGATCGTTAAGGTTCGTTGGGAATCTAAACGAGGCCCAGAGTTCACTTGGGAACGCAAAGACCAGATGATGTCGAAATATCCACATCTTTTTCCACCAGACTCTCCAACTCCAACTTCGGGACGAAGTTCCTAAAAGTAGGGGAGACTGTAACATTACGCATTAAAAACTTGTACGTTACACGTTCGCATTCAATAAAACGTCAAGTTTTCATTTTATATTCGCATTTATTATTTTCGTCGCATTTGTGGAACCCTAATACTATATATAATGTAATATATGTGTGTGGTTTGTTAAATATCAAAAAATAATAAAAACTGCTCTGGCCGGGGTTCGAACCCGCGCCAAAGCCATAGCAACACACACACACAACCATCTGGGCTGGACCATCACCTTGTTTAAACCCGGACACACTTTATATTTATTTACACTCTAAAAACCTTCACAGTTGACAAGAAAGTCAACTGTGGGTTAGCTTGATGATCAATCCAACGATTTAACTCGTAATTGATCTATCTTTGGTAAATTTAGGTGATTACCGGCCCAATACAACACGATTACACGTCAATAACACCAAATCGTTGACCAATTGAATCAATTAAACGCGTATGACATTAATCAAGGTCAACTTTCCAATTAACATTAACCATCGATCCTCAGTATAAATTGATGGTCTGAGAACCTTGATTACTCGCTCACAACTCTCTCTCAACCTCCCATTCTCTCTGTAACACACTAATTATTATAATCGAGTTCGTTGTTTGACTTTTGCCTTGACCCGGCTATCATCATCAAATCAACACTGTGAGTCCTCGTTTTTTTTGTGGGGTTTATTCATCGGCAATCAAGCAACAAAAGCCCCATCTTTAATCGGGCTCATGTTGTCTAAATCATCTGATTGCAAATTCTAGGGTTCGTCGATTGGAATTGGGGATAAATCTGATATCATGTATTGTATTTATTTATTTTAAAACAGAAGATATCACAACCACCGGCCTAGGCCAAGTGGTTGTGACCCTGGTTCTCCACAGAGGTCACCCGGGTTCGAGTCCCGGCTCTGACCATTATTTTTGTTCTTTTCTTTTCTTTTTTTTTGTAACAACAATTATAAATATATATATATATATATATATATTAAAACCTTTTAATCTTTTAAATTCTTTTTAAAATATCAAAACTATTTTATAAATTCTAAAAAAAATTAGATTTGTTTAATCTGAGATAAAAGTTTTATTTGTAATTTTTATTTTTCAGAAATTCATTTATTTAATATTTATAATAATTAAATCATTTTTATACTATTAAATTTATAAAAATCCATTTATATATCAAAACAATTTTATTAAATTCTCCAAAATTTATCCTAACTTTTTATAAAGTCAAACTTTACTGAAATAATTTTTAAATCAGTAAAATCATTTATTTTATATTTTTAAACAATTTTTGTTAGATTTAATCATAATTAAATCATAATAAATCCAATTTTCATCATTTTTGCACCAAAATTTTATACAAATTATTTTAATTATTTAGAACAGAAATATGATTTTTTAAAATAAAAATTCTTTAATTTTAGTATTTTTGAATATTAAAGTTAAATATTGGCTATTTATAAATAAATAGATTTAAAAATCTATTTTAAATGAAATAATTTTATAAAAATTATTTTTATGCTTCAAACACTTTAATGTGCACATTCAAAATTCAAATTTTATAAAAAGACTTTCTTTCATTAATTATTAAATTTTCTTTATTTAATTAACATTTTAATTTAAATTTAACAATTGATTATCCCCAAATCGAAACCCTAGGATACACTTATTAGTTAATTAGACTTAGACTTATTATATATTAACTTATTATAGGGTGATATTTGGAATCATTTTGGGCAACACAATTATTACATCTTTTCAACAAGTTAACATTTGCTAAGGTGAGTTTTACATAGCCCCTTTTATTTATCACCATTTTTGGGGTGAAACATGTTATAACATTATCATTGCAATTCAATCATCAATGTGTCTATGTGTTTTCTATGTTGCATTATGTCTTGAGCATGATTAGAGTAAGCACCATTCTAGCATAATCATTAACATTGATCAGCCGACGGTATACATTGATAGATCTATTGGACTGACAATCCCACCCGGATACGTGCCTCCTACAAAGGTTACGTGGGTGTTTGTTATCGCATAACATATTCATTTGGACCATAAGTGTATGGTATGTATCATTTTATAACAGTCAGCAGGGTTGATTATGCACTCGATTTATTTCTAATATGTTCTCACATATGGGCTAGATTAACATGACACATGAATTGCACAACATTTTATTCATTTTATTATCAAAAACCTATGTAATTCTCACCAACTTATGTTGACCCAAAATACTTTCAAAATTAACATGTTTCAGGTAACAATGAAGCTGAGGCTTGAGTTAGCATGAGGATTTTACTTGAAGTTATTTGAAGTTATTGAAGTTGCTATTTGATATTATGTATTTGAATTCTTAGACATTATTTCACATTTTGGATATTATGATTGAATAAATTATTTAAAATTTATATTATACCATGTGCTACTGAAAACAATCATCAATACGTGGCACCCCGATGTTTCCGCCATCGGTTGGGGTGTTACACACATAACGAACACAGACTCAACCTTCTCCAGCCATCGGAGTAGTCCCACCGCTCCCTCAGTTCCAGCAAATTTATGGGGCTGACAGTCCCGAAACTTCTTATAAGAGCACTGAGGTGGGGGTGGATTGGCACCAACACCTGAAACACGGTATATGCGTAAAACACAAACGAAAGGACACGAAACCCAAAAATGAGGCAAGGTTGACAAAATCAACTCACCAAACATGGCATTAATCCCAGCCTGGAAATTAGCCATAGCCATGTTCACTTGCTGCTGTAGAAAGTTGTTCAGTTCAGCTTGGGTCATGTTGATGTTACCACGACCACCGCCACCGGCATGACCACCGCCGCCACCACGGCCACCGCCGCCACCACGATGTCCACCACCGCGAGCACCAGACATGATCTAATAAATCAAGAAATCGAGGGATTCAGATTCACTTCCAGTGTCAACCACTAGAAATTTACAAGAGTTAACCTAGGGACAAATTCAGGACTATACATCCAAACTCGAAGTACATCGGGATTTTCATGCATTCCAGTTTATTATTTCGTGTGCACACGAAATGACCAACTACTCTACATGGTCCTCCAGATGTACTCCTAATCCAGACTTCGGTCACCGAATATCGTCACCTAGTATCGTGTTACGATAGGTGCAAGTGTAAGAAGGCATGTGTGTGCTAGAACCAACAAATCAACCCCTCCTTCTTCAGTCCAGAAGAAGAAGACAAGAGTAGGTAGGAACCCAAATAAAAGCGGATGATGTAACGGAGAAGCATGATGATGATGTAAGGACACCCCGACAACGTTAGTACGTATCCCAATAATAGACTCAAAGTATGTGACCGTCTAGTGTGTGCGACTCGGCTATAGACCAGACTCTACATGCAGTCCTACTTCACTATAACCTGGCTCTGATACCAATCTGTCACACCCTCAAATTACCACTTGCGGAGTTTTACCGCGAGGCGCATGACAAACCAGAATCCAAGTCAACAATCACAATAAACAACGCTATATGAAATACGTAAACCCAAAAACAACGATTTTATAAGCGGAAGCATTTAAGAATTTAATCAGCTACAACAGTGTTCCAAAGTATTCAAGACACTTATTTCAAAACATGCAACTAAGCCTAGACGCCAATGTAGACTCGTGCGCCTAGTTCCATTCGCTGCTACATTAGCGACCTGAGAAAAACATGCCAAAAAGACGTCAACATATAATGTTGGTGAGTTCATAGGTTTGCTCAATATGTTATCAAAATGTTACCAGAATGTTACCATGTCCATACTATATCCATGTTACCTAGTACGCTAGCTAGGCGTATGTTTTGTTACTACTACGATTGGAAACCATTACTAGACACGTTTAGCAATGTTTAGCATGTTTAAGCAGCCCGAATGTTCAGCATGATACCAATGTTCCTGTTCGAGACAACATGCACCCGCCCGGCCCTCCAAGCCGACGAGTGGGGCAGGTCACGCCCAATAGATCTATCCATATTTCCCCCGTTGTGCATCCCCGCACATTCATGGTTTCCCCCGGGACTTTTAAAGATCGTATAGTGCACAAGTTTAAAACCATAGTATGACATATGTTACCAAAATAGTTTAGCGCATGTTTTCTCCCCCAAAAGTTAAAGCGGTAAAAGTGGGGCCGTGAACTCGTCTTAAATAGCGTTCTTCGGTTACAAGTAAAGATGTTAAGCCCTTGATAATCCCTCTACCGGAGATCTATCAAAATGTTCACATAAGTGTTCCGACTAATAACCATAAGGTTATCTAGTCCCCGATTATCCAGATCGTAACCAAGTATGTTTTAAAGCGTGTTTAAATATTTAACCGACACACTAGACCGACCCGACATCCCGTTGGTGACCCATTACCCTAACTAATCAAGTACACATAGATTACACACAAGGTTCAAGCATAAAACACTTAGTTTGTATCAAAAATCTCATTTCTGCATCAGAACGGTCGAACTAGTCAGATTAAGCCTCCTTCGCCCGTTTTTAATCTCCTTCGCCCAATTTGGATTTCGTTCGACCGTTTGATGTTTCCTTTGCCCGTTTTACCACATTCACCCAAACATAACCCAGGTTCGACCCTGGATTCTCTCCTTCGCACCTTCGATCAGTCGAAGGAGTCCAGGTTCGCCCCTGTTGTGCAAATTTTCCTAAAAATGCTTCAAACACATTCAAAACGACTCGAAACATCATCAAACACAGAAGTCAAGCATGAATAACTTCTCCCTACAAAACCCCACCGATTTCCCCCAATAATACGTCCATTTCAGCCCTTTCCCAAAATGGTAAGAATTATGGAAACGTCACTATCATTCGTGAATTATTTACCCAATTTGGAAACTTTTGAAATCGATCCGTATTCAACTTAAAATGCTCAGTTTGTCGAGTGTTCGATCTTTCCCTATTAGTTCTATTGATCATAAATATCATGCATCAAGTCTAGATTCTTTAAAACCCCCCAATTACCCATAATATCAACATCTATCCCTCTTTAACCCTAGACAACAATAAACTAGCATCAATAACAATCCTATATCATGTTTCTATCATAGATACAGCAACAAATCATTAAATAACACATAACACCACATAATACACAATTTACATATGTTTATCATCATGAAGACCTATGTTTAAATGATAAGGTTTTGATTTAGAAAGATGTTTAATAGGTTTTTAATCATGAAAACACCCTTAGAACAGATCCGGACAATTAGGGTTAGATGAAAACGAATTAAAATGCTTTTAAAAAGGTTTAGGATCAAGAACACACCTTGGATTCTTGTTTAGATGTTGTAGATAGGTTAGATTATGAAAAAGAAAAGCAAAAACTCCTTCCTTAGTGATTAGAATCGTTTGAGAGTGTTTTGAGACGGTTAGGGTTTGTGAAATGATGAAAAATGACAAAGTTTGGTATTTATACTAATCCTCCTTCGCCCTAACTCAATGGTCGAAGGTGGCCTCCTTCGACCGTTCCACAGGGTCGAATGAGCCCTGTCCTGGTCGAAGGGAATTCTTTCAATTCCATATCCCATGTTCGCCCATTTACAAAGGGTCGAACCAAACAAAATGTTCTCCTTCAACCACTCGAAGTGGTCGAACCAGAACTCATGTTTAACTAGTTTTTTAGTTTGTCGTGTTTAATGCATTCTAACACATCTTAACACATAAGCATGCATCCTTAGTCTATATTTAATATATTTAAGCATAGATAATCATTTACACATCATTTAAACACATCTATGTATATAATCCACCACACGACCCATAATCTACACATATACTTAATTAGTTCATGTAATGTCACCAACAATGGAACCCGGTACTAGTGTATTACCAAAACGACTCCCAATGATCCTCCAGATCATTGCACCCTGGACAATCTTAATTTGACCCGACTCAACTAACCCAGTTGAGTCCGTTTATAAACGTTTCTCACTAAGGTAGACTTTAGATGTTACTAAAATGTTTAAGCCAAATATGCCGGGTGTCACAGTTTCTTTGATCCTCTCTACTTCATTGCAAATATTTTCATCTTTTCTCTTTTCTGTTAGTGACCAAGCGTTGGATAAAGACTTAGCATCTGATGTATCAGCAAAATGGTAGTATGATCTATTTGCCATTTTTGTAGATGAATTTTAGAATATGTACTGTGTGGAATTTATAGATAATTATTTCATCTATTCGTTTTCCAAAGTCTCCGTCCATTTATGTTTCACAAATTGTATAGACTTTTTAGATACTATAAACGTTTTGAAATTAATTAAATATTCATTATAAGAAAACTTTTCGTTTAACACGTTAACCCAAGTATAATAAATATTTTACCGTATGACCTTTTATCATCACGCGTTGTCAGTTATAAAATACTAAAGACATTCGAAAGTTCATCATAAACGATTTTAATTAATATTAACATTCACATTTCAGTGTTCAGCAATTGTATCAATGGCAGCCCCAAGTGATAACCGTGAAGATGAAATGAAGGATTTTGTTCTTAATCAAATTACACGACAATACTATCAAGATTTGAAGACTACAAGAGAGTTAAAGATTTGTTTTGACCGTTTGCACTTGGGCACATTTGAGCGAGATGTTGTTCAATGGATTTTGAAGTCCATGCCTTCGACTGTTGTTCGTGATTTTTCGGTGTTGTGCAATTCAGAGTCCGGTATTAAGGATGTAGAACTTTTGGCAAGATTCAAAGATCTACATGCACATCTTGAAGCTTCAATGGAATTGAAGCTTAAGTTTATTAATTCCTTTAACCAGGGCCGGCTCAATGTTTTAAGGGGGCTAAAGCAAATTAAAAAATTGAGGCCTTTTTCTATTAGTTATGTTTTAGGTTGAGCAAAATTTTAAGGTCTAAAAGATAAGGTCCTTTTCTATCTATATAACACATCAATACAGTAAATATTATTAAATATTATTTTTGTTTTTAATAATTTAAGTTGAATAAAGCTTTAGACTGCATTTATTTCTTCTTACTTTGTATGTATATTTTAATATATATTTAAATATAATCTAAGTTATATTACAGTTAATGTTTTATACTTTTCTTAGAAACGAAATACACTTGAAACAATATTTATGAATATTACACTGGATAAAATTTAATGTACTGTCAACAAGTAAATAAATTAAACTGAGTTTATATAATTACTATATATTAAAACTAGCTTTTATCCCGGGAGCGTTCCGGGGTTGAAAAATATAACAATTCTAATAATACTAATACTAATATTAATAATTATTACTCTTGTAATTAAATAAATAAAAAAAATAACCTTGCTATAAGGTGACACCATGTGTTGCAGTGTTGCGCGATTCTTTCTCCTAACTTCTCTTGATAAAGTATACCTATACATCTTTAAAAGAGTAAAATTCAATGAAAGCATGGCGATTGGGCTGAATTTCACCATCGTAGATAAGAACCTAGTTTAAAAGAAAAAACATTATTAATGAATAACATGAACACTTTGTGTTTTTTTTCTTGTATGAACGAAACCCCACAAAAATAGTCTTTTTTTCTCTGTTTTTATATACCACGTACTCGTTGGAAAGATAATAAAACGCTCGTTAATTTGATGTAATTTTTTTCTTTAAAAAATCTCGTGTATAAAAGATATTAACGTTTAAAAGTTATGGGAGGAAACATTAGAGATAAAAATCTAATTTTATTTTTAAATTTTAAATTATTATTTTCTTAAAATAAAGGCCTTGCCACATGGGATAACGCATGGCACACTCAATAAAAAGAATATCCTCTTTGAATGTTATGTCATTAAAATAGCTTTAGTTTATTATATATATAGATAGATATAGATATAGAAGATTTGTAAAAGTAAAAATATTTATACGGAGTATATAATTTTAAATATAATTAAGATAATAAATAAAGGACAAGAGTACATCTGGCTTTCTTTTCCTAGTTAATTATACACCACAAGTATAAAATATTAATAATATTCATATATCTCAAGTATTTTAATGATCATCTTCTCCAAACAACAAAACCTTTCACAACCTAAAATAAAATACAGAGCAACTTTCAATGTCTCTTATCGTTTTTGTTATATAAGTTTCTTCACATCTCTCTCTAGAAACATAATCTACCATTGGATATATTTACCTATAAGATTAGATAACATTAGTTCTCTAAAATTGTGGCCCTTCAAAATGTGAGGCCTAAAGCTTGTGCTTCATTTCACTTATGCTAAAGCCAGCCTTGCCTTTAACTAGCTATGTATATTAATGTTCAAAATTGATTATGGTTGTTTTTTTTAACGTTGATTGTATATGGTTTTTTATATATTGCTACATGTTGTCTACAGCTTTTTAATCCGTGTTATTAACTGTCATCGTGGAAGGAACAACAGTTAACAGTGGGTCTGCTACATTACGTATATAATAAAATAATAATTATCATAAAAGATATCAACTGACGTTGCTAAACAGTGCTTCTTCGCAGCAGACGTTGCTAAACCGTTGCTAAACAGGTGTTTTAAAAAATGTGCTTAATTTAAGTAACGAACAGAGTTGCGAGAGGAACAGACGTAGAATTACAAACGATTTATTGCCCCAGTATTATTAACTGATGTTTTGAAAGCAACAGATGGTAGGAAATACACTTTTTCTTTTAACAATAGATTGAGTGTTTTAGAGGTTTGGTCTGCTAACGTGTTAGTGGTTACCGTACAGCGGATAAGGGTTGGTTTACTCGTCCCGTGTGTTTCCACACGGGATCTCGCCTAGTATATATATGTATATGTGTGTGTGTGTGGGGGGGGGGAGGGTTAGGGATCTTGAGATAACACATGGCAAATTGAGAACCAAGACAACTGTTTTATAATCTTGAATTTGATTAAGATATCAATATAGTCTTTTTATATTTAAAAAAAAAAAAAAAAAAGCTTAATATGTTACATGAGGCATGCACTCTTCTATAAATACATGGTTTACTTACAAGATTCTTTTGTTCATCAGCAGCTGACAACAATCTTTCCTCTTTTAAGAAAATACAACCTGCATGCCCTCTGCCTTTCACTTAGCTTTCCTTGCATGGCTTTCCTTGTAGGCGTTACCCTTATCTTTCCATTCGTAATTACCATTCTAATTGTCTTATATAGAAATGGTCGCCATAAATCTATAATCCCCACAAATTGGCCGGTTCTTGGTGCAACACCCGCTGTCATTTTAAATTATCACAGAGTCCATGAATACGCTACTGATGTTCTAGCAATCACGGGTGGAACATTCTTCTTAAAAGGACCCATATTAGCCAACATGGACATGCTTTTCACCTCATGTCCAATAGACATCCATCACATCATGAGCAAAAACTTCCCTAAATATCCAAAAGGCCCCAAATTCCGTCAAATCTTTGATATCTTTGGAGATGGATTCTCCAATGACGACGGGGAATTGTGGCAGTTTCAGCGTAAAACGCTTATGCTCCTTCTAAACCACCCTAGCTTTGGTAGCCTCCTGAAAAAGACCATTTGGAACAAAGTTGAAAAAGGGTTACTACCGGTTCTTGACAGCATTTCCCAACAAGGGATGGAGACAGATTTGCAAGATGTCTTTCAAATGTTCGCGTTTGATACTATATGTAAATTACTTATTGATTATGAGCCCGAGAGCATGTCTCTTGATTTTCCTTACATTCCATGTGAAAAGGCTTTGTCACATGCCGAAGAAGCCATTTTCATTAGGCTTACAATGCCTGAAATATTATGGAAATTGCTACGATTACTTAGAATAGGAAATGAGAAAAGGTTGAGCAATGCTTGGAAAATCATTGATCAGTTCATGTACAAACACTTAGCCGAAAAACAAAAGGATATTAGTAACATGTTATATGAGTCTATGGAGGAAGATTATAATTTTTTAGCAGCTCTAATAAGAGAGGTAAAACATCAAAGTGTTACCTCTATGGATGGCACTAAGTTTTTGAGAGACATCTTGTTGAATTTAATTGTTGCGGGAAGAGATACCACTAGTAGCACTCTCTCTTGGTTTTTTTATATTCTTGCCAAAAACCCGAAAGAAAAATATAAAATCCGAGAAGAGGTCAAGACACAACTAGACAAGAAAATTGGTGGTATCCAAGCTATAGATTTGGGCAAACTGGTATATCTTCATGGTGGATTATGTGAAGCCTTAAGGCTTTTCCCTGCAGTTCCGTTTCAGCTTAAAGTTCTAGCACAACCAGATATGCTCCCAAGCGGCCACAAAGTAGATTGTAACACCAATATTGTTCTTTGTTTTTATACCATGGGAAGGATGGAATCAATATGGGGAAAGGATTGCCTACAATTTAAACCGGAAAGGTGGTGTTCAACAAGAGGTGGAATCCAACGTCAACCATCTTATAAGTTCCCCGCGTTTAATGCTGGTCCAAGAACTTGTTTGGGTAAGAACATTAGTTTTACTCAGATGAAGATAGTGGCAGCTACAATCATATACCATTACCAGGTGGAGCTGGTGGAAGGTCACCGCGTGGTACCAACTAATTCCTTTGTCCTTGAGATGAAGAATGGTTTGAAAGTGAGGTTAACTAAAAGAATGGTTTGAGTTAAAATATGATGGCAATAATATTAATTGTGTTACTTTTGATTTACGAACTTAGTGTATTCTCTAAATAAAGTCATTTAGTAATGCGTGTGAAAGGTTTGCGTTAAAATAAGGAATTTTGGAACCATACACCACTTAATTAGGAATGATACACCCTGGCCCACATCAAGCACCAATAGAAAGCTGACACATACCCCAGAATGCGATGTCACATCCCTAAAATGTGATGTCACGGGGTGTATAAAACCCATAACCCTAAAATAAAGTGTGCTTCTTGTCATCTCATTCATATAAAAAAGTATAAAGTTTGCATTTTGTTATATATGTTCATTGTGATCGGTACTAATTACTATTCATGAAAAAAAGTAGCCTGGCTACTTTTTTTTTAATAAATAAGTGTGTGTGCTTCTATGATTGGTGTTCTTAAGAAAATTCAAGTATAATTGATTTGTTCAAAAATGTAAAAATGTGAACCTAAGTTGGTCTGACCTATGCACTATCATGACCTATTTCTCAACCGGTGGTCACATATCACAAAAGACAAAAACCATTTGCAATTAAAAAATGGAAAATTCAATTTGATGCTTCGACTGGATCGATGGCACAACCGTAGGTTGCAATCGTTTGAGAAATATTTTTTCTTTTCTTTTAATTGTTTTTTATATTGTTATCACGTTTTATTTTCTAGTTTTATTATTGTTTTCTATAAAAAATATTATGATTCATTTTTATTTAAATACTTTTCTATATAAAAATTATAATCGTTGTTTATCTAATCATCATAGGTTTAATTATTTTTAATATTATGTGTATGCCTTTTTAATGTTTTCTTTATTTTATAGTTTTATTTATTGTAATAGATGCTATCACTTCTTTTTAAATTATTTAAAATGGTTTTGTATTAATTATTATTAATTGTTATCTTAAATGTTATCTCATTGTATCCCGACATGTCATATGTCAATTTATAAGTGGTTTGGTGGATTTTTTTGATAAATTTTATTATCCAAAAAATCTAACATTATCTTCAAGAAAAATGCAAAAAAAAAAATGAAATTTCAGAATTCTTTCTCTCCCTCTCTCTCTCTCTCTCTCTCTATATATATATATATATATATATATATATATATATATATAGGATCCGGATCATATGAGAACTACCTTGAGTTATGAGAACTAGGGAACTATTCTTGACCACACATTACCATATTATTAATATAATAATATAAGGGTAAGATAGTAAATTACCTACCCCTACCCCACCCCCACCCCACCCCACCCAAATCACCTTTTATATATTAAAAAGATTTACTGATTTTTTTTTTTAAAATCACACTCTCTCTCTCTCCTCTCTCTCTCTTCACCCTATTTCTCTGCTCTCTCTCGTCTCTCTCTATCTCTTTCTTCTCTCTCTCGTCTCTCCCTCTCTCTTTCTTCCTTCTCTCTCTCCACCGGTGGGTTTGCAGAGGGGTTGATGATGGTGGTTTTGCAGAGGGGTTGCAGATCGTGGGTTGCAGATCTACGACGACGTGGTGGGGTTAGGTGGTTTTGCAGGGGTGGTTTGACAGATCTCGAAGGGAGAGAGAAAGCAGAGAGAGAGGGTGACCGGTGGGTTGTTGAAGAGGGTTTTATAATGGTGGGTTTTTGCAGGTGGTGGCAGAGGGTTCGATGGTTGTGACAGGTGGTTCGATGGGGTGGGGATGGTTCGATGGTTGCAGGTGGGTTTTGCACGATGGTATGGTTCGATGGGGGTGGATGATGAAGACATACCAGTGGGAGAGAGGGGTTTTGAACGATGGTATGTGGTGGTGGTGATGATGATGAAGACGACGGTAGATCTGAACGATGGTATGGTGGTGGCGATGATGATGAAGACGACGGTGGAAGAGGGGTTTTGCAGAGGGGTTTTGTTTCGACGGTGGGGGTTTTGCAGAGGGTTTTTGAAGACGATGGTGGTTCGGTAATGACGATGAAGACGGCGGTGGGAGACGGTGGTGATGGCAGGCTGAAGACGGTGGTTCGACTGGTGATGGTGATGAAGATAACAATAGGTATTATTATTATTATTATTATTATTATTATTATTATTATTTTTATTTGTTATTACTATTATTATTGTTGTTATTATTTATTATTTTTACAATGGTGTAATAAGGGGTGTTTTACTATCATTAGAAGGTGTTTTTTAGCATGGAAGATCCAAAATACTGTGTGTATTTTTTAAGGAGACGATGACGATGTGAAGGTGATGATTACGAGGGTTTCTTTTTTTATAAAATGTAAAGTAAACATTAGTGTAATTTTTTTATGTTTTTATAGATGTTTGTTTTTTTACACTGATGTAATACGAATAATGTAAGAAAACACCAATGTAAATACGAATTATGCAATATATTTTGTTTGTTGATGTTGTGGTTTTTTTTTAACAATGGTGTAAATAATTACACCAGTGTAAATCTCACAAAATGATAGAGGTTTTTGATTATATAGATGTGAATAAACACTGGTGTAAATAATTACACCAGTGTAAATCATACAAAATCATGGATGTTTGGTTTATATAGATGTTAGTAAAACACTGGTGTAATTTGCACCAGTGTAAATCATCCTTATCATATGTTTTGTTTGGTTTTTACACTAACATATTTTTGTAGAAGTTTGTGTATGGCAGATTTACACTGGTGTAAATAATTACACCAGTGTAAATCACGGTAGATCATCTCATCAGATTTTATTTAAAAATATGATTTTTTAATAATTAAATAAAAAATTAAAATAGTATTATAATTTTTATTTTCTCTTTCATGGTGTTTTTACCTAAATACCCTTTATTGTACTTTTTTATATTAAAATATAATAATCATCTTTTAATTGGCATGTAAAGACAAAAAAGACACCAAGATTAAATCTTAACCATAGGATCATAAGATCAATGGTCCACAAGAGTTCTCTAGTTCTCACAACTCAATGTGGTTCTCACACGATCCATTCCCTATATATATATATATATATATATATATATATAGTATAAGGATAAAAGGAAAACCCTCCTAAACTGGAAAACTCTGGAAACTCTAACTTCTTGAGCTTTTTTTATATGAAAATTTTAGGGTGTCTAATATACATGATTTTAAGCATTTTGAGCAAAAAAAAAAAAAATAAACGCCAAGTACTTTTTTTTAAAATAAATAAATAAGTTTCCGGGTAACACATTGTTAACACATGTTAATTTCGCCTAACATGTGTTACCCGAAAACTTAATTTTTTTTTTAAGAAAAAGTGTTCGGCCCTTTTTTGATTTTTTGGCTCAAAATGTATTAAAATCATGTATATTACATGCCCTAAAATTTTCATGCCCTAAAAAGCTCGGGAAGTCAGAGTTTCCAGAGTTTTCCAGTTTCGAAGGGTTTCCCATGGATCCTTACCCTATATATATATATATAGGGTGTGGTTCAAATAAGAACCACTACTCATGTGAGAACAATAAGAACCATTCTTAGCCATGGCAAGATGGTAATTAAATAGTTTAATTAATTAATTATATTTTATTATTAGATTTTAATAATAAAAACAAAATAAAAAAATTAAACACTTTCACCTCATTATGCCACGTTGCACATTCAAGGGAGGGTTGAGGCCACCATTGAATGACACATCATCTAAGTTCAATACTTTTATTAATAGTTATAAATTATAGATTATAGATACAATCGTTGATTATCTAGAAACGTATATTATACAAATATATTGTTACACATGTGTATACATATGTAGTCATCTTAGAAACTTCTAATTAGATGTATAATTAGAAACTTCTAATTAGATGTATAATGTTATGTACATATGTGTATATTTTGTAATTTAGTAGACCTACATACATATATGTACATTATTGCTCAATTCAATCATTTTTTTTCAAATGTAAATGTTTTGATTTTGTAATGTACACATATGTACATAATAATATACATCTAATTAGAAGTTTCTAAGATGACTATTCAGTGTTATACATATGTGTATAATAAGTTTTTGGGATGGTTGTTTAGAATTGTACATCTATGCGCATTAACAAAAACACGATTAAAACCATCATAAACTTAAACATAAGTAAACGAATAAGAATAAAAAAATAAAATATTAATGCAATGAGTTGAACTTCAAAGTTGTTTGAACATAAAATAAAAGCATCTCTGAAGAACATTATCCTATATGATTATAAATGAGTCTCCATGAATACTGCTTTTTATTTTCAGTTTTATAGTGTTTATAAATATTAATTAGGAAGAGTATTTCAAAATTACTTACAGTCCAGTTGGAGCCCTTACATCTCTGATACTGCTATAAAACCCGGGTTCAATTCTCTTGAGCAACCTTTTTCGACCCCCTTTTTTAAAGACTTATTTGGCATCGAACACGTGTATTGTGAGTCACTATTTGTCCTCATAAAAACTGGTTCCACGTAAAGGTCTAGCAGGTGGGGTTGGTTGTTGGCTGACACGTGTTTCCTTCCACTGCTCCACCGCCTACCTTCCATCGTATTTATCCATTGTTTCCCACTTTCCCCAAATCCAGATTGCTGATTCTTTTTACCATAGAACCCTAAATAGATTCTGTATAAAACCATATTCAAGATCAGACCGACGATGAACAATATCCTTCTCTTTCCAGAACTCCATCGCCACACCGTCGTTGTCATCACCATGAAAGGCACTGCTACTACCAGAATCAGAACTACTGGAGCACTAATTGACTGGAGAAATGGTTGGTTGTTTCTCTCAATTTTGTTTCACGATCATTGAATCTGTTATGTTTTTTTTTGCCACTTTTAGTTGACCTAATTATGATAATTATGTATAGCTTTCTAAGTGTATAACTTTCTAAGTGATGGAACAGAAGTAATAACAAGCACTGGCGCGGCCAACTTCGTTTGTGCTCCAAATAATTGTGTTTCGATCTTTGCTTTGTTAGATGTGTTGCTACCTATAGTCTGAATAATTTGCTGAATCCGGAAGGATTGGGGGTGAAGAATTGTAGTAATTTTATTCAATTAACATTTTGTGGAACGTATATAATATTTGAAAGTTTTGGATTTTGTGAGTCTACGTAAGATTAAAAGACAATTTTTTTTTATTTCTAGAAGTATTAGATCCTAAATATTATATATAACATTTTGTGGAACATATATATTTTTTTTACTTAAAAGTGTATTTCCTAAGGTATTAGATCCTAAATATTAAATTTAAAAGTAGGTTGAGATAGATTTGAGTTTGCTTTTGATGATCTTCGGCTTCAAATGTTTTGATGTAAACTCATTTTGAGTGTAGATAGGTGCACTGGACCAAAAAAATGCCTAAACGAGTAGGAAAAGGTTTATGAGCCAAAGTGAATGTATGTTGGTACTTGGTAGCAAGATTCGCAAAGTTCAACTAGGTACTTAGTCTTTTGGCTCATTTTAAACGATACTTTAGAAGTTTCTTCAAATGCAATAATAACTCAGAACATTAAGAGCACACATGTGCGGTCACTTTTAGTACCATTATATTCTAACAGTTTGCGTTTTTTTTTATAATAGTCGGTCATAAATGTCGACTATTAGTTAAATATTTGGAAACTTGAAAAATAGAAATGAAAAGAAAAGGTAACCATTTGACTAAGAATTTGCCAAAAATATTCACATTTTTGCCATTTATCTTCTGGAAAAATGAGTGATTTTTGCTAGACTTGATTCGCAGGCGCTATGTGCGACAGAGTGCTCACTCTCTAGGCAAGCTAATGGGGTTCAAGCAGGCATTGTTGACATGTCTATTGTTCCAAGTAATAATCAAATACTTTTTTAAGTATTTTTCTAAAGTTTACTACAAACTTAATTGCTATAATTGAAATCACTCACGACTATTACTCTTTTGTCTTCTGTGGGTTCTTCTGAAGCAAGCTGGTCTCAATATCCAATCAAATGTAAGTTTGCTGTTTCTTTCGATTTTGATATAGGATCATACTTTTTTAACAACAGTTTTTAAATAAAGAACAACAAATTGTTCACTTAGTCGTATAAGTAACGGATATAAGATATGCTTAAACTTGACACGACGTATTTTGATCTAAATCCGGTTTGACCGTTGCTCCACCCGACCATAAAAATATTTTAGTTGTACTACAGATCCATATGCTATAGCCAACGTTTCATTTTCTTATTTACATTTGCTATGATATTATGTATTAAGCTTTTCTTTCAAAACTGTGGCTTCTTATATGATTTTATATGTTTGATGTTTGTACTACATGAACATATCACAACTGTAACCAAAGATAATAACTAGGTATCGTTGCATTGCAAAATAAAATGGTTTGTTACATGTATTCTGAATATAATATGTTGTTGTTGATGCACTTTTAAATTAAAAGTCGGTATTGTTTAGTTACTTATACTTTTTTTTTGCATTTTAATATGTTTCCCACATTTGGTTTTAGGAAGGTATCTTGAACTTGTCTTTTTGAAATTGTGTATTCTATTGTTACCGTTCCCTTCCTTAGCTGGTTTGTTTTTTTTTTTTTTTTAATTTCTGGCTAAAGGTTTATAAGTTATTTAGGTGTAGGAAATCGTTTGGGATAACAAAAAACGCACTGGAGCAGTTGGCTAGGGTGTTAGAACGACCTGATAAACTATACATTTGATTAAATAGGAAAATGATTTATTCTTTTTACATTAGAAATATTTGTTGATGCATTTTATGTGTTAAAACAAAATGTTATTGGTTTAACAATGTTTTGTTTTTTAACCATGTGTTAAGATCTCATGATGCATTCTATGTGCTTTTCTGATTGTGTGTCCATTTCTGCAGTCAGGTTTGGATCATTCTTTACCTCTACACTTATACCGAAATCTATTGTTTGATAGACGACACTTTCTTCTAATGGAGACACAGGTAACAACGAAAGTGCTGGTGGTTCTGTAGATTTATAGTGTATAGGCGAAGCCTCATGAGAGGTGTTACATGTGGCTCTCGACTACGAGTGCACCGCATGAGCTGATTGCACGCAGATACAGCCATCCAGTATGTGTTTGCTTCCAAAATTTACATAGTAATAATTTGATTACAACACGCTTTACTATGATTTATTACTTTTGCATTGTCTTCTTGATGATAAGAACAAACAAGCGACGAGTATAGCTATTTCGTGACAGCCATCAACATAACAGTCCCAAGAAAGTAAATTAAGCTCATGCTTCGTTTGATGTTCGTTATGGCAGTCGTAGCTCAGACAATAGGAATCTTGCGGAGGAAAACGGGCATAGCCAGAGGCCACCAAGTGGCTAGAGACAATGAGACCACTATTGAGGGTGAAGATGTTGCAAACAATGGTTCCCCTAACCCCATCGAATTTGGTTTAATGCTTGAGATCACTGGTATAGACCCAGAATAAGTAGTCGGAATTTGACTTGTGAAAGATGAATTATGAAATTCTGTGAGCCATAAATTTCAAAATGTTGGTGTTTCGATGATTGAAGGATAAATGGAGCAACTACATTTGTTTTGTGTTTAATTTCTTGCAAGCATGTCAGTTAACATGTTTTTTTGTTGTTACTTTAGCAGACGCATTGATTTGTTGTTGTTGGTTACACGTCAGTTCCAGAACATGAACACGAAACTTGGTCTGCATTTTAAGGCCTGGGCTAGGACTAATTAAAGTCTCGAGGGATGAGTATTTGTTAGTAATGGTTACAACAACAGTGCCATGCATAACGCACGACTCTAAATGATACGCGAGAATGTGTTTGCGGCTTGGGGGTGAGCAAATCATAAGGCGCGCAACGCGCGCCCATGAAACCCACTAGTTTTCACAAAAAATACATATCGAAAAATTGTTTTGTATGTTGGCTAATAGGTGTGGCTCATAAATGCATATTAAAAATCTCCTTGCCTTAATTTCTTTGACTTATTTTACAATTTTTTAAGTTGAATCACTCCATGTTCATAACATCCAAAATAATTTTGTACAGCGATGTCACCTTCATTAAATAATCTTAACCACTGTTATCGCTCACAACCTCATTTTTTCTGCACAAGAGATTGATTTTGATGTTTGTGGTCGCCGGAAGGTTGTGTATGACCAACAGGCCACCTGTTGCCACTGCCGTCGTTCGGCGATCACCGAAATGCATCCAACTTGTTGGAAGTTTAAAGTGGTGAATGGAATTTATTTATGAAAACTACTAATATTAAAGCTCTTCATATGGTGAAACTCTTGAGTAGAGTTCTTAATGCCATTTGATAAGGTTTTAGTAGAATTCTTAATGCCATTTGATGAGGTTTATTAGATTCTTAATTAGAGTTTTAAGTCTCTAATTAAGTGACTAATATGTAAAACCTTTCACCATCCTAACTCTTATAAATTAGTAGGCTGTGTGCCTTATTTGAATAGAAATGAGATACATGAAAAAATACAATAAAACTCTTGCAACACACATACACTCAACGGTAGCAACCATGTTCCGGTTTCTTTTCAGGCAAGTGGGATAGTCCGCAGTGCACCGCGCCGCACTGTTGAACCGGTGTATCCTGGGAACAGACGACGAATCTGTTTAAGTTTGTTAGAAAACTTACATTGTTTAGATTCATGATGAGAATGCAATCTTTAATCCGAAAGACGGTTTGACAAAACGATTCGGATTCATGGGTTTTGAGTTATGTTTAAATAAACCGGAGTATTAACATTTCTAATATATGTTTAAACATTTTTTGAAATATTGAATTTCTAATGATAGTATTAGAATAACATATTAGTTGGTAACGGTTTCTTTCTAGTAAGCGTATTAGAAAGATAATTTCAAAGTATTTGAAATATATACATTTTCTAATAAGAGTATTGAAAATAAAGGGTTTCAAAATATAAGGTTTTGAAACATGTATTTCTAACAAGTCTGTTAGAACCGATGGCGTTGAAAGAATAACGTGTCATGATACATTTCTAATAAGCGTATTGAAAATTATTATTTACAAAATCATAAGTTTAATTTGTAAACTTATGTATTGATTTCTCTAACGTGCGTGTTAGAAATTGATGATTTTGTAAAGACAAAATAAGATGTTTATATTTTCTAACAAGTGTGTTAGAAAAGAAAACTGTACAAAATACACAAACGTGTTGGAAATGATAGTAAGAATACTAATTAAAACTCCAAATTTGAAACTTAAAATTATAAGAATACCATTAAGTTGGGTCAAATATTCTTAAAGGTTTTAATGGGGTGTTTCAACTCATGGGTTTATGGAGAATTGGGTGTTTCAACCTTTTCCAACATTAAACCAGTTTGGTTAAATTTGACGGTTTTAACGAGTGAGTTTGAAAATGGTATATTTTGGAAAATCCAAAGTTAATACCATTTATGTAAATGGTTTAATTTTCTAACGAGGGTGTTAGAAACGGTTTATTTTATATAAAACAACAAGGTCTAAAAGATTGTCATAATCTTGTATTTCTAACAAGCAGGTTAGAAACGGTTGATAATATAAACCAATGACCTTTAAAATGATTTTGGTAATCGTTTATTTCTAACGGGTGTGTTAGAAAAAGGTTTATTTGATATAACTAAACTCTATATGATGAAACGCGTAATCGTTTGCATTCTAACAAGTATGTTAGAAATAGTTAATTTTGAAACCTTATGTGTTTATACGGTACACGTATAGTTTTTAATGAGTGAATTAGAAACGTTAATAATGAAAACTATATACTCTAACAAGTGAGTTAGGAATGGTTTAAATAATAAAACTATATTAGAGTTTATGGTTTTGATTTGTAATCAAAATATAAATATGTATAGTTTATAGAAAATACTTGTAAAAGTAGAAATGTTTTGTATGAATAAAACATGTCTTTTGCAAATTATACATGGTTTGATACTTGTATGAGAAGTATGATGACTTGAACCATATAATAGTTTAGAGAGACTATTTAGTGTAAAACAACTTGATGTTGTTTTTGACATATTTACATGTTCGACTACTTGTGAGTAGTTAAGTATAAACAACTTTGTTCTTTTGAACGGTGTATGTGATTATATTGAAATTATAATTTGGTAAATTATAATTATTAATTGGAATCTTAATGTGGTGAATAAAGAGTAAACTCTTGGGTAGAGTTTCATGTTTTCTAATTAAAGTTTTTATGTTATTTTATTAGAGCTTTTTATGTCAATTTATTAGAGCCTTTATTTATAAAATTAAGTCTCTAATTAAGTGACTAAGAAGATAAACTCTTCATCCATCTCCATTGAGATAATCAAGATCAACGTGGTAAGTGTATTGAAATTAAATGCACGAAAACGAGATACGTCATCTAATGTTGAGAGGATTTACGTAGAAATGCACAAATGTAGTTTTGATGACTAGAACATATGATAGAAATATATGTTATTATTCATAAGTCTTTGATAAATATTGCGAGATTTATTATAAAAGACTTAGAATAGTGATGAACATGTGGAGTCTCTACAAACCATCAATGTTGATTGAATTATATGGAGGATTCGTAATATATTTTGGGAGAGTTACCCAATAAATAGCTTCAACAAAATATATACATATCACTTAGGCATATGTGAATGTCATGCCGTTGAGTGTCAATCTAATTGACTTGTTGATGATGAATTCTTCATCAAAGTGACATATATTAAGACTTATGTTTAAGTCCTAAATAGTCAATGGTGAAGCCTGGAAGATTAAAGGTAAACGAGTCTTGATCCTAATGGATGGAATTAATTATAGTTTTGAAGCATTCTTAAAACCGAGGTTTTAGAATGGTAAACAGAATCTCATTTTGTGTCATTAAGATGTGAATGTTAGGAATAGATAGTGAGTTATCTCTTAAGGCTTTGAAGAATCAGAATGAGACATCTTCTGTTCACATGCTAAGTATTCATAGTCTAAAGCATGCTAGACTAATACTTGTTAATTTAAATGCTCCACGGAGAATAATTAACTTTGAACATTCAAACATATGTGACGACATAAGAATGAATTTTGTAAAAGGAAATATATAATTCATTAAAGAGGATGACTTAAAAGGACCGAATAAATAGTTTATTGCTAATGATACTATTTAGCTGAATATGAGTAGAACTCATATAGCTCAGAAAACGGTTCGTGTGGGAAATATGGGTTGAGTAATACAATGGATGACCTTAATAACATAAAGATATATATAGTCGCTATCTTATCACGGGTGTCTAATGTCATCATGAGTGATATTATTCAAACTTAATCAAAGTGTAAGCAATGTGGGGGAAGAGCCATTTAAGAAACAGTCCGTAGGGATGGGTAAAAATGGTACTTGAGAAGTTTTCAAGCTACATATGAAAGGAAGAAACTTTCATCACCCCATTTGGTAGTTATCCGGTAACACTTAAGTGTAGGTGACTTGCATTTGAAAATAGAAGGTTTGATATGAACGAATATGATTTTGGGAAGTACAAATCACACGAACCTAGAACAGACTTGTTATAAGTCAGTCCTATTATGTGGACAAAATTCTTGAGAAGTTCAATGGAAATGACTTTAATGTGGCTAGAACTTTCATTAATTATTGAGAAGTTCATTGGAAATGACTCTAATATGGCTAGAACTTTCATTAACAAGAGTCAACGTCTAGCTAAGAATCGATGTGAGCTTGTTAACCAATTACAGTACTCAAGAATTATTGGCAGCCTGATGTATTTGATGAGTTTTATCAGACCAGGCTTAGCAATCAAGCTAAGTAGATACACGAGCAACCTAAGTTTAATTCATTGGAATTACGTGACACAGGTGCTTTGGTAATTAGGATATATACTAGACTATGGGCTGCAAAATAAAAGATATCAGCAGTTATTGAAGGTTACTATGATGTGAATTGGATATCTGACACGAATGATTCCAAGGCAACAAGTGGGTATTTGTTCACACTTGGAGGTGTTTCGATAACATGGAAATCATCTAAGCAAATGGTTATTGCTAGATCCATGATGGAATCAAAATTCATCGCTTTAGATGATGAATAGGCAGAATGGCTACGTCAATTTGTTAAGGATATACCTAGGTGGCTGAAGCCGGCATTGGCCTAATGCATACGCTGTGATAGTCAATAGGATATTGGCAGAGCTCGTATCACAATGTGTATCAGTAAGAACAGGTATATAAAACGTAGGCATAATACGATACGACAACTAATCTCTACAGGAGTTATCACTGTTGACTACGTGAAGTCAAAGGATAACATCGCGGATCCGCTAACAAAAGGCTTAAGCAGAGAGTTAGTTCAGAAGTTGTCAATGGGAATGGGGATAAAGCCCATTAAAGGCTAGGTTTATGCGAAGGAAACCTAACTCAGCTGACTGGAGATCCCAAGATCTGAGTTCAATAGGACAACCTAATTGTATGAACTGACGAAGGTCACTGTGGGGGATAGGTGGTGAAACCCCATGTTTTGAAAAGGGGAGCTTACCATAAATTTAATAAGCTTCCTAGTCCATTCCTAAAAAGTGACAAGGTTGAGTTTAAGGTTATAGCTTTTAATGATTTGACTGAGGTAACCAGTCCTAGTATATCACCTATGTGAGAGAGAAGTGGGTTCGCTTCGAAGGGTATTGTTGGGGCACAATACTTAATAGCTCTTGCAAAACCAGGCACGTGTCCATGACCATAACGGACACAACAATGAGGACTTGACGTTGTCAGGGAGAGTTTTGTGTGATGCGTATTGTCTTCCACACAAACGGCGGACGAGTTCAAAGACATCGCGTTATACTCAGAGCCAGTGGGCTAAGTGCGTTTCATAAGAGAAGGTTCAAAGGATCACACCTACCTATCGTATGCAAAACTCAACTGTTGAAATTTAATCGGAATGTGGTTGTTTCTGAGAATAACTCCCTTTCATGTGGGGGTTTGTTGAAATTTTGTGTGTTTTGATCAATATCCATTCATGTGGGGGATTGTTGGAAGTTTAAAGTGGTGAATGGAATTTATTTATGAAAACTACTAATATTAAGGCTCTTCATATGGTGAAACTCTTCAGTAGAGTTCTTAATGCCATTTGATGAGGTTTTAGTAGAATTCTTAATACCATTTGATGAGGTATATTAGAGTCTTATTTAGAGTTTTAAGTCTCTTATTAAGTGACTAATAAGTGAAACTTTTCACCATCCTAACTCTTATATAATTAGTAGGCTATGTGCCTTATTTGAATAGAAATGAGATACATGGAAAAATACACTAAAACTCTTGCAACGCACGTACATAATTTTATTGATCTAATTTAATTCCTGGCGTTGATTTTAGAGAGAGATAGAGATTAAAATAAAAATAGGGGATTCAAACTACCAAAAAGAGTGGGATTGCATTTTACTAAAATGCCCTTTAGAATAAATAAAATAACAATCAAGTCTAACATAAAATGAAGGGCTATAATTGGTTCTCATGGTTCTTAAATCTTATATGGTTCTTATATATATATATATATACTAGGTTAGATCCCGTGTTCTACACGGGTAGCTCTAAAATATGAGAAACAAATAAAGGTCAAACACACACCAAAAAATATTTGAAATAACCCGGATTGAATAATTTAAATTATATAAGTCATAACTCTAAAAATAAATGAAATTACATATTGCATTAAATCACGGGAACAATTATATATATTATCTTATTAAGGAGGAGTGATGGCTAAAATAGTCATTTTCATTTCCGTACAACTTAACAAACAAGATGTACAACATGTTTAAGCAAAAAAATTTAGGGTATTATTGGTATACTTGTGACTATTAAGACACTTAGGAGGGTAGATTAGTAAATTTAACATAATCCAATACCTCACATCCTAAAATCTTATCCCAATTATGCCCTTATGTCCAACTTTTAAAACACAAAATACAACCTAACCTATTATGCATCTTAAATGTGAGACCTTTCAACCCCCCCCCTCTATATTATTATATATACTTTATTATAATCAATTTCTTGAATGCTAATAGTCTTTTCATAACCCCAAACAAAATCTTAGAGCTAATTTCATGTTTTGAAACATTGTTTTGTCCAAAAAAAACTATGTCTTCATTAGACGAGAAGAGAAAAAAATCAATGAGAAGTTAAGACGCTTGCAAGATATGGTTCCCGGATGCTACAAGGTATAAAGATATGATTTAATCTTTATATACATATATACATTTTTTTTTCTACTTGTTCATATGTTCTTTGACAATTACAAAAATTTATCTTTATAATATATCATTGTTTTGCTCCATTTAAATTTTGTTATTTTCTATAGACAATGGGAATGCCAGTGATGTTGGATGTAATAATCAACTATGTTGGATCGTTGCAGAATCAAATTGAGGTAATTTAATTGCGCAACTAACAATTAAAACAATAAACAAACAATATTATGAATTACTGATGAGAAAATATTTTTCAAAATTAATTAATGCAGTTTTTTCTCTTCTTTGTGTATTTTTAGTTTCTCGCCATGAAGCTTTTCAGAAGCAAGCATGTTCTATGACCTATTGACCTCAACTCTATTGAATTGGATGATATGGCCCATATGAAGGGGACATATGGCTTTCCCAACTATCCTTGTTAAGAAGTTGTGTATCTTGAATCATATATATTGTTAACTAAATAAAACGGACAAAATTATAAATATAGCATTCTAGATTTGCTAATATGTTTCTAAAATATTATAAATATTACTTCCACTTACTGCATGGGATGAAAACTGATATATAAAGGCTTGATGTTTATACAAGCAAATATGGTATAAATACTTCATGAGCAACGTCGTCATCTTCCTCGATGGTTTTTGGTTTTCCCTGCTACTATAAGCTTCTAGGAATAGAATTTAAGTTTCTGATCTCACGAAGTCACCAATTGTTTACATATCCAAAAGAAGACAAGTTCTTATCAGTCGATTTGGTAGTTTTAACTATATTGATTACTAATTTGTTTGGTCATGATTATATTTGTTACGGCGCTTGTCAAACTAACATAAAATAAGAGTATCTATGCAAATCATTGACTCCGCTGCATCTCGCGGGTGCCCTAAAATAATAGAAATATGCTCGACACTACAAGCTGCATTTTAGTAATTACATCACTTCCACTACAATCTTATGGTCATTAAGAGATACAACGCCACTTCACTACGCTAAGCACCGTTCTACGATGGCATACTTATCAGCCTTCGAGATACATAAAAGGGTCCCACCAAAGTACGTGGGCCAATTTAAGGGTGTTGCAAGGAATAGTACGGCCTATTGTTATGTACCCATTTAAAATTTTCAGAAGATATACTTATGAGTTTCAGTTTTTAGTAACATATATTTTATACATCGTTGTTTTCTACTTCATCATAACGAATAACCAACAAACACGATGCACGGGAGGCAAAACAGATGCACCCGCCGCAACGCGCGGGCATTCCTACTAGTATATATAACAATTTACATCCTTAGCAATAGTAACATCGTAAGACGCGAGATAAAAGGTCTTTAGTTTTGAATTAACTACGAAAATGCCATCGTATTAATTTTTTATTATTAAAACCAAAATAAAAGACCTTTATTTACGCGGTAATTACAAAAAATCCATCGCTTTACTTTTATTAGTAACTCCTCTTTTTCAAGCGGTTTAGGCGCTTTGCTCGGTGCAACGCGCACCGGCGTACCCACGGAACAATATGCCTCTCTACGTTGTGTTATCTGATTAACAGACACTCGCAATACCGTTGGTGTAACTCCGCTGTTCGTCGGAAAAATCTATAGCTTTTCACGAATCGGTGCCGGTTATGTTTCTACGCCGCGCTAAGCGCAGCGCGGAATTTACTAGTTACTATATAATTCACAACCCTATTAGTGATTGATAAATCTATAAATAACTCCTTCAACATAATTGTATGCTATGTATAGCTTGTATTTATTGGTCGTCTCCTTGGCAAGCTCAACTTCCTAGAACAATGCATGATTAGAAAAAAAGAATAGAAAAAAGTTTCATGTGAAGGTAGGCTCAAATAAGTAAGTTGTTTCTCATGGAATAAGTTGAGGATGATAAGCAGAGCAAAAGATACAAAGTGAAAAAAAAGTTTCAGGAATTATAATATAATATAATGTTGAGTATATTATTAATTAATTTAACCTTTTTCTCTAAGTACCTCTTCTTTTGTGGTTGTAGTATTTACTACAACCTCATCGGAACTGCAATCAACACGATTGATTTTTGAAGATAGATGTCGCTTGGTAACCTAACAACCTAGATAGGAACATCAACTAAATCAAAAGTGAACAAAATTTATGATATCTGGTTTAAATTCATTAGACAACTAATAAAAAACAATGAATAAATAACATGCAAGTCAGTCATCTCTAATGGCCGGCAACCCTAACTTCAATAGTTTCATAAGAATTTGTGAAAAAGTTTTGAACATGAGTGAGGCGTTAACTGCGTGGAAACTAAACCCGTCAGGTGATCTTTTGTCACACCTCAAGGCTAACCATCCACACCTAAATACTGAATTCAATAAACATGAATTAAATCAATCATTACAGGAAAGTAAGCTTAAAGGATTATTTTAGCAATGAAATTAACGAACTTATTTTAACTTTAAAATTTTCAACAAGAACACAGATCGCAACTTAGTTTTTGTATTTCTTTATAATTTTACTATCAATTTCATACGATTTATTATAACAGTTAAAAAAATTGAACAATAGAATCTGCTGGTCCAGTATCGTTGTTTACATCACCAAAATCCTAAGTGGGTCAAAATGTCAATCTATTGTATTGCACCATACATAAGAGATCATAAAAACATATCGGTATTTTCATAATATGATGCTTACCCAACATCGTCACGACAAAGTAAGATTGGGTAAAACCGTCACTGAAGAACATACATGGCATAGGGACCGGAATATACATGAGAGCTGAAAAAAGATATAGTAAAATAATCAACATCAATTTCTACAAAGAAGTGCTATTGTATTAAGGTATTAAACTGCATTTCATCGATGGCCCAAGTTGGTCATTGATGAAAAAACTATGATTGCCACCAAGGCTTATATATAACAATGTCATTATACAATCAACTATCCTCAAAACTTAATGTTTACACAAAAAAAGAATAATGAATATATAATTAGTTGGTAAATAACAATTGCAACCGGTAATCAGAAGTCCTAAAGCTATGCTATTCATGGTTTAGACCTTGAATTAAACCAGTTTTGCCAACAATTCAACCTAAATGTAAATTCCAAAATTGAGTCATTAGTCAAATATAATCATTTTCATAAGATCCCATGATTAATAGCTAATCTACTGAATGTAAAAATAAAATCATTGTATATGCTTACTATTTTCTCATGTGCTCTTTGCCAACTTTTGTGCCAATGCCTAAAGAACACACATGCATACACAAATAACACAAATATATTTAGCTACACATAAAAAAGATTAGATAAAAAAAAAGAAAACGAAAATAGAGGCATTAGGTTGACAGCAACTACTTGTTCTGAAAAAAAGAAAAACAAAAGGGGGCTAAAAAACTATTGAACACTAGTAGGAAACCCGCGCGATGCGGCGGGAGTGACACTTTTTATTTCGGTACGTATTTCAAATTCGTATAGTATTTGTTGTAGTATCTTTGTGATGGATATACGTCATAAGCGTTACACATGTCTAGTAACAAAAAAGATTTAACATTTAAATTGTAAAGTACTTTTAAGAAACATTTGATAAAATAAAGTAACATACGAAAGGAAAATAAGTATTAATAAACATAACAGTTGAGAAAAATAAAAGCTAGTGAACTACTTGAATCATGAGATCAATTTAGTCATACACGTTCCAATTCTGCATGATCTCATCTATATTGTTTGCCCACCATTCGTCATCAAGAACGATCACTGAAATTTCTTGTATATCTCCATGTTTGATTATTACATCTTTTGGTGAGGATGAGTTTCCTCCATTTTCTCCTATCTAAAGTGTCATCAAATATGTCTTCTTTGTCATTTTCATCACAACTGTCTAGATTAATAACTTGACTCCATTTCCATTAAGAGAGCCTCTTGGATCTCTTCCTATTAATTTCATACATCTGATTCTTAAAATAAATTAAAAATATTTAATACACAAGTTAATAGAAGATGAAATAAATGTTGATATTACTTATTCACTAAATTCATGTTGAAGATCAGATTTGTAGGGACTAAACATTGCACCATAGCAAATAATCTCAGCACTATTATCACCATTATCCTGCAATAAAACACATGCAATATACCACATAAAATGTCACACCCTCAAATTACCACTTGCGGAGTTTTACCGCGAGGCGCATGACAAACCAGGATCCAAGTCAACGGTCACAATAAACATCACTATATGAAATACGTAAAACCAAAAACAACGATTTTATAAGCGGAAGCATTTAAGAATTTAATCAGCTACAACAGTGTTCCAAAGTATTCAAGACACTTATTTCAAAACATGCAACTAAGCCTAGACGCCAATGCAGACTCGTGCGCCTAGTTCCATTCGTTGCTACCTTAGCGACCTGAGAAAAACATGCCAAAAAGATGTCAACATATAATGCTGGTGAGTTCACAGGTTTGTTCAATATGTTACCAAGTGTTACCAAAACGTTACCATGTCCATACTATATCAATGTTACCAAGTACGCTAGCTAGGCGTATGTTTTGTTACTACTACGATTGGAAACCATTACTAGATACGTTTAGCAATGTTTAGCATGTTTAAGCAGCCCGAATGTTCAGCATGATACCAATGTTCCTGTTCGAGACAACATGCACCCGCCCGACCCTCCAAGCCGACGAGTGGGCAGGTCACGCCCAATAGATCTATCCACATTTCCCCCGTTGTGCATCCCCGCACATTCATGGTTTCCCCCGGGACTTCCAAAGATCATATAGCAATACAAAGTTAAAAACCATAGTATGACATATGTTACCAAAATAGTTTAGCACATGTTTTCTCCCCCAAAAGTTAAAGCAGTACAAGTGGGGCCGTGAACTCACCTTAGATAGCGTTCTTCGGTTACAAGTAAAGATGTTAAGCCCTTGATAATCCCTCTACCGGAGATCTATCAAAATGTTCACATAAGTGTTCTGACTAATAACCATAAGGTTATCTAGTCCCCGATTGTCCAGATCGTAACCAAGTATGTTTTAAAGCGTGCTTAAATGTTTAACCGACACACTAGACCGACCCGACATCCCGTTGGTGACCCATTACCCTATTTAATCATGTACACATAGATAACACACAAGGTTCAAGCATAAAACACTTAGTTTGTATCAAAAATCTCATTTCTGCATCAGAACGGTCGAACCAGTCAGATTAAGCCTCCTTCGCCCGTTTTTAATCTCCTTCGCCCATTTTGGATTTCGTTCGACCGTTTGATGTTTCCTTTGCCCGTTTTTACCACGTTCGCCCAAACATAACCCAGATTCAATGTGACACCCGGCAAATTCCGGTTAACAACGTTGTCTAGATGAAAGTCTACCTTAGCGAGTCACGCGTATATTGTACTCAACTGGGTTAGTTAAGTCGGGTTATGGTTCGGGAACTATCGGTTTAGTCTAGAGAATCATTGGATGTTGGTCTAGAGGTTCATTAGATGTCGGTCCTTAACCAAGTGTACAAACGGTGACGATTTGTAGGATCGTCAGGGCATACGGAACATACAAGTCTCGAGTCCCGGGAATTGGTGAACGAGTGTGAATATGTGTATTTACAAGTGTTATGTGTTTACAATCATTATGTGACTTGTCGGTACGTGAATATGTGTTAACATATGTTAAAACGGGGTTTAACGCGCAAAACACACGGAACAGGCCCCTATAGGCGATTAGGGTAGCCCAATCGCCTATAGGAGGGGCGACTGGGGGACCTTAGGGGCGATTAGGGACCAATTGCATGACTGTTCATGCGATTTTGCCCTAATTGCATGAACTTACATGCGATTAGGCTTCCTAATCGCGTGTAAGGGCTGCATAATCGCGTGTTACGTGCTGGACGACTAAAAACGACTATAAATTCCATACTTGACCTCATAAACTTCATTATACAAACCCTAGTCGTCCCATAACCTGCCCCAACACACACACAACCTCTAGAATGCGATTTTTGATCAAAACACAACGTTCTGGATCTGATTTGGAGCGTTAAACGCGCGAAAAACTGGAACAGCAAGGTTACAGGCGATTAGCAATCCTAATCGCCTATGTTAGAGGCGATTAGGAGGCCAATCGCCAGTCTTTCATGCGATTAGGGCCTAAATGCTAGTTTTTACATGCAATCAGCCCTAAATGCTAGTTTTTACATGCAATCAGCCCTAAATGCTAGTTTTTACATGCAATCAGCCCTAAATGCTAGTTTTTACATGCAATCAGCCCTAATTGCTAGTTTTTACATGCAATCAGCCCTAAATGCTAGTTGACTTTTCCTAATCGCGTGTAATGCTGCTGTAAGTGTAAATTAGCATTCCGAGACCCGAATTGACATGTAGAAACATGCTAGGAACCCCGTAACATATCTAATAACTTGGTAACATATGTTTGGATGTAATTCGGTGATACGTGAACTATGTGCTATAACTTGTTGTGCGTTAACGTATGTTAAGTGTGATTGCATGATTGCATGTTTGAGAGCGTAAACATAACACGAGAAGTCTCGGGTCACCAATGGGATGTCGAGTCTTGTACTTTGGGTCAGTTAAACAGTCACGGTGTTTTCAAACGAACTTGGTTATGGTCTGGACATCTAGGGACTAATTAACCTGTGGGTTATTAGTCTAAGTACTTGTAACTGTCATATGTTAGGTCGCCGCTTTACGGGACTAGCATAGCAGCTGAGTTTACTCGGGTTAAGGAGTAACGCAACTTAAGGTGAGTTTACGGCCCCTCTTTTAAACTGGTTTCATATTTCGGGGGAGAAAACATGTGTTAAAACGATTATTTGGTAACTACTGTCATACTATGGGTTTCTATTGTGTACTACCCGATCTTTGGAAGTCCCGGGGGGAACCATGAATGTGCGGGTTTGCACAACGGGGAAATGTGAATAGCGCTATTGGGAGTGACCAACCCCGCTCGTCGGCTTGGAGGGCCGGGCGAGTGCATATTGTCTCAAACAGGAACAACAGGAACAACTGGTTTACTTTTCGGGCACAACATCTGGTATTCGAGTTAGTAATGGTTTTCCAATCGTGGTAGTAACAAAACATACGCCTAGCTAGCGTACACTGGTTTTCGATTTGTTATAGTATGGACAGGTTGGCTTGGTACTTGGATACAAAACCTGTAAACTCACCAGCATTTTTGTGCTGACGTAAACTTTTACATGTTTTCTCAGGTCGCTAAGGTAGCACAATGGAACTAGGGCGCACGCGTCTGCACGGCGTCTAGCTAGAGTTGCATGATTTTACAAACGTTGAACATTGGTTTATTATTGAATAATTATTTTGAATAAGCTTCCGCTGTAAACGGGGATTTTAAACATTGTTTTGAAATTGCATTATGTTCATGTTAGACTTGTTTATTGTGATCGTTGGTTTGGATCCTGGTTTGTCATGCGCCTCGCGGTAAAAATCCGCAAGTGGATTTTGAGGGTGTGACAGATTGGTATCAGAGCCAATGGTTATAGTGAACTAGGACTGCATGTAGAGTCTAGTCTATAGCCGAGTCGCACACACTAGACGATCACATGGTACTAAACATTATGGTGGTTTACGTATGGTCTTGTCGGGGTGTCTCTAAATCGTTTGGTCTTTCTACGTTACATCATCCGTTCTATCTTAGGTCGGGTTACTTACTTTCTAGGCAGTGTAGTATATTGGGGTAACTCGTATGCTCTTGAGATTTGTCCAAGGCTCGGACGTCTCCCTTCTATACTCCAATAGAAGCACTTGTTATAATCTACCGTAGTATTACGGTGTATAGCTAAGAGTCTATGTTCGGTGATTTGAACTTTGAACTAGGAGAACACTTGGAGGACCATGTAGAGCGGTTTATCATTTTGGGTGCACACAAAATCATAAACCGAAATGCATGGAAGCCCTAGTGAGCTCTGGGTTGATGGGATAGTCCTGGATTGGATCTAGCTTTGATCTTGTGAACATTAGTGGTTATCTTTATCTGCGAAACTAAATTTTCTCGTTCTTTCTGCCAGAATCATGTCTGGAGTACGAGGAGGACGTGGAGGTGGTCGCAATGGTGGACGTGGTGGTGGTCGCGGTGGTGCTGGTGGTCGTGGAGGTATTAATCTATCGCAGGCTGATCTGAACAACTTGCTCCAAGCTGCCTTTCAGTTAGGGCACAACGGTGGTGGTAAGTTGATTTATCCATTTTCTTTGCCTCATTGGTGAACCTTGTTTACATTCTTCGTGGTTTCTCATACGTTTCATTTCAGGTGGTCCTGTTAACCCACCCCCACCCATGTGTACCTACAAGATGTTCCGGGACTGTAAGCCCCAGGAATTCTCTGGCACTGAGGGTGCGGTGAGCTTGCTTAGGTGGCTGGAGAAAGTGGAGTCAGTGTTTCTGATGTGTAATTGTCTCCCAGAAGATCGGGTTAAGTATGCTGCTGCGTTATTCCAGGTTGTTGCATTGACTTGGTGGAATAACATCACCCAGAATATGGGTATTGGGGAGGCATATGCTATGCCATGGGAGAATTTTGTGCAGTTGCTGAAGCGTGAGTACTGTCCGAGGGAAGAGGTGCAGAAGCTAGAGCACGAGGTGTGGAACCTCAAGATGTCTGGGTCTGAAATTGAGAAGTATACTGTGAGGCGTAACGAGTTGGCAGTGCTGTGTCCTGATCTGCATGTGCCAGAGTACAGGAGGATTGAGCATTATATCTCGGGGTTAGTGCCGGAAATCGCAGGGTTAGTGGCTGCGGGAAATCATCCTACATACGCAGAGGTGGTCCGATCGGCTCATAGGATGACCAACTTGAAGATGAATGAGGGTATTTTGCCTGCTAAGGGTTCGACTGTTAAGGCCCCAGAGAACAACAAACGCAAGTGGGAAAATGACGGGAAGGGATCTGGGCCAGCACAGCAGAATAAGAGGTTCGATAATGGGGGTTCTTTTTCTTCTTCGGGTAACAAGCAGGGTGGTTATGCGGGGAAACTGCCCAAATGTAACAACTGTGGACGTCATCATCAAGGGAACTGCGACAGTAATCGTTGCCATCGCTGTCAGCGAATTGGGCATTTTTCTAAAGATTGTCGGGCTACACTTCCATCGACCCAGGCCCCAAGTAATACCCCGGCTCCTGCTGCTCAAGGAACTACGGGAAAACAAGGATGTTACAACTGTGGTGAGACCGGGCATTACAAGAAGGATTGCCCAAAACTGAAGCAGGGTGGAAACAACGGTAATGGGAACAACGGGGGCGGTGGCAGGAATGCACGCGCCTTCGTCATTGGAGCCGCTGAGGCTAGACAGGATCCTGACACAGTTACCGGTACGTTCCTTCTCAATAATCGTTCTGTTAGTGTGTTATTTGATTCTGGTGCCGACAAGAGTTTTGTATCCATGGGAGTTAGTCGACTGCTAGATGTAGTACCCGTACCATTAGAGACTAAGTATATTATTTAGTTGGCTGACGGTAAAAAGATTGAGGCTACTAGTATCCTTCGGGGGTGTCAATTAGAGTTGTCGGGTTTATCGTTCCCCATTGACCTTATGCCGGCACCATTGGGTAGTTTTGACGTTGTGGTAGGAATGGATTGGTTATCTTTGTATCGCGCGGAGATTGTCTGTTACGATAAGGTTATTCGGATTCCTCTCCCTGATGGAGAATTCCTTTCTGTGTACGGTATCAAGGATGGTGTTCCGCTAAACATCATCTCTAGCATGAAAGCCCTTAAGTGTCTTCGAAAGGGTTATCCAGCCGTTTTGGCGCTTTTATCTGTTTCCTCTGGTGATGAGAAGAAGATCGACGATATTCCAGTTGTACGCGAGTTTCCTGATGTTTTTTCCCGATGATTTATCTGGTCTTCCTCCTCATCGTCAAGTCGAGTTCGGTATTGATCTTGTACCAGGGGCTGCTCCTATTGCTCGGGCCCCCTACCGTCTTGCACCTCCCGAGATGCAGGAATTGTCTAGTCAGTTACAGGAACTCTTGGACAAGGGTTTCATCAGACCAAGTTCTTCCCCTTGGGGAGCCCCGATTCTATTTGTCAAGAAGAAGGATGGAAGTTTCCGATTGTGTGTGGACTACAGAGAACTGAACAAATTGACCGTTAAGAACCGTTATCCTCTTCCACGTATTGATGATCTATTCGACCAGCTTCAGGGTTCTAGTTATTATTCCAAGATTGACTTGAGGTCCGGTTATCACCAGCTGCGCGTCAGGGAGGCTGACGTTGCCAAGACTGCCTTTCGTACACGTTATGGCCATTTCGAATTCTTGGTCATGCCTTTCGGTCTCACGAACGCACCGGCGGTTTTCATGGACTTGATGAACCGCGTTTGCAAACCATATCTTGACAAGTTCGTCATTGTGTTTATTGATGACATTCTGATCTACTCCAAGAACAAGACCGAACACGAGGAACATCTGCGGTTAGTTTTGGAACTCTTGCGACGGGAACAACTTTACGCCAAGTTCTCAAAGTGTGACTTTTGGTTACGCGAAGTTCAGTTCCTAGGACATGTGGTTAATGAACTAGGAATTCATGTCGATCCAGCTAAGATCGAAGCGATCAAGGACTGGGGAGCACCAAAGACGCCAACTGAGGTGCGGCAATTCCTAGGCCTTGCGGGCTACTATCGTCATTTCATTCAGGGGTTCTCGAAGATCGCTCAACCCCTGACAATTCTCACGCAGAAGGATAGAAAATTCGACTGGGGTGAACCACAAGAGTCAGCGTTTGAAGAACTAAAGTCCAAACTTTGTTCTGCTCCTATTTTGTCGTTACCTGAAGGTCCTGATGATTTCGTTGTTTACTGTGATGCTTCTATTCATGGTCTCGGTTGCGTGTTGATGCAATGCGAGAAAGTAATTGCGTATGCTTCTTGTCAACTCAAGGTGCACGAGAAGAACTACACCACCCATGACTTGGAGTTGGGTGCCGTGGTATTCGCGTTGAAAATTTGGAGACATTACTTGTACGGTACCAAATGCACCATCTACACCGATCACAAGAGTCTCCAACATATTTTCGACCAACAACATTTGAACATACGGCAACGTCGTTGGATTGAACTTCTGAACGACTATGATTGTGCTATTAAGTACCATCCTGGCAAGGCGAATGTTGTAGAAGACGCCTTGAGCAGGAAGGAATCAACTAAACCTCGTCGCGTTCGGGCATTGCAGCTCACCATTCATTCATCCCTACCTGATCAACTCCGTTCTGCCCAGTTAGAAGCTTTGAAGGAGGAAAACCTTAAAGCTGAAACTATGCACGGTGCCGACAAGCACCTCGAGCGAAGGCCTGATGGCCTGCACTATTTCGCAGAACGTATATGGGTTCCTTTATTCGGGGGACTACGGGAGCTTGTCCTTGATGAAGCTCATAAGTCCCGGTATTCTATTCATCCTGGTTCGGATAAGATGTACCAAGATCTGAAGGTGCTTTACTGGTGGCCAAACATGAGGTCGGATATAGCCTCATACGTGAGCAAATGCTTGACCTGTGCTAAGGTCAAGGTGGAATACCAAAAACCGTCGGGTCTCTTGCAACAACCTGAAATTCCGGAATGGAAATGGGAATGGATTACCATGGATTTTGTCACACAACTTCCTAAATCACCAAGCGGGAATGACAAGATATGGGTGATTGTCGATCGGTTGACGAAATCAGCCCATTTCCTTGCTATTAAGGAGACCGACACCATGGATCGTTTGGCTCGACTTTATTTGAAGGAAGTTGTCTCTAAACACGGGGTGCCAGTTTCTATTATCTCGGATCGTGATTCCCATTTTACTTCTCACTTCTGGAAGTCTTTGCACAAGGCTTTGGGTACCCAACTAGACATGAGTACGGCTAATCACCCACAGACTGACGGTCAGAGTGAGCGTATGATTCAAACTTTAGAAGACATGCTGCGGGCATGTGTGATCGATTTTGGCAAGGGTTGGGAAGCTCATCTACCGTTAGTAGAATTCTCGTACAATAACAGTTATCACACGAGCATCAAGGCGGCTCCGTTCGAGGCACTGTACGGACGGAAATGGCGTTCTCCTCTTTGTTGGGCTGAAGTGGGTGAGAGTCAACTCACTGGGCCTGAACTAGTGTACGAAACTTCGGAAAAGATCGTACAGATTCGTAACCGGTTGGCAGCGGCACGGGACCGGCAAAAGAGTTATGCCGATCAGCGTCGCAAACCATTGGAATTCCAAGTCAATGACAAAGTACTTCTAAGAGTCTCACCGTGGAAGGGCGTCATACGCTTTGGGAAGCGTGGCAAAGTCAACCCACGGTATGTTGGACCATTTACGATCCTGGAACGGATTGGACCGGTGGCATATCGTCTTGATTTACCGACGGAGCTCGGTAACGTACATAACGTCTTCCATGTGTCAAACTTGAAGAAGTGTCTGGCTGACGAGTCTCTCATCGTTCCACTAGAAGAGATCAAGGTTGATGATCGTCTTCGGATTGTGGAAGAACCTGTGGAGATTCTGGATTACAAGATTTGTAGCCTACGTCACAGCAAGATTCGTATCGTTAAGGTTCGGTGGAACTCGAACCGGGGACCGGAGTATACGTGGGAACGGGAGGATCAGATGAAGTCTAAATATCCTCACCTCTTTCCTAAGGAAGCGTTCGAGTCGAGATATGTCTCTTCTGCAGCTGAATAAATCTCGGGGCGAGATTCCTTTTAACGTGGGGATGATGTGACAACTCGGGTAAATCTCTCTTTTGGTTTCTATCTTTTGTTTATTCCCTTCGTTATTTCTTTTGTTCTTTTGGTACTTGTGCAATTTTCGGGACGAAAATTCTTTTAAGGTGGGGATGATGTGACACCCGGCAAATTCCGGTTAACAACGTTGTCTAGATGAAAGTCTACCTTAGCGAGTCACGCGTATATTGTACTCAACTGGGTTAGTTAAGTCGGGTTATGGTTCGGGAACTATCGGTTTAGTCTAGAGGATCATTGGATGTTGGTTTAGAGGTTCATTAGATGTCGGTCCTTAACCAAGTGTACAAACGGTGACGATTTGTAGGATCGTCAGGGCATACGGAACATACAAGTCTCGAGTCCCGGGAATTGGTGAACGAGTGTGAATATGTGTATTTACAAGTGTTATGTGTTTACAATCATTATGTGACTTGTCGGTACGTGAATATGTGTTAACATATGTTAAAACGGGGTTTAACGCGCAAAACACACGGAACAGGCCCCTATAGGCGATTAGGGTATCCCAATCGCCTATAGGAGGGGCGACTGGGGGACCTTAGGGGCGATTAGGGACCAATTGCATGACTGTTCATGCGATTTGGCCCTAATTGCATGAACTTACATGCGATTAGGCTTCCTAATCGCGTGTAAGGGCTGCATAATCGCGTGTTACGTGCTTGACGACTAAAGACGACTATAAATACCATACTTGACCTCATAAACTTCATTATACAAACCCTAGTCGTCCCATAACCTGCCCTAACACACACACAACCTCTGGAACGCGATTTTTGATCAAAACACAAGGTTTCAAGCTTAATCCTTCATTCTTTCACAATTCTAAGGTTTGGTTTCCATCCATGAATCTTTATAAACGTTTTTAATCAATCCCTAATGGTCCAGACCTGTTCTAAAACGGAAAAGCTTTCTGAAAATCGTTAATAAGTGTTGTTAATCAGATTTTAACTAGTATACATGTGTTATGTGTGTTTATGATTAGAAAGCTAGGTTTTTTATGATTCAAGATGAATGAATGACATGTTATTATGTTAGATCAGAATAATAATGATATTATGATGATAAAATCTGAGAATTGATTATTAGGGTTATAGTTATGCATGTTAGTATGATGTTGCATGCTATGTGAATGGTGTTTGGATTACGTGATTGCATGCAGGGCTGATAATACGAGGCAAAACGAAGGGTTTTAGTTGAAACATGTTTAGGATAGTGTTTGGGATGATATTGGGTGGTTACACACGTTCTGGATCTGATTTGGAGCGTTAAACGCGCGAAAAACTGGAACAGCAAGGTTACAGGCGATTAGCAATCCTAATCGCCTATGTTAGAGGCGATTAGGAGGCCAATCGCCAGTCTTTCATGCGATTAGGGCCTAAATGCTAGTTTTTACATGCAATCAGCCCTAAATGCTAGTTTTTACATGCAATCAGCCCTAAATGCTAGTTTTTACATGCAATCAGCCCTAAATGCTAGTTTTTACATGCAATCAGCCCTAATTGCTAGTTTTTACATGCAATCAGCCCTAAATGCTAGTTGACTTTTCCTAATCGCGTGTAATGCTGCTGTAAGTGTAAATTAGCATTCCGAGACCCGAATTGACATGTAGAAACATGCTAGGAACCCCGTAACATATCTAATAACTTGGTAACATATGTTTGGATGTAATTCGGTGATACGTGAACTATGTGCTATAACTTGTTGTGCGTTAACGTATGTTAAGTGTGATTGCATGATTGCATGTTTGAGAGCGTAAACATAACACGGGAAGTCTCGGGTCACCAATGGGATGTCGAGTCTTGTACTTTGGGTCAGTTAAACAGTCACGGTGTTTTCAAACGAACTTGGTTATGGTCTGGACATCTAGGGACTAATTAACCTGCGGGTTATTAGTCTAAGTACTTGTAACTGTCATATGTTAGGTCGCCGCTTTACGGGACTATCATAGCAGTTGAGTTTACTCGGGTTAAGGAGTAACGCAACTTAAGGTGAGTTTACGGCCCCTCTTTTAAACTGGTTTCATATTTCGGGGGAGAAAACATGTGTTAAAACGATTATTTGGTAACTACTGTCATACTATGGGTTTCTATTGTGTACTACACGATCTTTGGAAGTCCCGGGGGGAACCATGAATGTGCGGGTTTGCACAACGGGGAAATGTGAATAGCGCTATTGGGAGTGACCAACCCCGCTCGTCGGCTTGGAGGGCCGGGCGAGTGCATATTGTCTCAAACAGGAACAACAGGAACAACTGGTTTAGTTTTCGGGCACAACATCTGGTATTCGAGTTAGTAATGGTTTTCCAATCGTGGTAGTAACAAAACATACGCCTAGCTAGCGTACACTGGTTTTCGATTTGTTATAGTATGGACAGGTTGGCTTGGTACTTGGATACAAAACCTGTAAACTCACCAGCATTTTTGTGCTGACGTAAACTTTTACATGTTTTCTCAGGTCGCTAAGGTAGCACAATGGAACTAGGGCGCACGCGTCTGCACGGCGTCTAGCTAGAGTTGCATGATTTTACAAACATTGAACATTGGTTTATTATTGAATAATTATTTTGAATAAGCTTCCGCTGTAAACGGGGATTATAATCATTGTTTTGAAATTGCATTATGTTCATGTTAGACTTGTTTATTGTGATCGTTGGTTTGGATCCTGGTTTGTCATGCGCCTCGCGGTAAAACTCCGCAAGTGGATTTTGAGGGTGTGACATTCAACCCTGGATTCTCTCCTTCGATCGGTCGAAGGAGTCCAGGTTCGCCCCTGTTGTGCAAATTTTCCTAAAAACGCTTGAAACACATTCAAAACGGCTCGAAACATCATCAAACACAACAGTCAAGCATGAATACCTTATCCCTACAAAACCCCACCGATTTCCCCCAATAATACGTCCATTTCAGCCCTTTCCCAAAATGGTAAGAATTATGGAAGCGTCACAATCATGCATGGATTATTTACCCAATTTGGAAACTTTTGAAATCGATTCATATTCAACTTAAAATGCTCAGTTTGTCGAGTGTTCGATCTTTCCCTATTAGTTCTATTGATCATAGATATCATGCATCAAGTCTAGATTCGTTAAAACCCCCAAATACCCATAATATCATTATCTACCCCTTTTTAACCCTAAACAATAATAAACTCGCATCCATAACAATCCTATATCATGTTTCTATCATAGATACAGCATCAAATCATTGAACAACACATAACACCACATAACACATAATTAACACACGTTTATTATCATAAAAACCTATGTCAAATGATAAGGTTTTGATTTAGAAAGATGTTTAAAAGGTTTTTAATCATAAAAACACACTTAGAACAGATCCGGACAATTAGGGTTAGATGAAAACGAATTAAAATGCTTTAAAAAGGTTTAGGATCAAGAACACACCTTGGATTCTTGTTTAGATGTTGTAGATAGGTTAGATTATGAAAAAGAAGAGCAAAAACTCCTTCCTTAGTGATTAGAATCGTTTGAGAGTGTTTTGAGACGGTTAGGGTTTGTGAAATGATGAAAAATGACAAAGTTTGGTATTTATACTAGTCTTCCTTCGCCCCAACTCAATGGTCGAAGGTGGCCTCCTTCGACCCTTCCACAAGGTCGAATGAGCCCTGTCCTGGTCGAAGGGAATTCTTTCAATTCCACATCCCAGGTTCGCCCATTTACAAAGGGTCGAATCAAACAAAATGTTCTCCTTCGACCACTCGAAGTAGTCGAACCAGAACTCATGTTTAACTAGTTTTCCAGTTTGTCGTGTTTAACGCATTCTAACACATCTTAACACATAAGCATGCAACCTTAGTCTATATCAAACATATTTAAGCATGGATTATCATTTACACCTCATTTAAACACATCTATGTATATAACCCACCATACGACCCATAATCTACACATATACTTAATTAGTTCATGTAAGGTCACCAACAACGGAACCCAGTACTAGTGTATTACCAAAACGACTCCCAATGATCCTCCAGATCATTGAACCCTGGACAATCCTAACCTGATCTGACTCAACTAACCCGGTTAAGTCCGTTTATAAACGTTTCTCGCTAAGGTAGACTTAGATGTTACTAAAATGTTTAAGCCAAATATGCCGGGTGTCACATCATCCCCACGTTGAAAGAATTTTTGTCCCAAAAATTGCGCAAAGCCCCAAAATGAAAGAAACGAAAAGAACAGAACGAAAAAGAAAATTACCGGATGTCACATCATCCCCACGTTGAAAGGAATCTCGACCCGAGATTCATTCCGCTTCAGCAGTAACATGCCTCGATTCAAACGCGCGTTTCGGAAAAAGATGAGGATATTTAGCTTTCATCTGATCCTCCCGTTCCCATGTGAACTCCGGTCCACGGTTCAAGTTCCAACGGACTTTAACGATGCGGATTTTACTCCGACGAAGGCTACGAATCTTGTAGTCGAGAATCTCGACAGGTTCCTCCATAATGCGAAGACGATCATCAACCTTGATCTCCTCCAGTGGTACAAGAGAGATTCATCAGCCAAACACTTCTTAAAGTTAGACACATGGAAGACGTTGTGCACACTACCGAGCTCCGCCGGTAAGTCAAGTCTGTATGCCACCGGTCCAATCCGATCCAGGATTGCGAATGGTCCGACATAACGAGGGTTAAGCTTGCCACACTTTGCAAAGCGTATGACGCCCTTCCATGGTGAAACTTTCAGAAGTACCCTGTCCCCAACCTGGAACTCCAAAGGTTTTCGACGGCGATCGGCATAGCTCTTCTGACGATCCCGTGCAGCAGCCAAACGGTGACGAATCTGTATGATTTTCTCCGAAGTTTCGTACACAAGTTCCGGACCAGTGAGCTGGATCTCGCCCACCTCGGCCCAACAAAGTGGTGATCGACATTTCCGTCCGTAAAGAGCCTCGAACGGAGCTGCCTTGATACTAGAGTGATAACTGTTGTTGTAGGAAAACTCCACCAACGGTAGGTGAATTTCCCAACTCTTGCCAAAATCGATAACACATGCCCGAAGCATGTCTTCCAAGGTTTGGATCGGCCGCTCACTCTGTCCATCAGTTTGCGGATGATAAGCCGTACTCATATCCAACTGAGTACCCAAAGCCTTGTGCAGAGCCTTCTAGAAACGCGAAGCAAAACGAGAATCACGATCAGAGATAATAGAGACAGGCACCCCGTGCCGAGCAACCACCTCCTTAAGGTAAAGTCGAGCCAACCGCTCGAGTCCATCAGTTTCCTTAATAGGTATAAAACGTGCCGATTTTATCAGCCGGTCAACAATCACCCAGATCATATCATAACCACTCGGTGACCTTGGCAGCTTGGTGACAAAATCCATCGTGATTCGCTCCCATTTCCATTCCGGAACCTCTGGTTGTTGCAGAAGGCCAGACGGCCTCTGATACTCCACCTTGACCTTAGCACAAGTCAAGCATTTGCTGACATAAGAAGCTATATCAGCTTTCATGTTCGGCCACCAATAAAGTATCTTCAAATCCTGATACATCTTATCGGAGCCAGGGTGAATAGAATATCGGGATTTGTGAGCTTCATCCAAAACAAGCTCTCGCAATCCCCCGAACAATGGGACCCAAACACGTCCCGCAAAATAGTGTAAGCCATCGGTCCTGAGTTCGAGATGCTTGTCAGCACTGTGCATAGTCTCAGCCTTAAGGTTTTCCTCCTTCAAGGCTTCCAACTGTGCAGAACGGATTCGGTCAGGCAACGACGAATGAATGGTGAGCTGTAAGGCTCGAACATGGCGAGGATTCGCAGACTCCTTCCTTCTCAAGGCGTCCGCCACAACGTTCGCCTTGCCAGGATGGTATTTGATAGCACAGTCATAATCGTTCAGGAGTTCAACCCAGCGACGCTGCCGCATGTTCAACACCTTCTGGTTGAAAATATGCTGAAGACTCTTGTGATCGGTATACACTTCACACTTGGTACCGTACAAGTAATGTCTCCATATTTTCAACGTAAAGACTACTGCACCCAGTTCCAAGTCATGAGTAGTGTAGTTCTTCTCATGAACTTTGAGTTGACGAGAAGCATAAGCGATAACCTTCCCGTGTTGCATCAACACACAACCGAGACCCCGAATAGAAGTGTCACAGTACACAACAAAGTCATCCATACCCTCTGGTAAGGATAAGATAGGTGCAGAACAAAGTTTAAGCTTCAGCATCTGAAATGCTGATTCCTGTGGTTCATCCCAGTCGAACTTTCGGTCTTTCTGGGTAAGAGTAGTGAGGGGTTGAGCGATCTTCGAAAATCCCTCAATGAAACGACGATAGTAACCCGCAAGACCTAGGAATTGCCGCACCTCAGATGGCGTCTTTGGTGCTTCCCAGTCTTTAATAGCTTCGATCTTAGCCGGATCGACATGAATTCCCAGTTCATTCACCACATGCCCTAGGAATTGAACTTCACGTAACCAAAAGTCACACTTTGAGAACTTAGCATACAACTGCTCCTGCCTCAAAAGTTCCAAGACCAACCGTAGATGTTCCTCATGATCCGCCTTGTTCTTGGAATATATTAGAATATCGTCAATGAACACGATGACGAACATATCAAGGTAAGGTTTGCAAACGCGGTTCATTAAATCTATGAACACCGCCGGTGCATTAGTGAGACCAAAAGGCATGACCAAGAACTTAAAATGGCCATAACGAGTGCGAAAAGCAGTCTTCTGGATGTCAACTTCCCTAACGTGCAACTGGTGATAACCGGACCGCAAATCAATCTTCGAATAGTAGCTGGAGCCCTGAAGCTGGTCAAAGAGATCATCAATGCGAGGAAGAGGATAACAATTCTTGATGGTCACTTTGTTCGGCTCACGATAATCGATACACATGCGAAGACTTCCATCCTTCTTCTTCACAAACAAAATAGGAGCTCCCCACGGGGAAGAACTCGGTCGGATGAAACCCTTTTCCAAGAGTTCCTGCAATTGGCTGGACAACTCTTGCATCTCAGGAGGTGCAAGACGATACGGAGCTCGGGCAATAGGAGCTGCGCCCGGAGTAAGATCAATACCAAACTCAACCTGACGATGGGGAGGAAGACCAGGTAAATCATCAGGAAACACATCAGGAAAGTCACGAACCACCGGAATATCCTCGATCTTCTTCTCATTGTCAGTAGAAACGTTAACAAGTGCCAGAATGGCCGAACAACCCTTCCGAAGGTACTTACGGGCTTTCATACTAGAAATGATACTCAGCGGAGCACCGCTTTTCTCGCCATGAACCGAAAGAATCTCTCCATCAGGGAGAGGGATCCGAATAACCTTATCGTAACAAACGATCTCCGCACAATACAACGATAACCAATCCATGCTGACAACGACATCAAAACTACCCAGGGGTACCGGCATAAGGTCAATGGGGAAGGACAAACCCGACAGTTCCAAGCGACATTCCCTAAGGGTGTGTGTCGCTTCGATTTTCTTACCATCAGCCAATTCTATTAAGTACTTAGCCTCTAAAGGTGTGGGTACTATATCTAGCAATCGACTAATGTCCATAGATACGAAACTCTTATCGGCACCAGAATCAAACAAGACAGAAACATAGCGATCATTAAGAAGGAACGTACCGGTAACTGTGTCTGGATCCTGCCTAGCCTCTGCAGATCCAATGACGAAAGCACGTGCAGTCCTGCCTCCGCCGCCGTTATTCCCATTACCGTTCCCGCCCCTCCCATTATCGCCCTGCTTCAGTTTAGGACATTCACGCTTAAAGTGTCCCGTATCACCACAGTTATAGCACCCCTGCTTCCCCGGAGTCCCCTGAGCAGCAGGAGTAGGAGTAGCAGCAGGAGTCTGAGTTGGGGTGAGTGCCACCCTACAATCCTTAGCATGGTGCCCCAACTGATGGCACCGATGACAACGAGCCCGATCACAACTCCCAGAATGGTGAAAACCACACTTGTTGCACTTGGGATGCTTCCCAACATACCCACCCGTCTTCTGCCCAGAAGAGGACCCAGATGAATCAAACTTCTTTGCCGGCTGAGACGGCACCGGCACAACACTCTTCCCCATACCATCCCACTTCCTCTTGTTCCCTTCAGTAACCTTCACAGCAGCACCTTTTGGAGGCAAAACACCCTCTGCCACCTTCAGGTTAGTCATCCGATAAGCTGATCGAACAACTTCAGCAATAGTGGGAAGATTCCCAGCAGCCACCAACCCAGCAATCTCCGGCACTAGCCTCGACACAAAGTGCTCGATCCTCCTGTATTCGGGTGTGTGCAAATCAGGGCACAATACCGCCAGCTCAATCCTCCTCACAGTGTACTCTTCAATCTCCGACCCAACCATCTTGTAGCTCCAGACCTCATGTTCTAACTTCTGTATCTCCTCTCTCGGACAGTACTCACCTCTCAACAGCTGCACAAACTCCGCCCAAGGCATAGCAATAGCCTCCCCTAATCCCATGTTTTGAGTGGTAGCATTCCACCACGACAGTGCAGGCCCCTCGAATGTCGCAGTAGCATACTTCACCCGGTCCCCAGCAGGACAGTTACACATAACGAACACAGACTCAACCTTCTCTAGCCATCGGAGCAGTCCCACCGCTCCCTCAGTTCCAGCGAAGTTATGGGGCTGACAGTCCCGAAACTTCTTATAAGAGCACTGAGGTGGAGGTGGATTGGCACCCATACCTGAAACACGGTACACGAGTAAAACACAAACGAAAGGACACGAAACCCAAAAATGAGGCAAGGTCGACAAAAATCAACTCACCACCCATGGCATTAATCCCAGCCTGGAAATTAGCCATAGCCATGTTCACTTGCTGCTGTAGCAAGTTGTTCAGTTCAGCTTGGGTCATGTTGATGTTCCCACGGCCACCGCCTCCCGCACGACCACCACCGCCAGCACGGCCACCACCGCCACCACGACGTCCACCACCGCGAGCACCAGACATGATCTAACAAATCAAGAAATCGAGGGATTCAGATTCACTTCCAGTGTCAACCATTAGAGATTTACAAGAGTTAACCTAGGGACAAATCCCTGACAATACATCCAAACTCGAAGTCCATCGGGATGTTCATGCATTCCAGTTTATTATTTTATGTGCACCCGAAATGATAAACTGCTCTACATGGTCCTCCAGATGTACTCCTAATCCAGACCCCAATCATCGAATATCGTCGCCTAGTAACGTGTTTCGATAGGTGCAAGTGTAAGAAGGCATGTGTGTGCTAGAATCAACAAATCAACCCCTCCTTCTTCAGTCCAGAAGAAGAAGACAAGAGTAGGTAAGAACCCAAATAAAAGCGGATGATGTAACAGAGAAGTATGATGATGATGTAAGGACACCCCGACAACGTTAGTACGTATCCCACTAATAGACTCAAAGTATGTGACCGTCTAGTGTGTGCGACTCGGCTATAGACCAGACTCTACATGCAGTCCTAGTTCACTATAACTATTGGCTCTGATACCAATCTGTCACACCCTCAAATTACCACTTGCGGAGTTTTACCGCGAGGCGCATGACAAACCAGGATCCAAGTCAACGGTCACAATAAACATCACTATATGAAATACGTAAAACCAAAAACAACGATTTTATAAGCGGAAGCATTTAAGAATTTAATCAGCTACAACAGTGTTCCAAAGTATTCAAGACACTTATTTCAAAACATGCAACTAAGCCTAGACGCCAATGCAGACTCGTGCGCCTAGTTCCATTCGTTGCTACCTTAGCGACCTGAGAAAAACATGCCAAAAAGATGTCAACATATAATGCTGGTGAGTTCACAGGTTTGTTCAATATGTTACCAAGTGTTACCAAAACGTTACCATGTCCATACTATATCAATGTTACCAAGTACGCTAGCTAGGCGTATGTTTTGTTACTACTACGATTGGAAACCATTACTAGACACGTTTAGCAATGTTTAGCATGTTTAAGCAGCCCGAATGTTCAGCATGATACCAATGTTCCTGTTCGAGACAACATGCACCCGCCCGGCCCTCCAAGCCGACGAGTGGGGAAGGTCACGCCCAATAGATCTATCCACATTTCCCCCGTTGTGCATCCCCGCACATTCATGGTTTCCCCCGGGACTTCCAAAGATCGTATAGCAATACAAAGTTAAAAACCATAGTATGACATATGTTACCAAAATAGTTTAGCGCATGTTTTCTCCCCCAAAAGTTAAAGCAGTAAAAGTGGGGCCGTGAACTCACCTTAGATAGCGTTCTTCGGTTACAAGTAAAGATGTTAAGCCCTTGATAATCCCTCTACCGGAGATCTATCAAAATGTTCACATAAGTGTTCCGACTAATAACCATAAGGTTATCTAGTCCCCGATTGTCCAGATCGTAACCAAGTATGTTTTAAAGCGTGCTTAAATGTTTAACTTAATTATTTTAAAGTTTTATATATTTAGCTAATTATGTATATTTAAAAGTTTAATGAGATTTCTTTTAGTTAATTATATTTATGTCTATACCTATTAATATATGCATGCATACCCATATACATATGCACATATTGCTAATGTTGATTATTTAAATAGGGTACTACAATTGAAGTTATCAGTAACAAACGTGATAAAGCATTCTTACGCTGTGTTCCCGAGTTAACTTAAAGAGGGAAAAGAAAGGAAAAGAAAAGAAGGAAAGGAAAGGAAAGGAAAGGAAAGGAAAAGAAAAGATAAATATCCGTTCCTTCTGTTTCCTTCCAAATCGGAAGGAAAACAAAACTAAAGAATTTTGCCTACTTTTCCTTCCATTTCCTTTCTTTTCCTTTCTTAAATGAAACTCAGGAACACACAATGTTTTGTTTTACTTTCTTTTCCTTCCTTAAATGAAACTCGGGAACACACTCAAAATTTTCTTTCCTTTCATTTCCTTTCCTTTCCCCCTTTAAGTTAACTCGGGAACACAGCGTTAGAGCCCAGTCTTGTGTTGCAGTTTTGTTACCATGTGACAAACTATTTGTCTGTCAAAGTAAGGATGAACCATAATGTTTAACAACATTACCATATTTTAAGAATCACCAAAGCTGGTATGTAAATTTCGAGTGCCCTGTTTGGTTTTTTTAAATCGTTGCATTTAATTTATGTGAATTTTTCATTATTGGGCGGAACAATATTTAACACCAAATCAATTTAGAATTTTGAGTTTTACTTGATCATGAAATGGTGTTATGATTCAACATCCATATTAACCCTAAATCCATATTATATTTCATCTAGTTAGTATTTAAAACATAAAATGCAATAATCACTTGTACATAAGGCATTCTTTCTTGTACATTTCAATCCACACATTGGTATTGACTACAACAAACATCGTCACGTCGATAAAAATGAGCCGGTCGTCATGGTTATATTCGAATGTTTTTAAAATATAATAGTTTTAAAGTTATGACAGAATTAAATAAAAGAAATTATAATTTTGTAGGGGGGAGGAAAATGTAATTACTAACTATAAATTAGGGGATTAAAGTGTAAATAAGATAGGGTATTAAATAGTAAAGAATGTATGAATGACTATTTTACCCTCATTTTAGGGTTGTTAATGAAAAATTAGTTCTTAACTTTTGGGTATCTTAAAATACCCCTCCCTCATGCATTATAATATTTATTATATAGAAGTATAGATATAGTATGCTCTGAAGAAAGATAGAGGGGACTAGTTATCATCAGTGTTGTTAAACCCAAACCAGACCGGCCGGTCGGACCAGTTCGACCGGGAACCGTGGCTCCATCCGGTCCGGTTGGGAGTATAGGATCGCCTTTGTATTTGGCCGGCCGGTTGGACCGGAGACCGGAGGTCCGACCGGAAAACCAGCGTATAAAATAGTCGAACCGGCCTCCAAAGCTCCAAAATCTATAAGCTCCGACCCTTGATTTGCAGGTTTGAGAATCTGCAGCGTATTTTTTAGATATGAAGTTGAAAGAAATTAAAAATTATTGAAGGACATGATCGTTGTGTGTTGATGGAGACGGTAGAAATTTCAGGATTTTGAGTTTAGTTATGTTCAGCGTGAACTCAACTCACTCACGAAGATGAAGAAGATGAAGGCAGAGAGTTTTTTATGAATATTGTTTAAAGAAAAAAAATCAAGTATTGGGACCTGGGACTTGGAGCTTTGGGAAGGAATAGGTTAAAATACTTATAAGAAGACAAAAACTTATTTTAAAGTATATAAATGTTATGTGTAGACATCTTATGTTTTTTTATATATATACTTAATAGCCCGGTTCTTAAATCCGGTCCAACCGGTTCGACCGGTCTGACCAGTGAACCGGTAAGAAGACCGGTTTGATGTCCGGTCTGATTTTAAAAACATTGCTTATCATGTAAGCCTATTTATATGGATTTTCAAATAACTATTGCTAGAAAAAAAAGATTAGAATATACCTGGTCATGGCCACAATGCTTGTGCCATTAATGTCAATCCTTTTGAAAAGAGCGGTAGAAAAAAATGATGACAACTAGCAAATTTCCCTTGTAATTGGCTTGAATTCTAACTATTCGATACAAAATTAGCACCAATTAAACAATCTTCATACCCAATATTTTTGGTTAACTGAGTAAATTTATGGTTCATAGTACAATATGTATAATTAAAATTAGGTAAACCCCTGACCCTTCAACTGTAGTCCTTTCACATGACCATATAAAAACTGGTAAACAATTGAAAAGTGAGAAAAATAAAACAACACCTGAGTATATTGACCTATATTCACATCAATGGTGGCATTTCATATCGAGTGCAAGATATACACGTGACGCAATTTTCAATTTCCAATTTTCAATTTTCAATTTTCAATCAATAAACACATGTACAGCTAAAGAACATATGTGTTGTTCGTGTAATCGAAGAGAAGAATGTGGATGGCGTGAAGCATGGCGCTTGTGGTCGGAAACCCTTAGGGCGGTGAAGGAGGTGGTATTGGTAAATATGCGTTTACGAAAATTATGGTGCGGCCTCAAACCACCAGCTCCACTTCCCCTTCTAGAAATTATAATATATATTGTTTCATTGCCACGAAACCAACACCATCATCACCGAACTGCTCCCCATTCTGTCCCTAATCGACCAATCTAACACAACTTTGAATCCTTCATAGACAAAAAAGTAGCAAAAATATGCATTAAAAAACAAAGTAACCATACCTTTATCTGCCATCAAAACCCAAATCATTTTCTCCAAAATAAGTTTCCTCTATTTCTCCACCACCTTTAATTTGGGTCTAAACCGAACCTAACCCGGCCAAATGAGACACTTCTGAAGAAACTATGCTGTTGGAGTTAGGGACTTATTGTCGGCAGCATTTTAATAGTTAAAACAAAGGCCTCACGAACTCTCCATCTCTATAGCTCTTTTTCTCTCTAAACACAAAAAAGGAGTATATGTGTTTATGGATTGGGAATTGACTCGGACCACCACCTCCTAAGCATTAGGATTGTAGAAAATATAAGTTTTACATCAAACCCGAAACCAAATATTAAAGATATGAAACATACCTGTTTTGATTAAAAAATCGATTGATTTATAGCAAGATTATACAAATATAAAGGACGAATCATAAAAAAAATTCATTAATGCGATTATAGATCGAAGAACAATCATCTGTCGTCACCGTCGTCGGATGCGCTTCCATTTGTGAAAAAGAATAAATAATTTGTCAAAAGGTGAATGAAACTAAAGATCAAATTATGTGTTTCACGATAAACACTACAAAAGGGGGAGAAAAGGAGAAATGATACATGTTGGTTCAGTTGTAATGGTGTTTGAAGAAGAAAAACCTAGGGTTTAGTTGAAAAGGGGAAATAGCAAAGGATCCGAGGGTTAATGGAAATCAGGTGAAAAAACAAAGAGAATGGTTTGGTTTTTTAGTTAGGGATTCTGAGGGAAATTATGAAACAAAAGTAGCGTACAAAAGAAGAGTGTGATGATCAAATGAGCGGGAAAACATAATGAGAAGCCCTCATCTTATGCCATGTGTCCCGCAATTACTTTTATCTATATATTATAGTAGATAGTAGATAGTGTGAGTATCTACAAGAAACCCATCTTATTTGGTAAACTATAGAAACCCAATATGTGGCTATTATGAAGCCACATCATCAAGTATTATTATCATTATTTTAATAGAGGAGGGGTAACAATGTAATTTCACCATTTGGTATCTTTTCACATCTTCCATAAAGTACACCATATCCTTTTCTTCACATCCCCCCATGATTGTACTATCTACCTTTTCTTACTAACCCCCAAACCCCACGATTTTTTCTTTACCAACCCACACTCTAAACAAGATTTTTCTTCATCTTCTTTCCATATTTTATTTTCCCTCCTCCATGGAAGTTAACCTTCAAGATCCACCTATAGACATGGATCCTTCAATTTCATCTCCTCCACGTGGTGTGATTCTCAACAAGTTCGCGGGAGAGGATCTAACTGTTGCAGGTTCGTAGAATTGAACCCATTGTTCACACCTTTTATTTTTCTCAATTTTACTTTTTTTCTTTTCACTCCATGGATGTTAACCTTAAAGATTCACTTACAGACATTGTTCCTCCATTTGCATCTCCTCCACGTGGTGTGATTCTCAACAATTTTGCAGGCGATGTCACAGTTGCAGGTTTTTCATGGCATAGGCTGTTTTCTTTATTGTTCCGAATTTTACTTATTTTTTCCTGACACGTTTTTTTTGTTACTGTTTTGTTTTTCGGCATATCTAGCATTCGGTACTGGACAACCTTTGTCGATGGAAAGAAACAGTTCTGAAAGTGATGAAGTCCAAGGTAATTTTTAGATTAGTTTCCATACTGTTTAAGATACCAAATATTACGTTTCTTTCCAAGAATAGACAAAACTTAAGAGTGTGTATTAATGTTATAAGATATTCTTTTTCTGTTTTGTGGTTTACGTTTCCCAAAAAAAGTCAGTAGCTTTTATTATGTTTCTTTCCAAACTTAAAGCATAACTATGTTTCTTTGCAAGAAGACACCAAACTTAAATGTCTTTTTTTTTATGGCATAGGCTGTTTTCTTTTTTTGGTTTTCATGTTATATTTTTAGCATAAAAGTCAGTAGTTTGTATTATAGAAACACGAGCCACATTGGGCCACATTACGTGTTAAGAGTCATGATTTTTAAGCTCATGGGGTGGTGTTTTTTTACCCTTTTTATGTTTTATATTGTGATTATTTGCAAATGTCTTTTTACCTTTGATCATGTACATGGTTATGTTTTTAGTATACGACCTTTATGGTTATTTTGTTAAAATTTGATACTTGGTAGGTTTTTTTGGGCTAACATGCGTTAAAAAAGGTTGTTATTTTTCTGAGTGGCTGGTAACACATATTAACAGCTATGTCCTTTTTTTTAGGAATTTAACAAGTTTTATGACCCTTAACACATGTTAACGGCACACAGGTGTCTCAACTATCATTTTTAACAGATGTTACTGACATGATTTTTTCAAATATGCTGTATTAACATGTGTTAACATGTTTATCAGTAGACACAGACAACTGATTATCCGGTGTCATAGTTCCAGATTTTTCAGTCAGTAACACATGTTAACAAATTTATATTTTTGTACGCAAGAGTTACTGAAGACCCCCCACCGCACTTCTTGATTGAAACCCCCAACGGGACCAGGTTTTGGGTCCCAAATGTTGTGCAGAAATACATACCTACTGTTGGTCAATCATTCAACACGTTTGACGTAGCGTTGGCGATGTACAAAGATTATGCCGACCAGGCCGGTTTCACAGTGAAAAAGGGCCAGACTAAGGTATGGAAGGGTCACACATAAATACTTTCGGTGTAACAAAGCCGGGACACCGCAGAAGGGTAGGGTAATTGACACACTATCTGAGCAAGCAATGCTTCACCGGAATACAACGTTCATTCAGTGTGATTGTAAAGCTCATATGTTAGTGGCATACTGTGCTAAAACCAAAAAATTTGTGGTTCACACATTCAACGACGTTCACAATCATGAGTTAGTTGACAATGTGAATCGTGACCTAACTAAGATTTCAAGGAAGCTTACATTTTCTACAAAACAGTTTATACACCAAATGAGTTTGAATCAAATTAGGCTTGTCAGGGCGCACATGTGTCTTGTAGCCATCAAGGGGGGTCACCACAATGTTAACGGTACGCCTGTTGACTTCAAAAACTTTATGAAGAATTTGAGGATTTTCATAGGCGACCGTGATGCACAGTTGGTTCTTGATCGTTTACGCGACTGTTTTGATAACTTGTCTGAATTCTTTTTCGACTTCGCCGTTTCTGATGGCCAATTGCGATCCGTAATATGGGTTGACGAGATTTCGAAACTGAATTATAAAGCTTTTGGTGATGTAGTTGCTTTTGACGCCACGTACCATACCAACAGGTAACATGTGTTACTACCCCCACACCACAGCCTAACTTGTGTTATTAGTGAATACGCGTTTTTTATACTGACTATATTCTGCTCTATTCAATATGTAGGTACAATCTGATTTTTGTGCCATTCACCGGGGTTGACCACAACAAACAATGTGTAACCTTTGGTGTCGGGTTGCTATTCAATGAAACCGTTGAGTCCTACAAATGGTTGCTTCAGGGATTTCTTAAAGCTCACACTAGTCAACCAACCTAAGTATTGACTGACCAGGACCCAGCCATGAGGCAAGCGATCATGCAAGTGTTCCCTGAATCACGCCATAGGTTATGCATGTGGCATATTATGAAGAAGTTGCCATCAAAGGTGTGTACATACTGTTTGCCGTTAACACATGTTACTGACGTTTTTGAGAAACCTTTTGGCCGTTAACACGTGTTAAGCAGACTAACACGTGTTAAATAACAAAAATACACCATAGCTGTTAACACGTGTTACCAGCCACTCACAAAAAATATATTTTTCTATTAACATGTGTTACTGACATTTCTCCAAAATGTTATTCCCCTATAGATATCAGCTGAGAAGCTACAAAACACAGAGCTAAGGGCTTGCATACATCGCCTTGTGTGGAATGTGTACATAAAGCCATCAACATTTGAGAGTCGTTGGCAAGAATTGTTGGCAACATTTGGTCTTGAAGACCATGAATGGTTGAGTGGAATATTTTCGCGACATCCCTATGTGTTGTTTAATGAAGACAACTTCTCGATGCGAGAGCTCTAATGTTGCCTTTAAAGTTAATTCCACTAGTGCCAATACCCTTGTCCAGTTTATGCTCTGTTACGAAGCAAGACTTGACATCCAACGTTATCGGCAAAGACTTTCTGAGTACAAAACATCATCAACTGTGTTCCGTGGAGCCACTGATCTGGCAATTGAGAAGCACGCCTTCATGTTATACTCTCATGCTGTTTTTGTGGAAGTTCGAAAAGAAATAACAAAGGGAATGTTATGTTGCTACGTCTCAAATGAAAAACAAGATGATGGCTTTATTGTTTTTGATGTGACCCACCTGGACCGCAGACGTGACGTGACAGACATCTACCAGGTTTGACCTCAGACACCGGCTTTGTGTTTTACACTAACAGATGTTAATAGCTATGTTAACACATGTTATCAAACATCACAAGCCCTGCCTACTTTTTTAATCCTATTTTTTAGTGGGCTGTCACGTTTAGACCCACCAATAACACACCATGGGTAACACTTGTTAAAAAATTTTCTGCATACACAATGCTAGCACATGCTATCACATGTGCCACACAGATATCTGTGGGCTGCACCATTACTTAACACGTGTTATCTTACATGTTATCAAACGTCTTACACAGATATAGTTTTTTTACTCTAATGTGTTTTTTGAGGCTTATTATCTCAGGTTAAGTTTTACGGAAGTGATAATACAGCAGCTTGTTCCTGTATGGGTTTCATACGAATTGGGTATCTGTGTCACCATGTTTTTTGTGTCTATCGTATGAAGAACGTTGAAACTATTCCAGATCGTTACATCATGGACCGTTGGCGTAGGGACGTATTGCCAAAAAAGGTCTTTTCCATTTCAGGCCAGTATGGTGTAGACACGAATCCGGAATCCATCCTCAGGAATGAGGTGCTTGAGCTGGTTACTGAGTGTGTGGATGTTGTGCGTACCGACACAGAGTCTCTAGCTACATTGGTGGAAAAATTAAGAGAACTCAAGCTTAATTTGTTATCAAAAGGATCCGTCGAACTTAGCGAGAAGGAAACAAACGAGGCTAATATGGAGGAGTTACTTGGTCAAGAAATGGATTGCGATGTTGTGGTAAACAACCCTGATGTTGCGCGCAATAAGGGATGTGGGAAAAATCGCCGTATCACGGGCCCGGGTGAGAAAGCTAAAGAAAAGCCAAACAAGGTACCACGCCTATGTCGCACTTGCAACAAATATGTTATTGGCCATGATTCCCGTAACTGTGAGAAGGTGTCACAACAAGCTAATCAGGGTCTCAAGTCCGGAGGTCCCGCACCGTAGATGCAGATCAGCCATTAATGCATAGCACTAAGCCGATTTGCGTTCTCTTTTTTTTGGGGCGTGTTATGTACATGTAACAGGTGTTAGTATCCCGACTATGTTACGTACATAACACCTGCCCACCAACTTTCTAGCGGTTACTTAGTGCGTATCATGTTTTATAAACCTTTGGTTATGTATAACTTATACTATTCGACGCCTATGGCGTCCCTTTTGAAAGCTTTATATGTATGTGGCTTTTCCAGCGTTCTTCCTGTAACAGGTGTTACTCAATCATTTAACAGGTGTTAGTCTATGTCACTTGTTAAAAATTTTACCATCAGAAAAAACAGATACTACATATATTAAAAACCATTAAAACCTGTTATCCAGTGGTTTCAATTGTGGTGTGGATCTGCTGCAGTCAATAAAAAAAAAACAATAGTTGGTGTATTAAAATTGTTGACATGTATTAACATTTGTAAGCATAGACAAACGTGGTTGACACGTGTTAGTTATACCGTAGACATAACCAAACACCAACTCAACAAGAGTTTGTTACATGAAACCTTAACAGTTATACAACCTTTTTTACATACACGTTAATTATGATGTGCACGGACAGTACTTTATTTTAACCTTGATGCCCAATCATGGTTGTATTTTTTGGTTGATGCTCACAGCCACTCCCCTCATTCACCCAACCATTTTATAATAGTTCAAAAGAGGGAAGACAAATAATGTCTTCATCTTATTAATGCTCTTTGTACTTTTCTACCTAACATCAATCACCTTTTTAGTACTATTGTACATTCTTTACACATTTTTCAAAACACCACCATACCTTTTGTATCTTTACATTTTTTTATTCCCACTTGTCATAGTCACACTATAAGTAATAATAAAAAAAAATTCACTTTTTCCAATATGCCTACTTTATGTACTATGTGTACTTTCTTCCATAACCTTTTCATATAAAGAACCACACCTTTTGAGTTTTTTATTTCTTTTTGTACTATTGTACTTTCTATTACCTTTATCATAGACCACCTGTCCTTTTGCTTCTTTATTCCTTTTTTTATTCCTAATGAAAGTCTACCAACTTGTAATTATTATACTAAAGTACAAACTAGTGGGCATATGGACTTCGGTTTTGCCATCTACTCGTGTTCCTTTTCCATTAAAGCTTCTGAAAATTAGTACGACAAGTTACTTAAACATTAGTGCATAATTAACCTGTGGAACTACCATGACACGTGGCCAGGAAGCCACCCAAAGATTACAAGTTTTAGTATGGCAATGGTGCCACCAAAATAAATACATGTTTAATATACCACTACTACTATTTATAATAAAACAAGTTTGTTTTTAGCTAGCAACCATGCTACCTGTTGCTACAAAAATAAAGCTGCAACTTCTTGGCTTTTAACGTAGGCAAGCTCCTTCAACATGGTCCTTCAAGAGATTCACTGGAGAACGCAGGATATGTGCTGCAAACTTCTTACGCAGCCTCCTCACCTCGCCGAATTTCTTCGACCCATTCGTACTGAACCCAGCTTCAAACCGTTCACCCTTCTCCATAAATTTCTCCATATGGCGCATCAAAAAGATGCGCAGTCATCAACATTGTTACGGGTAGCCCACTCAACTTTCTCCCTATGGACCCGTAACTCACTCAATCTCTCTGCTTTTGGATGCTGCAGCTCATGTAGGTATCTAACGAGCATAGCTTCTGTATAAAGAGGAAAACCATTTAACAAGTGTTAAGCAGATATCGCCACAAATCAGGAACAGAACTATAACATGTGTTTATATGAACACTAACCCGTAACATTAAAACCCAACTATAGCTTTTGCATACCTGGTTTTTGCCCGCCGTCCTCACTACCAACCGACATGTTTACACTGGTTTGCCCTTTAACACCTGTTAATTTGTTCGCAAAGCAAACTTTCGATTAACACCAGGATTACTATAGCCTACTTTGGGGGGGGGTGTACAACTAGTAAAAAACAAACCTGTTGGTGTTGCTTTCTCATTATCATCCATCTGTGTCAGTCCAACACTCCACGTTGGACCATCATAAATGAAATCATCAGTAGTACCCCCTGTTCGATCTTGCACTACTATGTCATCATGCATCATTTCGTTTCCACATCCATCTTTAGCTTTCGTGTCATCCAACACGCCCACGCCGGGGGCTGTTTCAGCTGTTTTCAAATCATTTGGTCCATCATCATTTACATGTTGTTTGCCATGTGCCAGACCCGCGATACCGTCATCAGCTGAGGGTACCACACATTTTATCAAAACAGATAACATGTGTTAGCGTCATCACTGTGTCGCAACCATGCAAAACAATAGGCTTGCAAAAATACTAAATTTTACACACTTACGTTTACCAACCGCATCATGTATATCGCGGTCGCCTGGCAGCTTTGCATATTCCATGCCTGCATCCGCCTTAGCAGCTTCAATCTTCAGAGGTCCTTTTTCAAATGTCCCGGCAAGCGCAGCAATTATACCGCTGCAAACATCCTTTTTCTTAACACCGCTATTAACATCTAGGCCGACAACTGTTGCTGAAAAAACGCACACTTAACACATGTTAACAACTTTGAACAGAATATTTTTTCCATGTTAACAACTGTTATTCCAGTTTTTATAAGAAACTAATTACCTTCTTGTGCATTGCATGTCTCACAGCTAGGAACGCGTTCCCGTTCAGACTTTTCGTCCGGCGTGCACATAGGTGAACCTGTTTCTTCATAAATCTGACCAACTTCTTTTGTATCACCGCCTTTCAAATTTGCACAGTTTTTCATAACAACTCAATGATTTTAAACAATGTCTAATTTTAGAGGCCTTGTAAACTTTAAAAAAATAATTAACCTGTTTGTGCCTTTGGTTCCTCACTTCTAGCGTTGTCCCCCACTTCCTTTTTGTTCCATGGAGTGCCAAAATCTCTGTCTTTTTCTGCCCTTTCATTATTGACAGTTTCGTTATCATCTTCCTTTGCATTGGTGTGCCCCGTTGCTTGACAACTTCTCGATCTTGTGCGCGAACCACTAACAGTACCAACATCTGCTACCTTGTGCGAGCCAGCCCTCTTTAAATTTTTCTTGCTCATCGCCTTACGCCTTGAACTGCCATCTGGAAACCAATACACGGTAACACATGTTAAGCAGGAGCACTACTAACAATAGTTATTTAACTTCGCGATTTTTTTCTGTTACCTTCTGTTGCTTTGCCACTTTGCCTACGCTTCGCCTCAGCCTTAGCCATACTTCGGCGATATTGACTAACCACCATGGGAGAATCCAGTTCCGCATTCTCATTGTCCTTTTTCGGTACACCTGATCCTGTTTACATATTAACTCATGTTAGTAGATACACCGTAAAAAAACAAAGTTTAAAGAAACACATAACTCACCAATTTCACTGTCCGTTTTTTAGCTACTACGTGTTTTGCGCTTGTTTGGATACTGACTAATAATAGGGCTGCGACAGTCAACATCTACCAACGCCTCACTGCTCTAACACCCCGCCGAATCCTGTTTCTCAGCATCCAACCCGCCTAAAACATCATGTATTTGCTGACTCGCCTGAAAATCTCTTATCCACATAGGTTTATCATTCAAAAGTGTCGCGTATCTTGCCTTCAATATTTGAACATCAACATCGTCAGGATGCTCTACACATAACACTCTTAAAACATCTTCTACCCTCTTTTTGTACTTTAAGATCTCATCTATGTTTGTCTCCACGACTTGCACTCTTTCCTGTTTTTTGGAACGACAGATACAGATGTAATAATTATGCTAATGAACCAATAACACATGTTATGGAAAAATTGTAGTACCTTGACACTAGGCTGGTCATCTTTTTCCCATGTTATACTTAAACACTTAAGCAAGCCCTTTCCAAAACCACCGTTCAAAATTTCTATCTTCTCTCTATCCTTCAAACGCTTAGCTGTCCAATATGTCATTGGAGACACACTGTAATCAACATCCAGCCCTGGGCAAGTTGCCCTATCCACATACAGCAGCTGCAAAGAGGGAACATCGGTATCTAACAGACGTTAGTTGTTGTTGAGTTTTTAATAACAGCTGTTAATAGGTCAAGAAAAAAAAACAATTAAAATTACCGTTAGTGTTGCTAGGGGTCCAGTAAAGGGGCTATTCGGATCACTCCTATCCCAACCTTTTTTACACTCCCTCAGCTGGTCAACTATGAACCCACACCAATCAATTTCGCTGAACTTCATGTCGCTTGAAATATGATGTAAGATCGCCTCCCTTAATGTTCCTTGCTTGTGGCAGTCAACCATCACAGTAACAAAACACATAACGAAATCCATACGGAATTCAAAGTTGTCTGCCCCACCCGACTTTTCGATACTATCAACCATACTCTTGGCTGAAACCAACCTACTTCCATACCTTTTCCTCCACGCTTCCACAGCACTATCCATCTCAATCTTCCGTTCTGTAGACATCAATTTCAAACCCCTAGATGGTATCCCTGATAACTTACCCACCACCTTCTTATTTACTTTCATTGCACCACATGGAGCATGTATCTCCATTGTCTCTGGGTCAAAGTTGTCAACCACAAAGTGTGCTAACTTTAAAGGGACCCCATCCATCCTAAATTGCAGTAGCCGTCCAAAACCCATATCCCTAACAGCTAGTTGTTGTTTAGATGATAGCAATGAAATACATCTAAAAAATTGAACAGGAGATGAACGTGTCGTAAGCGTTGGGAAATCGTCCCTCCTCGACTTCTTGCGTTTACGTCCAACATCTAATGGTTGTTCACCATCACTTTCTTCCGCTTCCTTCCGCTTACAAACCCTACCCTGCTTGCTCGTACCTATAAATGATGTAATGGTATTAACACCTGTTAACAGATATAAATTTCTACACCTGTGACCAGGTAACACATGTTAACCACTTGCAAAACCAGTACCTTCGCCGCCACATGTCTCTTTCACCTTTTTTGACTTCACGGGTTTCTTCTTCGTAACAAGCGGCTTTTTCCCTAGAAATGCATTTTTATTAACACATGTTAATATATATTACAAACCCCACATCATTAGACACATACTTTGTTTTATGTTACACGTTATGTTATTATCACATGTTACCAGAAAATTTAAAGTAGGCTGTGGGGCAGCAACACATACCTTTACGTTCTGATGAATCAGCCAAATCTACGCAAGCCGCCCTTTTGTCTGCAACACGTGGTTTTTATAATTATGCATTAGTTCACACCCTCAACATTCAAAACCATTTTAAATACAAACCTATGTACCTTTATCCTTCCTTGTTCTGAGACATTCCGTCCGTTTATCAACTGCCTCCTTTACTGTTTTTTACAGAAACAAAATGTCCATCAACTAACGTTATTACTCGTGAAAGATAACAAGGGTTAATATATGCTACAATTTTTAAACCTACATTTTTTTTCTTGTTAATCAGCATCCCAATTGGGCTATCCAGGTCAGAATCATCAAAGTCTGCAACGGTATATAAAAAAAATAACACTTTATAAGACTATGCTAAATAAAACGACTACTAAATGAACTTTTTATTTTTCTTACCCAATGCTCGTTGGGTCTGCCCGTATCCTTCATTTTCAGATGACGCTTCCGTAACGAGAGTTCCCTCATCATGCCCCCTATCCAACTTGTTGCTGGTGTCACTTATGACAATGACACTAGGTTTTTCAGACGCGGATCCTCCTGATAACGGAAAACTATTATAACCACACCCGCGTCACAGTAAACACTAAATACAAAATACAAAATGGCAAACCTAAAACCAAAAAAAAAAAAAAAAAATTACCTGTACGCTGATGTGCAGTTCTTCTAGACTTCCTGTTCAAACAATAAACAACGCAAAGAAAATTATAATCCTTTTTTACATAAACAAGTTATTCTTAACACTAAGCTTAAGATGTTCCCCCAAATTTAAAACCCCAAACCCTAAACCTAGTACGACAAAACCCTAAACCTAGAAGAATAATCGGTACTCTTTAACCTGCTGGAACGTCGGATCATCGACAATCAGAAGAAAATGGCCCCAAAAATTAAAAAAATATGGAACCCTAAACATATAAGAACGATGAAAAACCGAACTTTCCAACACAATCAGATTATCTATAAGACAAGAAAGAATATTTATGGGTTACCTTTTAATTCTCCGGCAACGGCGGCTCCTGGACATCAGACTGTTGAACAAGAACGACATAGCGTGTCCGGCGGCGGCTCCTTGGCGTCCCTGTTGAGTTGATGTTCCCCGAGTTTTGATGAACCATGTGAAGGTGGGAAGCGAGACTGATGACCGAGGGTGTTTATTTTGGGAGGCTAACCGTGTATTTTTTGTGGGATGTAATGATCCGGATGAGGAGCTCTATGGGGTTAGGTAGGTGGGACTTTTGGGTTACCTTCTGTACTTCAGAGAGAGAGAGAAAGAGAGGAAGAAGAAAGAAGAAGTTGATCACAGTGTTGTAGTTTAGGCGGGATAAATTGGAAAGGTGTATGGACAGTTGAAAGGACGTGTGACTTGAGACAGAGAGAGAGGATCTAAGACAATGTTGTTTACCCAATTTGCCCCTCAAGCTCCTTTAGTTATTAAAATAATAATAAAATTAATGTCTGGTACACACCTTCAATCTTGGCCCGTGATTGTATGTGATGGATGGATAGGATGGAGTTTCCATAGTTTACCAAATAGGGGGGGTTTCACAATATCCCTTCCCATAGTAGATATATATATTGTTTTAGTAAACTCTCACATCCAACTTTGATTTTGTATCTCTCTTTCGTTTTCATATTTTTAAAACGATGGATCAATTTCCAAATTTGTATACGAATCTTGACGACTATGAAAATTACCATAATAATCAATACTATGATCCATCCGAGATTCTAGGTGACATGCCTACAAATCCTGATAGCATGTATAATCATTTATAATAAGATCGTTGAGGATGAACGAGACACATACCTTCACTATTATGATCCATTCGAGTTTCTAGGTGGCATGCCTACATATCGCCAACGAACAAGCTCCGGTGAAGATGATGAACAACCTTTTCAATATTCTACTGAACGAATTGCAAGCCTGTCAAATTATATGACAAATAGGGAACAACTTCGTAATAGAGAAGCTCATATCGCTTTAAAAAACGACCTCATTGAGCATGTATGGCAAAATTTTTCTAGTGATAATAATTAAATATTTTATATCTTTTGTATGTGTGATTATGTTTAATATGATGTAGTATTTAATTTTTTTTTCATTTTATTCATATATAAAATATTAATTTGTTCTTATATTAAATATTAGTCTATAATATATATATATATATATATATATATATATATATATATATATATATATATTATTTTTTAGATAATATACAACAATTATAAATCAACTTTTCTTAATAAAATATTGGTTTAGGATGTGTTGTGAATGTGAGTGAAAAAATATATTAGGTTGGGTTGTGTTGGTGGAAGAGAGAGAAATTAGTTTTTTAATAAAAGGTTGGGTTGGGTTGGGTTATGATAGTGGATAGTCTTAGATCCAAATATCAAATCACTCCGTCTACTTGGCTTTCAAATCGATTGTACTTGTGTGTTAGTGTAGTTAACTTGTGAGCCTTTTTGTAATTTCTATTTGGCGTCTCATTGATTTTGTTCTAGAGCACGTGTTATACCTAGAAAGCGTTGAGGGAGAAGCACTAACGCGTACATGTCACATAAGGGAGGAAGAGGCACAAGCCCGGAGTAGTCTAAAGTGCCCCAATCACAGAGTGTTATGTTATTTTACCCATCAAGTAACTTAAAGTAACCTAGGAGAAAGGAGCACAAACATAAAGTAGCCTAATGGATTTAATAAATTTTTATTTCTTTTTTAAACAGAGTAACAGTGACATACCGTCTGAAACATGTAACCAAATCGGCTACCACAAGCCGATTCCTCTACCCGATCGACTTCGAACCATGTAGCCGAATCGGGTACTAAGCCAATCCCACATAATTAATTAACCGAAGGCGCCGGCCCATTCCCTCTAAGCACTACCAACACTCACTCATTTAGTCACCCAACTAAAAGGTGTTTATACCTAATGATTAACTAGCGGTGATTTGTATATAAAAATATTTTATTAAATTTTTAATTATTATTAAACACTGACATATTAAATGAAAAAAGATTAATATTTTAAGTTTTAAATCTCATTACAAAAATTTCAAAGAATTGAAGTATAAGAACTTTCCCATCTTATCCCCATCCCGTCTTCGTCGCTAACTATACAGTTTAATTATTAAAAATTACATTTTCCTAAATATATACACTAGATTATACTCTGGAAACGTTTCGGAATTTGAAAATCTAATGCCAAGTGACAAAAAGAAATATGATTCATGTAGTGTAAACTGCTCATACAGATGTGGAAATCTTGTTAACCGGTAGGGAAATATCTAAGACAATAACTTATGGATTGCCAGGGGCGGAGCATTAAAGGGGCGGGGAGGGGCGGTCGACCCCCCCGAATTTTCGCTCAGAAGTTTCGAGTATATAGTTTTCGTATGGAATTTTTTTTTTGTATACGGTTTCGACCCCATTAAAATATAATAGTTATATAAACCAAAACTTTTACCCAAAACAAAGTAAATGTAAAGCTCAAATCCTAAAGTACTAAGCACAATAACTACAAAAACGGGATAGTAGATTCAATGAGGAAGCTATTGAGTTGTTATCCCTTAGCTACTCGAGCTTGGCCGGGTAAAAAGGTCGAAACGAGCTGAGCCTTATCGAGCCTGAGCTTGAGTTTAAAGCAAAGCTCGTTTACTAATCGAGCCCGAGCTCAGCCTAGTGTAATATTAGGTTTATTAATATTTAATAATATTTACCCACCCATTTAAGCTTGTTTACTAAACGAGCCCGAGCCGAACTTCATTTATCGAGCTCCGAACCAATTATTTATATTACTTTTATTTAGAATATTAACTAATAGATAGTAAATGAGCCGAGCTCGAGCTCTCATAAGTGTTTTGAGCTCGAGCCTGATCGAGCTCGGGCTTAGCTCGGCTCATTTGCACCCCAATCCATAATTGAACAATTCAAAAATCTTAAAGGTCGACGGGATGAACTATAATTCTTCATCCATGTACCAACCCTTTGTCTTATTTTTGATGTTTTAGTGTCTTTGTTCAATTGTTTGTTAAAAAATGCTTAAAACTTTTATATTTATTGTATTTAATGTTTGACTCGATTCGACCCGACCCGACCCGACCCGACCCGAATCGAATCACCGAGCCGAACATATCACCCGAACTATAGCTACAGAAAAAAAATTAGGTCCTGTCCCATGACCGCTGACTTCCGACCCCCAGACCAAATTCTCATGCTTCGCCACTGTGGATTGCATAGGGTGGACAGTCAACATACAGACAATAAGTTGCATCTCCAGAATGGTCCCCTGCCTTTAACTTCGGCACCTAACAACCAACACAAGAATGTAGCATTTAGATATAGCTACCGCTTATAATAACCCTTGCGATTTGACAAAATAAAAGGTCCATTAATAATACCAGCCACAACTATTCCTAATTAGAATGAATCCTTTGTATAGCTCCATGACCTCATACATAATCTCTGAAATTCAGATGACAGGTTATTGTTGTTGTTGCTGTTGTTATTGTTGTTGTTGTTGATGATAATGATGGAACTCAAGCTTAAGTAAAATAAGAGGTGAATATCTTAAAAGTGTTACCTTTAAATCATCATAGGGGGCCTTCTAGTGTCTTCAGAGTTGGTACTAAGGTTGTTCATAGACCCGAATCCGAAGCCATGGCCACCTGAACCTATTAGTTGTATATATAGTTACTAATCATATGCATAAGAGACATAGAATTTTACAAACTAAACAAAAGATGAGGATTGCAATTGAACAAAACAATTCAACTATCTTAATATGTTTTACAACCAAACCAATCGAGTGATTACTGATTATCTGCCGCACAGCAACAACAGTTGTTGTTGATGCAGAGCTTGGATTCTCAACACAAGGGTGCTTCGCTGTCACTTGAGCGTTTCTGCCTATGTATGTATACGATTTCAAATATCTTGGTTAATGGTCAAATAAAGAGAGACGTATAAATTAGTTTAGCCACCAAGACAGAGGCAAAAATCTATTTAGCATTCTCCAATCTCCACCACCACCACCACTATGTCGAAATCCACCAACATCTCCGTCGTATCCCACCCACCATCACCACCACCATCCTCCTTCTCCTTATCTTCTTCCCCAACCTGCCGCCTCTTTCCAAACCTCACTCTACCTTCAAAGCATCTAGATCCACTTTCATTTACAACATACAAACACAAAACTAACACAATTAACTAAAACAAACTTCAATAAAATTAAAACAATGTGCATATCAATAAATTCTAAAAAAAGAAGAAAAAAAAACATGACGTAGGCCACCTCCAAGCTTGAGAGTTTGATTAGCCATGTTTGAGAGATATACTATTACATCTCCTGGAACCTAAATTGCAAATAATAAATAGATCCTAATAGGAATATGTGGCCCTATAAATAAAGCAAATGAATCTCGATAAACAACATAATACATATCACTACATTAAATATTCACATAATCCCCAAAAGCCCAAACACACACAATACAACGAAAATACAAAACAGAAACAATCTAACAACCAGATTGATAAAACCTTAACTATCATCCGTATAAAATTAAACAAAACGAAAAAAAAATCCGATAACAATAATAACCAAATTTATAAAACCCAAACTAGCCTCCGTATTATTATTATTATTATTATTATTATTATTATTATTATTATTATTATTATTATTATTATTAACACACGGAGATATAGGATGCGTTTGTTACTAATTGAGATATGAGAATATGATTTGAAAGGAAAAGAAATTGGGACACTTGTAGAGTAGTCAGGTGTGGAGAAGAAAGAAAAAGGGTTTTAGGGAGAGAGGCCGATGAAAGGGAATAGAAAATATGAAGAAGAAGGTCGGGTTTTGATATGTGGTTTTGTGTTTTTTATTTTCTTTAATTATCTAAATTATTAAAAAAAATAATGCCACATGGCACACTCGAGGGGGAGGTTGGCCTCTTTTGTGTCATGTGGGATTATGAGCTTTGGTTTATTATAATATATATAGATATAGATTTCTCACTTTTGAAAACATCATACATCTTATTGATGGAGAGGCTAAAACCCGAGTGTTAATGTGATTAAAATGGTTGGTTTTATTGTATTTTGGATGATTATATAGCTTGAACAAGATAACTACGCGAATTCATGGTTTTGTAGGTTGAATATGAAGAATGGATGTGTTTTGAAGAAAATTCATGGATTGGACCTGAAGATTAAAATGGATGACATGGAAAAGGGTCGAAAAACGAAGACGTGGCCGCAAACGGTGAAGAAAACGGAGTTATAATGAAAAAGTTATGAAGAAAACAAATTTTAGTAGAAAGCTGTCCGCGACGTAGCTTATGGATCTGTTGCTGATTGGAGTAGCTTACAGCAAACCCTTGGCTGATCACATCAGAATGTGCAGTAGTGTAGCCTATGGCTCTAGTGCTGACTGGTGTAGGCTACAACGCTGGAAGATGGGAAACTCATTAAAAGTCATAAAAAATAGGGTTTTTAGCCACCATTCCATTCTAGCATTTCTTGGGGACTTTGTGGACGATTTTTGGAGTATTCTTGGAGATCTTTTCACCATTCTAACCATTCCAATCATCATTCTAACATCAAACATGCAATCAAACATTAAGATTGGAGATCAAATCAAGAACATGAGTGGCTGATCTTTTCGTGGTTTCCTCCGGGTGGATGATTGTTTTTAGTTTTTCTTTGTATTTGAGATTAGCAATCTAAGCATTCAATGTTTTTTGCTTAATGATTTATTAGTTTGATTACAAACGGTTGATTTTTATCTAAAACCTAGTTTTGATTCTTTCAAATCCCGAGAGTTCTAGTAATTAGGATATATTAGATAAGGATTGGGTTTGGTAATTTTCAATTGATAACTGATAACCTTTCGTTGTTTTGCAATCAAAGTACTTAGTCCTCGTTTATCACAATCAACTAATTAATTATCTTAATCATGTCTATGTGATTTTCTCAATAAAAACTAATTACTTGAAGCCACTTTGAATCCAAAACCTGGAGGAATCGCCTTTTCTCTAATTATTTACATCGGAATTTTTATTTTGTTTTCACAATCACTCTCAACAACCGAATTTTACTTGTCTTGAAACTAGTAAATTAGTAATCAATTAAAGCAATACAAACCATATGCTCCTCGTGGATTCGATACCTGACTTATCCTAGCTACCTAGGTTGTTTAGGTTTTTGCATGACCCTAACGACAGGTCATCAAATGGCGTCGTTACCGGGGAGCTAGTGCGCTTGGTATTGCATTGATTGTTTGTTTGTATTTTTTTATTTAAAAAAATAGAAAATCTGGAAAACTTAAAAAAAATGTATAAAAATGTTATTTAATTTTATTAGATTTCACTATGGATGTTCTAGTTGTGCAGGTTCTTCCTTTACAGGGTAGAACACTATGGATTGGGTTGATGATGAATATGACCCGTGTTATAGTTGTGGAAGTTTCTCTCACTGGACTGAAGATTGTCATGACTGTCCAAAACCCTTACCACCGGTGGATCCACAATGCTTTTGTTGCGGAAGAATACATACAGATGAAGATTGCCCAATATTTTATAGTGATCCAGAATATTGGGATCAAATGTGGAAATCTGGGTACGAGGTAAGTCCATGTCGAGAAGACTATCATAGCCACGATGACTATAAACCCGAAGAGGCACCATTTTCAGGTTACCCTCAGAATCAATACCAATTTCCTCCATATGAAGAAGAATGTGTAAAGACTACATATCAAAGCAAGGAGGAAATGCAACTCGCTCGAATCGAAGAACAATTGTCTAATGTCGAGGAGTTGTTATCAACACCTAACCTTTCAATTCAACAAAGAATTGATTACTTGAGCTTTAAATGTAAGATGTTATAAAAAAGGATAGACATAGCCGAATCTATTTCTCCTTTGCCTGATGATATCAAAAAACTACTCTCAAGTTAAGGATGAGGTTGTGGAGATTAATACCACACCAAATCCTTCACTTGTTGAAGAGTTACTTTTGGAAAAGATTGTTGATGTTATTGATGCAGAAGTTACAAGTCTTTGTCAAGAATCTCACAAATCTCTTTCTGCACTAATTAACTTCATAAACAAGGTTCGGGATGAAGATTCTAAGGCGAACATTCAGAATGTGAGATTACTTGACATCGGGCAAAGGCTAGTGAGATGGTTCTTCCCCAACAATCCAAAGCGCCCAATTCACATGCCAATCTTTAAAAGACTATTTATTTGGCATGTAAACTACCGAGCATACATTGGAAACTCGGTAGGAAAGTGAGCACTTAGACCACCTTGATAGTAAAAATAGGTATGGTCCGGCTGAAGACCCATAAACTTAGCGCTTCTGGGAGGCAACCAAGGTACGGGTTTTATGTTTTTCTTTATTTTCTTTTATTTTGTGTGTCTTATAACCATGGAAAGAGGCAAGTGTGGGGTAGTGGTGATAATGTTCAAGGTATGTTTACATTTATGTTATTGTTAGAACACAATATTTTAGCTCTTTCTTACTTTAAAAATCTGGCTTTGGTGAATTATCTTTTGTTTTTTTATTATTAGTAGGGTAATGAGTCACTCGTGAGCTGGTAACTTATGGTTTTGGTAGCTCCACATTTTGTTCTAAAAACCCATACATTGGGGACAATGTATCCTAAGTGTGAGGATGAGGTGACCCTAGGGAAAGTTAAAGTGGAATCACTTACGTTGCAGGAAAAATTGGGAAATTTTGAAAAATTTTGGAAAATTTAATGGAAAAAGTCTTGCACTTATCTGTCAACTTTTCCACTATCACCCCAAAAAAACCAAACTCTGCCTTACGTAAAGTTGCCAGAGTACGATTAACCTCTGGATTTGAAATCACTGCTTATATACCCGGTATTGGCCATAATTCACAAGAACATTCTGTAGTCTTAGTAAGAGGGGGGAGGGTTAAGGATTTACCCGGTGTGAGATATCACATTGTTAGAGGAACCCTAGATGCTGTCGGAGTAAAGGATCGTCAAAAAGGGCGTTCTAGTGCGTTGTAGATTCTTATCCAAGACTTGTATCATTTAATGATGCCATGTGAATCGATCGCGGATAAATGGAAATTTTATTGATAAAACCTTTTCAATTGTAGCCAATATTACGAATAATTCCGACAACTTCAGGAGAAAAAGAGGCATTTACAGTGAAGTGCCCCATAAGCTATAAGGGCGAGCTATATGTATCAATTGCGGAGCGGCCAGAGATTGATTGAAAAGGCGCAGCCTTGCCGCCCCCCCTGCAATTTGTCGCCCTTCTTACTTGATCAAGCATAAAAGCAAAATTTTTAGTCACTAAAGAGTCTTTTGCCGAGTATGAAAAAACTGAGATCCTTAATTATGGTTGTCCCTTTAAGTTTCATGAGAATGTTTCTGGCGAGTGTTTTTAGAGGAAATGAAAAGAGATGCCTAACTAGGGGTAACATGCTTATAGGACTTGCATATGCTACATGTCGGCAGCCTATTTCCCTACATTGTGAGATCTTGAGCCTACTAGATGCTTAATTGATACAAATGTTTCGTTTCACGAGAGTAGGCCAAAATGCTTCTTTGTTGCAGAATTTGTGTAATTCGATACATGCTAAAGCTTTAGGCGATATGTGTGCATATATGAGAAAGGCAATGTAGGAACCCACTCGTTGTTTGATACCCTTGTGTTGTTTGTGTTGACCCGTTTGTTAAAATTCACCATTAGTAAACCATGTTGAGCCTAGACCTTTCATTTGTTAAACCTACATTGTCACCCAAATCGACCCGGTTACCTTGTTGAATAAAAACGTTGACATCCAATGTGTTCGTCTTGTTTATTGTTTGAGTTATTCAGTTTTGAATATATATATATATATATATATATATATATATATATATATATATGGGATGGGTATTTTGAAAACCCACTCGAGTTAAGAAAACTCTGAAAACCCGTCAAAAAACCATCTAAAAAAGGTTTTTTTTTTTTTTAAATACACAAGGTAACATACATGTTTTTAAGCGTTTTGGGCTAAAAAATAAAAAAAAAACGCCAAACGAATATTTTTTAAAAAAACTAAACAACGTTGTTACAAAGTTTGCGTTATTACAGCGCTGTTAACATATGTTTTCTGCTTTTTAACATATGTTACAGCACTGTTAACATATGTTAACATCGCTGTTACAAAGTTTGCGTTGTTTATTTTTTTTTAAATATTCGTTCGGCGCTTTTTTTATTTTTTTGGCCCAAAACGCTTAAAAACATGTATGTTACCTTGTGTACTTTTTTCAAAAAAAAAAAACATTTTTAGATGGTTTTTTGACGGGTTTTCAAAGTTTTTTTAACTCGAGTGGGTTTTCAATTTATACTTTCCCTATATATATATATATATATATATATATATATATAGAAGGTAAAAAAATCAGAAAAGAAAAAAAAAAGAAAAATGCAAAAAATAGAAGTGATTGTTATGGGTCAATTATGCCCAACTTTGTGTGTTAGTATGTGAATAAGGATGTTCATTCAGTTGTGTTAAACCTTTTGTTTTCGAGCCATTTGTTAACCAAATTATCCTACCTTTACCCTAAACCCAAAACCCGTAAGTCCTTTGCTTATGTGTGATTGTTATACAGACCTATGATAACAAAGTTACATTCTTGGTTTTTTGAGTGATATACATACTAGCACATTACATGCTAGTCCATATATTAAACTGAGAGGAGCGAACATTGTGAGGGTTGTGTAGCATATGTATATGAACATAAGCATGTTAGGTTTGGATAGGCAAGTTTTATTTTGAAATTGCACAACACTTGCTCGCCAGATTCTATATCTCGATTGTGTAAGTTTATGGGATGGGTATGATTGGGGACCTTGGAAAATCGATAGGTGAAGGAATTGGAGGTGATTTGTTAATAAGGTGAGTCATGTTTTGAGATGGTTTGATTGGGGACAATCAAAGGTAAGTGTGGGAATGTGATGGAGAGGCTAAAACCCGAGTGTTAATATGATTAAAATGGTTGGTTTTATTGTATTTTGTATGATTATATAACCTGAACAAGATAACTACGTGAATTCACGGTTTTGTAGGTTAAATACGAAGATTGGATGTGTTTTGAAAAAAATTCATGAATTGGACCTGAAGATTAAAATGGATGACATGGAAAAGGGTCGAAAAACGAATACGTGGCCGCAAACGGTGAAGAAAACGGAGTTATAATGAAAAAGTTATGAAGAAAACAAATTTTGGTAGAAAGGTGTCTGTGGCGTAGCTTACGGATCTATTGCTGATTGGAGTAGCTTACAACAAACCCTTGCATGGCTGATCACATCAGAATGTGCAGTAGTATAGCCTATGGCTCTAGTGCTGACTGGTGTAGGCTACAATGCTGGAAGACGGGAAACTCATTAAAAGTCATAAAAAATAGGGTTTTTAGCCACCATTCCATTCTAGCTTTTCTTGGGGACTTTGTGGACGATTATTGGAGTATTCTTGGAGATCTTTTCACCATTCTAACCATTCCAATCATCATTCTAACATCAAACATGCAATCAAACATCAAGATTGGAGATCAAATCAAGAACATGAGTGGCTAATCTTTTCGTGGTTTCCTCCGGGTGGAGGATTCTTGTAAGTGGATGATTGTTTTTAGTTTTTCTTTATATTTGTGATTAGCAATCTAAGCATTCGATGCTTTTTGCTTAATGATTTATTAGTTTGATTATAAACGGTTGATTTTTATCTAAAACCTAGTTTTGATTCTTTCAATTCCCGAGAGTTCTAGTAATTGGGATATATTAGATAAGGATTGGGTTTGGTAATCTTCAATTGATAACCATGTGATAACCTTTCGTTGTTTTTCAATCAAAGTACTTAGTCCTCGTTTATCACAATCAACTAATTAATTATCTTAATCATGTCTATGTGATTTTCTCAATAAAAACTAATTACTTGAAGCTACTTTGAATCCAAAACCTAGAGGAATCACCTTTTCTCCAATTATTTACATCAGAATTTTTATTTTGTTTTCACAATCACTCTCAACAACCGAATTTTACTTGTCTTGCAACTAGTTAATTAGTAATCAATTAAAGCAATACAAACCATATGCTCCTCATGGATTCGATTCCTGACTTATCCTAGCTACCTAGGTTGTTTAGGTGTTTGCATGACCATAACGACAGGTCATCACTTATCTTCAAAATTTATCTCTATTCAATTAGAATTAGATAATGTTTTTATTCTTTGTTTTATTAGTTTTCTTATTTTTACATATAGTGTATATAATTATAGTATGATTGTGATTATTCTGTATTAAGCTCTAATATAAAATAAGGAGGATTATAAATATTATGTGAATCAATAGAGAGGCACAATTTACACTCTATCATGGTATCACTAGTCCAGTGAGCCAAAACCCTACCCTCTCTTCTTTTCTTCTTCCATACCCTACTCGCCGTCATCACCTATTCTTCTTTTCTTTTCTTCTAACCGGTCAACTGCATCTTGAGTCACCCGTCCCTTCCCAACCGACATTACTTTTTCCTCTATTCATTCTTTTCACACCTCCTTGCACTATCATAATACCCATTTAATTAACTCTTCCTACGAAGAAATATCTGGTTGAGAATATTATCAACCATTGGCATATACCTTTTTCCGCAATCCACCAACTTTGAATAATGATCCCACCTGTTGCTTCTTCGACCACCTCTACTACCATCATGGTGGAGTCAAAACTCCACCTAACCACCACAGTGTCGAATATCAAGACTTTCATTCCCATCACCCTGGAAATAGAATCCTCTCAGTATGCATTATGAGCCACATTATTCAAGATTCACTGTAAGGCGTTTCTTGGCCATGACCACCTATCGCCCAAACCACCCACTGCCAAATTTTCCAAAACCCTTGATGATTGGGAACGTCTGGATGTCATTATTCTACAATGGATTTATAGTACGATTTCTAATGATCTTCTCCACACTATTATCTCTAAAACCTCTTCAAAGACAACAAAAGGTCTCGTACCATACACCTTACGTAGAAGTTTTCAAACACCAGGTTAGACGGTTTCTTGAACATCTCCGCCTATTGTCAAGAATTAAACGTGTTTGCCGATCGATTAGCCAATGTCAATGCTCCTGCCGACAATATATGACTAGTTAGTCTTACAATTGATTGTTGTGTTGAATGAACAATATGAAGGCATCACCATCATTTTGTCTTTTGCCAAGCTTATTCATGATCACCTGTGTGTGTATGTATGTAATGTTTCGTGTATGTGTGTTATAGATGTGGGTGTATTTGTTAGTTAATTGTAATACTTATTTAGGTATCCAAGATCAATTAAATTAGTTTGGTTTCTAGTAACATGGATATTTTTATGTGTTCATGTCTAGCCGAACCCTCATGTATGTGCACATAGATTTAACCGAACATGTTTGTTTATACATATACATGATATGTTATGGGAAGTCTTAGTCATCCATGATATAGGAATATCTTTTCGAGTGGTGACATAGATATACATTTGATCTTAGTGTGTTAATATTCATGTGTTATTGTAATAATATAATTAATCAAGGTGGCAACACATATGTTAGTTATTGATGATCCATGTGTTGTTGGATAAAATCTTACTTCATGTTAACTCATGCTTGTTCCTTAGTAGCGTTTCATGTCTTTGTGTATGCTATTTTACGCATTGTGATTTGTTCAGATTTGAGTGGAATTATGTAATTTCAACACGTGTATTGTTGTTTTGTCCATACGTAGTAATTGGATACCCGGTTGCTCTCTGTTGAGCGTGTTATTGGCTTGATTGTTCAACGCCAATTGTCGCGGATAAGTTGGGTGTCGTATGCGTAAATGGAAAATGTAATGAATTCCTGAAATTGTTTGGGCTTTGCTAGACTCGGGATGACATAGTTACTGTAATAATGTCTAATGCACAAATGAAACGTTGTGAATCTAGTTAATTAAGCATACGGATATTGTTATGGAAAATTGTCGGGTGTCACATTCTCCCCCTGTTGAAGGAATTTTGTCTGTGAAATTTGGTTTAATAATTTGTAATTGGAGTCCTCCGGGATGAGGAATGGTACTTTTGGTTTCACATCAAGATGAAACCTTTCATTGTTAGGGATCATTTCTGATGGTGACGTGAGTGTCAAGTCGAGAAGACACCACCTGAGGTGTGATGGGTGTATGGTTTGCGAACCCCATTTAGTTTGAAGTCTCAGGGAATAGAGACGATCCTAGCCATGGTTAGAATTGGCTAAGGTATTTAGGTTTGAGCTGCCTCTGATACTGATCACGTAGGCGTGAAGCATGCCCGTGATGGTTTGGAGGTTTTGTTTGCTCAGACATCGTACTTGTGTTAGTACGAGTTCCTTTAGTATTGCTGAGGGTTTAAAGAATTTGAAGGAAAAGACTATTTCTGTGGGAGTCAGTAGAGATTGGCATACAGTGTATTGCCACCACTCTCTCTTGGCTTAACTAGTCGACTTCCAATCATTAGTCCCGTTTGACGTCTAGAAAGGGTGTAGATCTAGCTTTGCATTTGAAGATTTTATAATAGTTCCATGACTTTCTCAGTAGGAAGAAATCGTAGAGGTCAATTGCCTTCTGATAGATACGATGAAGATTTGCGTTTCGCGACATCTTAGGTATGTTCCAACTGTTGGTCTCACCAACACGAAGGTAAACCATTAAGCGAAAGTGTTGTAGATTCAAACTTTCATTTCGGCTTGGAAATTGGTAGTCCGATAGCATGGAATCCTTCGGTGATCAGAATCAGACAATAAAGTTATGGTTTCAATAGAAGTTAGGTCCAATTTATGGAGAGTACAATGCCCCTCTGGATCGACATGAATACCTTTTTCATTCACCACATGACCAAGAAGGTGAACTTCCCGAATCTAAATTCGCACTTGGAGAACTTAGCATACAGCTTCTCATTCTTAAGTAGCTCAAGAATTAACTTTAGATGTTGCTCATGCTCCTCTTGAGTTCGTGAATATATCAATATATCATCAATAAAGACAATCACGAACTTGTCCAAATACGGCTTGCATACTCTATTCATCAAATCCATGAATACCGCTGGTGCATTGGTCAATCCGAATGGCATGACTAGGAACTCATAATGACCATAACGCGTCCTAAAAGCCGTTTTAGGCATGCTTTCCTCTTGCACACGAAGTTGGTGATATCCAGATCTCAGATCAATCTTAGAATAAAAGCTAGAGCCTTGCAACTGATCAAACAAATCATCAATCGTAGGAAGAGGATACCGAGTCTTGATGGTGAGCTTATTCAACACTCGGTAGTCTATGCACATGCGGAAAGATCCATCTTTCTTCTTCACAAACAACATAGGCACGCTCCATGGGGAGAAACTTGGCCGAATAAACCCTTATCCAGCAACTCTTACAACTGGTTAGAAAGCTCTTGCATCTCTGATGGCGCTAGACGGTACGGAGAACGGGCAATAGGTGCAGCTCCAGGAACCAAATCAATACGCAACCCCACTTGCCTCCGTGGCGACAATCCTGGCAATTCTTCAGGAAAGACCTCAGGAAAATCTCTCACGACAGGGATGTCTTCGATCTTTAACACTTTGGACTTGTTCTCGAACATGCGTGCTAGAAATGCACAATAGCCCTTGCGAAGGCACTTATGAGCTTTCATGCAAGATACAATTCGTAATGTGGCTCCACTGTTCTCACCTTTGACCGAGAGAATTTCACCACTAGGGAGGGGAATACGGACAATCTTTTCATGGCACCCGATCTCCGCATAGTTCTTCGACAACCAATCCATGCCAACTACCACATCAAAACTACCCAACTTAATTGGCAACAAATCTATACGAAACTCATGATCTCCCAAGTTTAGGGTACATCCTTCAACGACTTCTTCCAACTAGATGCCTTTAGCCAATTCTATAGAATAGCGTGTGCCCAACCTACTAGAGTCTACCCCGAGGGTTTGCTTAAAGTCGGTCGACACAAAACTTAAATCGGCACCAGTATCAAAAAGTACGGAAGCATAAGTATTATTAACTAGGAATGTACCGGTAACGACATCACAAAACATCCTGGTTTCCTGGAAGAGGTACCAGCAGCCTCACCGGCATCATCGGCTCCAATCACAAAAGCGCTACCGCGAGCCTGATTCTTCAACTTCGGGCAATCCTTCTTGAAATAATCAGCAGCACCACACTCATAACATCCTGGTTTCCTGGAAGGGGTACCAGCAGCCTTAGCACGACAGTGGGAAATCTGATGACCAATCTTCTTGCAATGGTCACAACGGATGCTATCACAAGATCCAACATGATGATAGTTACATTTGTTGCAAAGAGGGTGCGGTCCATTGTACTTCCTTCGAGGCTCAGCAACAGCAGCAGTGGTTGCAACAAATGCTTGGACAATCTCTTGTTTCTTTCCAGACCGATTTCCACCATTTTTACCTTTCCTGATATATGACCATTTTCTCTTGTCACCCGAATTTCCTCCATTTTCATTTTCCTTCTTAAGCAATGCGCCCATATGCACCGCATCATCCGTCAGAGTATAAGCTAGGGTCACAGCTCCTTGAATGGTAGTGGGTTCAGTGGTAGTTACCATACGGCGAATCTTAGGGGAGAGACCCCAAATGTACCTTTCAACCCTTTTGTATTCCGGTGTGACCATATGAGGTACCAAACGAGACAGCTCATCAAAACAAGTAGTGTAGGCAGTGATCTCCGCTCCGGACATGGACAGATTCCAAAACTCCGAATCAAGCTTCTGAAGCTCACTTCGGGGACAATACTTCTCCATCAACATGGACTTCAAATCATTCCACGTGAGACCATAAGCAGCATCTCTACCTAGAGTCTGAACTTGTAGATTTCACCAAGTCAATGCCTCGTCCTGGAAGGTGCAGCTAGCATACTTAACCTTCTGATCTTCAGCACATACACTGATATCCAATACTAATTCCATTTTCTCAATCCAACGACAAATACTGATTGCTCCTTCAGACCCATGGAAACTCCATGGATTACAAGCCATGAAATTCTTGTAGGAACAGCAATGTACCGAGTTCTCAACTTCTGTGTCATAGATAATGAGGCATCATCTTTATCAGCAAGTGATTATAGGGCTATAGGAAGTATAGCAATTCGATATCTTACCATTGTCATTTCCACAGGTCCTTCGCCGGCCGTTTCCACCAGATCTACCACTATAGTCTGTGCGGTTTGCGTCGTGCTACGCATTGGCTTGCGCAATCACACGGGCTAGCTCTTCGGACGTGGTTGGGAATGTGCTGTCCTCGGTATTGTGGGTGTTCTTTTAGGGCGGCATGACTTCTTTCTAATACATCAGATATAAAAAGAATGAAACACATATTTATTGATAATATGGTCAATCTTGTGCGCTCGAATAAACATCCATGATATTCACAATAACCATGACATACATATCACACAACCATCAAATGCAATGATAATCATACACAACCATACAAACATGCAACAAGAATAACCAATAAACTAAAGCATAAACAGATAATAGAGAACAATCAGCAAACCATAATATCGTCATTTCATTAACTTGTTTTTGGTACATCGAATTGTAATAGAACTACAAAATAAGTGGGGCACAATGACCCAATACAAGTTATAAGATGAAACAAACCAAAAGGCACTACTACAAAGGACACTACTACTGGTCATGATAGATAACAAGAGCTACAAACTACAACAACCACAACTAACTACTGAAGAGGTGGGGGAAATGCAGTAGCTAAAGCAGCGACAACAGCCCTCATACTATGATCTAGCTCATCCAGACGATGCTCAAGGATGTCCACACGCCTCCATGCCTCGACTCGCCTACTCTCGGCCTCCATACGCTCACGCTCAGCCTCCATACGCCCTCGCTCTGCATCATCCAATTGCGCTCGCAGGTTGATGAAGTGCTCAATGATAGCGGCATTGTTCTGACTATCAGCATGCGCGTCTGCTTCTAGCTCGTCCGCTCGCTCACAGAGATGGCGGATGATACTATCATGCATACCCACTATGCCACACATTGTGTGAAGTGAACGACGCATGGGTAGGGTACCAAGAGGACCGGGCGCAGGAGGGTCAGCAGGGGGCTGGGAGGTCTCGATACCATGAGCAGGAATAAAGATGTCGCCACCGAATGTAGGTAGGAAGGTCCGCTTGCGGGCATGGGACCTCCTAAGCAACTTCTTCCAAGGGGGCTCGGAAGACTCAGCGGTATGGCTAGGCTGGACTGGTTCCACAGGTGCCACGGGCTGGGGCTTGCGCACACGCTTCCTGGCAGTGTAGATGATGCGCGTACTGCCAAGAATCACACGGCGGGGGCGGGAAGAAGACTCCGGCATATCGGCAGGCGGTGCCTCCTCCACTCGAGGGACCTTAGCTGACGACACCACAACCATAGGAGCTGGGTCAGCGGCATCCACAGCGACTCCCTAGGCCTCACCGGCAGATACATCGGGCTCATCATCTGATACGACGGGATCCAATTGCATGTCGTCTCCCACAATGTCCACCTCATCGTCCTCCTTGGGCTCTGAATCCGTGAAGTAGGCATTAACGTCGTCATCACTAGATGTCTCAGGAACCATAGAGAAATCATCCCTTGAATCCGAGATGACAATCGGGTGAGTATAGGTAGCCATGATCCTGTCAAAATCCAAAAGTACACATACACACATATATAAGCGTCATGAACTCGTATACTATGCTCGCGTGAATGCAATGTATAAAAAGGGCATGGAACTTGACCAGTGCATTGTGATGAAAACATTTTTCATGCAAGGAAAACTTTTAGTTTGAAAAATCATTGTAGTTATAATCTAGTTTTTAGAGAAAACTGGTTCGCTATAACCTTGAGCTCTGATACCAATCTGTCACACCCCGCCTAGGCGGAAACACGAGATTCGACCACGAAAGGTTTTCAAGCACAAGATTAGAGCAAGCATTCAAATTTATTTAATAATAAAAGTACCAAACATGTTCAACAACAACAACCATCACAAAATATTGTTTAAAACCCAACACGCGATCATAAGTTTTAAAAACACCAAAAGTGATAGTTGCGAATGAATGCCCAAACATGTCCCAAATTCCATCCATAGCTTAGTTACATGAAAAAACATGCATAAAAATTTTGTAAAAAAAAAAGTTGGTTAGTTCACAGGTTTTGAAATAGTTGAAAATGTAAAGTTTAATGAAATCTGTGAATGACCCATCATTGTCTAGCTAAGATCAATGACAATAAACGTTCATGAGCCCATAACAAAACCGTGACGAGTGGTGCCTCGCACATCACGCGATAAAGGCAATGTATCATCATAAAAGAAATACAAGCACTCTTTTGTCCTATGTATCCGGGTTAGAGAGACTAACCAAGAGTGGGGATGTCAACCCAATAGATCTATTCATGCGTTTCTAAGCTAAGTCCATAGCTAATGGTTACGGTAAACTAAATTACACGAGTGCTTAGTGAGTACTCTAAACATATTGTCTCGTGTATACCGGTCTGCTAGGAATTCATTCTAAAACTAGTAAACAATGCATGCTTTTCCCCTAAAATAAAACAGTAAAAAGGGGCCGTGAAACTCACCTCAAGTCCACGCATAGTCTACCAAGAATGTGTGTCCGACAACTAGATATCCCGACCTACACGTCCTATATACATACGTGGACACTTTAGTTCTATTGAAAAGGTCCATGGTACTCGTGATTCACCCAATCTCTTGTGATACGTTTATTTAGTTTCTTTGGTGACGTTTATGTTATTCGAAAATAGTTATTTTATCAATGTGAGACCTTTTTTCTAAACCTTCGTTCCTAACACATGTTATTAGTTCTAAAACATATGTTTTTATTCAAAACGAGTTATATTATTTACAACTACATGTGACCTTTGTTATACGTACACTCTAGCTCATATATATGTGTATCCATAAATATACACGCACATATATACATATATCTATATATGCATATTCCAATAGATACCCATAGGTATTTATGTCCATGAGACTTACACTTATACATACATACCCAAATATGTATGTACTTTGGTACAACCATCGACATTAATACCTATGTTTATGAGTTTGTTATATACATACATACATACCATATACATACGCACGTATATACATAAATACACATACATAGATCTTTACTTACACACATACTATTATTAGAATAAAACAACACTACAACTCAAATCACTTATATGTTTATACCCATACACATGCACATATATATGTATGTATACATATCACACGTACATATACACACATGTGTATGTATATTCATGCACACACACGTATAATTGGTTACCATGTTTTCATATTACCATGTTTTTAATTGGATATATACATGATTTTTAAAAGGATTAGTAGCTTAGGTGAACACTAGTGTATGAGGAATAATAAAAAACTATAGGAACAAAATAGATAAGTGAAGGTTCATACCTCACTTGTAGCTTGGACTAAGGAAACTTGGAACTAGAGAAGTCTTGAGTGTGTGTGTGTGTGTGTGTGTTTTTAAGAGTGAAGTAGTGGTGGTATAAATGAAAAATGATCATCCAAGGCTCTATTTATAGAGGAAAGAGTGAAAGAGAGATTGAAAGAGAGAGAGAGTAAGAGAGAGCCGAGAGAGATAGAGAGGAAGGGGGAAGGAAAAGTGAGGTGATTTCTAATTGTGGCAAGTCAACTATTATCTATTTAAGCTTCATGGAATCTTTCCTTAATTGTGTTTAGTCTCTCAAAAGCTTACTTCAAATCAAGATGGATTTGCAATCTAAGCACATCTAATGACATTGACAAAACATATGATTTTGTTGGATGAGTATCAAGCAATATGACAACACAATAGATTATCTTTTGGCTTCTTTCAAACAGTGATTAATAGGGATTGACTTGATTAAAAAAAAGATTAGTATAGGTAGGGGGTCGACGGTTTGAGAAGGAACAAGGAAGGGTCAAGTGTTAACCATGTTTAGTTAGGAAATCTTTTATGGATCTTAGTTATGTTAAGGATCATTCTATTTTAGGTAAAGATCTCTTGATACTTTGAATGACTAAACACATGATTTAGACTAATAATCTTTCTTGTGTCTTGTGATTAAGGAACAATAGGTAAAAGATGATGGTGTCCTCTTGGTTGGTTCTTGGCGGAAAGTTTGGAAGGAAAATGGAAGGTTCAACATCTTTCCATATTGTGACAACACATGTGTTTATAGGTGATTAGATGTGTTGGTTTTTTAAAAAAAAAATGAATGTTGTAGGGGACATGGGGGCGACGGCTTGGGGGGTTCCAAGAAGGGACAAGGATTAGTTATTTTGAGTTAACAATCTTATATGGATTAAGGTGATTAAAAGATCTTTCTATTTTTGTTAAGAACCATCATGATGTTTTGGATTCCTGTACTAGTTGATTAATCACTTACATTAGACTTAATATAGGTTAACGAATTGTTTATGGTGTTCAAGAAAGAAATGGCAAGTCCTAGGTGGTTTAGATTTGATGTGATCATACTTAGGTTAGTGATGTTGATGATGGTTGTCTTGTTTGTTGTTGAGCCAAAAAAAAGGGGAGGGAAAGTGGCGGCTCAATGGTGGTCATTTTGGGCAAGAATCATATCTCAATCTTTATGTTGACTAGTTGTTTTGCCATTTGTAGTTAGACACAAGGTTATGATGGGATGTTTCATTAAGGATGGGACAAAATGCATGTAAACCATGTATTAAATATGTCTTTCAATTTCATGCACATATATATATATATATTTGTGTGTGTGTATGTATGTGTGTGTGAGCCATATATATATATATATATATATATATATATATATATGCAAGTTAGAAAAATACTTGTTTTTATACGTAGACTCTATCACATTCCTTAATATATTATTGAATAAACAAACATTTACACATGTTTTTAGAAAATAGTTTATAGTCGTTTAAACTTGTGTCACCAATGTTCGTTGATATGGGTGAAATTATACTCGTTCGGGCCTTGCTATACTTTCTCGTATACTATGCTCGCGTGAATGCAATGTATAAAAAGGCCATGGAACTTGGGCAATGTAGTGCAGTGTGATGAAAACATTTTTCGTGCAAATGAAAACTTTTCGTTTGAAAAATCATTGTAGTTATAGTTTAGTTTTTAGAGAAAACTAGTTCACTATAACCTTGAGCTCTAATACCAATCTATCACACCCCGCCTAGGAGGAAACACAGGATGCAACCATGAAAGGTTTTCAGGCACAAGATTCGAGCAAACATTCATATTTTATTTAATAGTAAAAGTACCAAACATGGTCAACGACAACAACCATCATAAAGTACAGTTTAAAACCCATCACGTGATCAAAAGTTTTGAAAACACCAAAAGTGATAGTCGTGAACAAATGCCCAAACATATCCCAAGTTCCAATCATAGCTTAGATACCTAAAAAACATGCATAAAAACTTTGTCAACAAAAGTTGGTGAGTTCACAAGTTTTGAAATAGTTGAAAATGTCAAGTTTAATGAAATCCGTGAATGACCCGTCATTAACTAGCTAAGATCAATGACAATAAACGTTCATGAGCCCATAACCAAACCTTGACGAGTGGAGGCTCGCACATCGCACAATAAAGGCAATGTATCATCATAAAAGAAATGCAAGCACTCATATGTCGTATGTATCCGGGTTAGAGTGTGACATCCGTCACCTTTCTTTTATAATAATAATAATAATAATAATAATAATAATAATAAAATATTAATAATAATAGTAAAATTTCAGATTATATATAAATATATATATATTTATAAACACACTCACTTGAAACTTTAGCCCAACAACATACCCCAAACAAACCAAGCCAAACCCACCTTGCTTCTATTATTTTCGGAGCCCAACAGAGCAGCCCAACAGGCCCAAGCCCGCTTCCCTTCTCCCTTCCCTCTTGTGAAAAAAAAAATATAACATGCTGCTGCCCGGACTCGAACCCGGGTCAGCAGCACAACAACACACACGCATCACCACTAAGCCACGAAAGGACTTCTGATCTTATCCCAAGCTAATAGGCTTAAATACCCTCTTCAACTCCTTGATACTCTTCTTCTTTCCCCTGCCTGCTGATCGAACGCTGTATAAGGAAAAAAAGAGAAGCACTCAACAACTTTGACCACTAAATTGAACTAATTTTGGCAACCTTGTGAATAATTAATTCTGTTCAATAACCGGGATTGTATTTGCGCGTAAATCCATCAACCATCGATCTAATTACAGCTGCAATCATGCCCAAATTAGCTCGATGTTGACCGAGTTTAGTCAAACATTCAAACCGAGTCAAAAGCTTACCAAGTCTTCAATCCAACCTTTATACTATAAATTGGACATACCTATACCATCTCAGATCGCCGAAAAACTCTTATCTATCTCCAATTTCTGTAAACAACTCGTTATTGAAAGCATTCTAATCGTTTCTTTGCGCCTTCTTGTTCGAACTCGCAGACCCGATTACAAGCTGTTTGTAAGTCTTTTTTTTTTGTGGGTTTTAACATTCGGGACATGGTGAACAATAACCCCAAAGATTTAGGGGCTATTGAACACGAATTGTATAGTTTTGATAATTAGAGCTCGAATCTATGTAATGGGGAAGATGACTACTGATACACTGTTTAAAACTATTTTGCAATCAAGTCTGATAACAAAACGTGACATAGAGCAGTAGTTGTGAGAGTGATGGTTAAGGCTTTGGGCCGGATCAGATACCCGGTTCGATTCTCACAACCCACACTCCTTTTTTTTTAGCCTTTTTCCTTTTATATATTATTGCTAATTCTTTAAAAAAAACGGATTTAAAATACCAAAACACTTTTAAAAATTCTACAAAAATTATATTATGTTAATTTAGTAAAAAGGTTTAACATACCATTTTTAGTTTTCAAAAATTTATTTATTTAATATATATAATAAATAAATCAAGTTTATTCTATTTTATTTATAAAATTCTATAAAAATATCAAAACAATCTTATTAATTTCTACAAAAATTATTCTAAGTATATATAACATTAAACATTTCTAAAATAATTTTTATTTCAGAAAAATCGTATATTTAATATTTTTAATCAATTTTTGTAAATTTTAATCATAAATAATTCATAATAAATTCATTTTACAATATTTTTGTACCAAAATTTTACATAAATTATTTCTATTCATTTGGAACAGAAATACAATTTTTAATTCAGAAATTCTTTAATTTTAATATTTTTAGATATTAAAGTCATATTTTGACAATTTGAAATAATTAGATTAAATATTCTATTTTCAAGAAAATAATTTTATAAAAATTATTTTCACACTTAAAACCTTATGTTGTGACTATATTCAACTTAAAATTTTACAAAAAGACTTTTGTTTATTTATTCATTAAATTTCTTATATTTAATAAACAAATTGTTTAATAAACATATAAACGTTTATCCCCAAATTCGAAACCCTAGAAATACATGTATCTTATAGTTATTTCCCTTACACGTTATCAAATTCTTTAGGTTGATCCTTTGGGATAATTTCCAACACATATTTCGTTGTCCAAGTTCAATTTCAAGCAATTACGTAAACAGTGAGTATTCCTAACCCATTTTTGCGTTTATACATTTTGGGGTGATTCATGTACACTATTACAAATTTTAAATACATGTTTACATTTTCACAATACAATTCTAGTACTATGTGCATTGCTTACAACGTGCTTTATGCTTAGACAATACATGTGGAATACATTTGTACTTAGTGAAATCATTAACATGGTACAAGCCGACCTTAACATTGGATAGCGCTATTTGGATTGACAACCCGCCTAGATTGATTCTCCCCCTTTTTCATCGAAGAATCCGTGGCCATTGTTAAGTTATCACCCATTTATTGGATGAGTACACCACCGTTCATACATTACATTATACAGTCACAGGGTTGATTTCGCTCATTTGTATGATACATAGTTTACATATTTGCACTGTAGCATGCACTTGAATTGTATATCTTTCAATCTACTATATATATCAAAACTAGGAATGCTCACCAACATTTCTTATGTTGACCAAACCTATTTTTGTACATGTTTCAGGTGCAGTTTGATCTAATGCTTTAGCAAGAGACATTTAGTGCTTTATTTTAATTCAGTTATTTCAATATTTACATTTCATTTAGACAATGTATTTTCCATTTTCCATGTAAGACAATTCTGATTTATTCAATAATATTTATATTTTAGTACCATGTGCTTTTGAACAATCGTCACTACGTGACACCTCGATGATTCTGCCATCGGTTGGGGTGTTACAGATTGGTATCAGAGCCATGGTTATAGGGAACTAGGTTACTAGATGAAATAGGCCTAGACTATAACCGAACTTCAACTTTCATGTATTATACTTCCTAAATTACTTTACCCCTTATTTCTCCCTACTTTCCTCCTTCTATCTTTCCCTTCTTCCCTCTCTCTATTCTTCTTATCTTTCATCATGGTGCATAGAGATGGTGTCCTACAGAGAGTGGAAAGTTTACATCATCATGGAACGGGGACAGTACCTTTCATGAAGACACTCTTAGGCATATTGCCTACTCTTATTTTGCTCCTTCAAAGTTGTTGAGCTTTAATGAGTGTGATAGAACATGTGCAATCTGGAAGGGTGGACGCCTGTACACTGGGTTTTCTGGCATAGGCAAGCATAGCGCATAAATCCAATAACGGACCTGTTATGCTTACCTGGGGATTCCTGGAGTGAGTGTCCACTTATAGGCTAAAGCATGTCTTCTTTGATCACCATTGGGTTCAATTCCTTTGAAAAGTCAACGTTCTTGTTGAGCTTTACAGCTAGACAAGGGCACTCCAAGCATTTTGTACAAGTTTTTCCAATAATACCCTCTCGTTTCATATACAATACTTTGCATATCATGATTGCTTACAAGATCATATGTTCATAATCATCTGTACGATTATACACTTACATTTTCTAATCTCATGATTATTAATTGACTACCTCATAGATGTCTGCTCGCCGCATGCTCCGTGATGCCAGCCAACGCCCTGTTCGTGTTTCTGGACGACGTTCTGATCGTCGCCTCGCATCTTTAGTCGCCGAGCAAATTGCTGCAGTGATCCCAAACCTTGTCAGTGAGATAACCCAGAATAGTAACAATGCCAACACAGGGTGTACGACTCAATTTTGGTGCACTTTCAAACACTTTAACTCCTGCAACCCCACAAAATTCACTGGTGAGGAGGGTGTTACTGGCCTCCTCCAATGGTTTGAAAGCATAGAGAGTACCTTCGTGAACAGCGAGTGTCCTGATAACCTTCGCGTTCGCTATGCTACCAGTGTCCTTCAAAAGGGGGCATTGACCTGGTGGAATGGTGAAAAGCGTAATCGGGGCGCGGATGTTGCTCTATCCTTGTCTTGGGCAGATGTTAAGGAACTCATGATCGTCAAATTCTGCCCTAGGAACGAAATCAGGAAATTGGAGGAAGAGTTCCATGGACTGAAACAAGACAGTGGTGAGAATCTTGCGTATAATACTCGATATCACGAACTTAGCATACTGGTTCCACACATGGTCACCCCAGTCTCTCGAGCAATCGAAAAATATATCGAGGGATTACCTGACCTGATTCAAGACATTGTCACTGGAGGCAAAGCCACTACGGTAGAAGAAGCCATCCAACTTGCAGCCACATTAACAGACAAACACGTAAGGAAAGGAAACTTGGTTAGGAAGGGCACCAAGACACCTACTGAGAAAACCACCAATGTTGTTGAACAACCTAAGACTGTTTTAGCAAAGGTCGCCACTACTGCTTCGAACTCTAAGAAATGAATGGGCAATAATCAGAACCATGCTGTTGTTGATCCGGTGGCTCAGCCTCCTATCAAGAAAGCCTACACGGGAATCCATCCTCAATGCAACACCTGCAAATATCATCACCCTGCAAATCTTCCATGCCGTCAATGCACTAGATGTGGAAGGTTTGGACACTTTGTTACCACTTGTCGAATAATGGTTGGGACACAGAGTAATCATCAAACAGCTGCCCAGGGACCACTACAGATTACTAACGGTCGGGCATGTTATCATTGTAGAGACCCTAATCACATGCTACCTCAATGTCCCAAATTGAACAATGTAAACCTGGTGGCACATGGACGAGCTTTCAATATCAATACCAACGAAACAACTGATCAGGATGACGTTAATCCCACTGGTTAAGCCATGGATGAAATCTTCCCAAGACTCAAGAATCCAATACTCGTGTTTTCATTTTCTTGATCCTATTATCATCTTGTACCCAATTTTGTTGCACTCATTAGCATACAACATCTAGAAATTTCCTTGCATACTATTGTGTACGAACACAAATTTAGGAACTTATCATATTGATTACGGTTAATCATACAAAACTCTACCTTACATTTATTTGAAACATTTACTTGATCCTACAGAATTTTTCTCAAAACATCATTGGTTATTACATGAAACTTGATTTTTCCCTTAGTTTGACTATCCATTGAACATTTAATTATTCATGATGCTCGTAAACTATTTCTATAGGCCACTAAGACAAAACTTACACTTAATGGTTGTAGTACTTACAAACTTGCTTACATGTGTGTATTATCCACGCAACTCAGATAAACATTTCATTTAAAGGGCTCCTCGGACGAGTAGTAGCCTATACTTAAATACTATAATGCTTACAAGTCATTGCAAACCCATGCAATTGACCTCATTATTACATGGCCTCATTTCATTGATAACATCTCATTGTAACTCAACGTGTTTGTTGTGTTATCTTCTTGTGAAATTTATTTGCGCTAATGTGTTGTTAGAATAGGATCATAGAAGGACATAAAACCCTAATGTAAGGTAAATTGATGATTCCGGTCCGGAACGTTATCATGAATTTACAGGTGCGTTAGGGTATTGTGAAATTCTATTAGAGTTTTTGGGTAGGCGTCCAGTACGTTTTCAAGGTATCAAAGGTGTGGTGGGTTAGCTGCGGTACACCCTGTATACAAACACTAATGATGCATTGAAAGTGAGACTGGAAGTCGGACCAGGAACAAACTCTGGTTATTTGGTAGTTCATTTAGTCTTTCTGTAGACAATCAACTCGTACATTTATCATAGGATTCCTAAAACTTGAAACTTAGTGAATTACTAGATTCTTATTCTCCTTATTATTCGAGACGAACCTAATCCAAATCCTTAACTCACACCTATCAAACCTCATACCCAAATCATTCGAATTTTCCAAACCACAGTTATCTTAATTTTTACCCAAGCATCCATAACCCTATGTTTCTAATAACTTCGGGACGAAGTTTCTAAAAGTAGGGGATGCTGTGACATCCGTCACCTTTCTTTTATAATAATAATAATAATAATAATAATAATAAAAATAAAAAAATATTAATAATAATAGTAAAATTTCAGATTATATATAAATATATATATATATATTTATAAACACACTCACTTGAAACTTTAGCCCAACAACATACCCCAAACAAACCAAGCCAAACCCACCTTGCTTCTATTATTTTCGGAGCCCAAAAGAGCAGCCCAACAGGCCCAAGCCCGCTTCCCTTCTCCCTTCCCTCTTGTCAATAAAAAAAAATATAACATGCTGCTGCCCGGACTCGAACCCGGGTCAGCAGCACAACAACACACACGCATCACCACTAAGCCACGAAAGGACTTCTGATCTTATCCAAGCTAATAGGCTTAAATACCCTCTTCAACTCCTTGATACTCTTCTTCTTTCCCCTGCCTGCTGATCGAACGCTGTATAAGGAAAAAAAGAGAAGCACTCAACAACTTTGACCACTAAATTGAACTAATTTTGGCAACCTTGTGAATAATTAATTCTGTTCAATAACCGGGATTGTATTTGCGCGTAAATCCATCAACCATCGATCTAATTACAGCTGCAATCATGCCCAAATTAGCTCGATGTTGACCGAGTTTAGTCAAACATTCAAACCGAGTCAAAAGCTTACCAAGTCTTCAATCCAACCTTTATACTATAAATTGGACATACCTATACCATCTCAGATCGCCGAAAAACTCTTATCTATCTCCAATTTCTGTAAACAACTCGTTATTGAAAGCATTCTAATCGTTTCTTTGCGCCTTCTTGTTCGAACTCGCAGACCCGATTACAAGCTGTTTGTAAGTCTTTTTTTTGTGGGTTTTAACATTCGGGACATGGTGAACAATAGCCCCAAAGATTTAGGGACTATTGAACACGAATTGTATAGTTTTGATAATTAGGGCTCGAATCTATGTAATGGGGAAGATGACTACTGATACACTGTTTAAAACTATTTCGCAATCAAGTCTGATAACAAAACGTGACATAGAGCAGTGGTTGTGAGTGTGATGGTTAAGGCTTTGGGCCGGATCAGATACCCGGTTCGATTCTCACAACCCACAATCCTTTTTTTTTTAGCCTTTTTCCTTTTATATATTATTGCTAATTCTTTTAAAAAAAAGGATTTAAAATACCAAAACACTTTTAAAAATTCTACAAAAATTATATTATGTTAATTTAGTAAAAAGGTTTAACATACCATTTTTAGTTTTCAAAAATTTATTTATTTAATATATATAATAAATAAATCAAGTTTATTCTATTTTATTTATAAAATTCTATAAAAATATCAAAACAATCTTATTAATTTCTACAAAAATTATTCTAAGTATATATAACATTAAACATTTCTGATATAATTTTTATTTCAGAAAAGTCGTTTATTTAATATTTTTAATCAATTTTTGTTAATTTTAATCATAAATAATTCATAATAAATTCATTTTACAATATTTTTGTACCAAAATTTTACATAAATTATTTCTATTCATTTGGAACAGAATTACAATTTTTAATTCAGAAATTCTTTAATTTTAATATTTTTAGATATTAAAGTCATATTTTGACAATTTGAAATAATTAGATTAAATATTCTATTTTCAAGAAAATAATTTTATAAAAATTATTTTCACACTTAAAACCTTATGTTGTGACTATATTCAACTTAAAATTTTACAAAAAGACTTTTGTTTATTTATTCATTAAATTTCTTATATTTAATAAACAAATTGTTTAATAAATATATAAACGTTTATCCCCAAATTCGAAGCCCTAGAAATACATGTATCTTAGAGTTATTTCCCTTACACGTTATCAAATTCTTTAGGTTGATCCTTTGGGATAATTTCCAACACATATTTCGTTGTCCAAGTTCAATTTCAAGCTATTACGTAAACAGTGAGTATTCCTATCCCCTTTTTGCGTTTATACATTTTGGGGTGATTCATGTACACTATTACAAATTTTAAATACAAGTTTACATTTTCACAATACAATTCTAGTACTATTTGCATTGCTTACAACGTGCTTTATGCTTAGACAATACATGTGGAATACATTTGTACTTAGTGAAATCATTAACATGGTACAAGCCGACCTTAACATTGGATAGCGCTATTTGGATTGACAACCCGCCTAGATTGATTCTCCCCCTTTTTCATCGGAGAATCCGTGGCCATTGTTAAGTTATCACCCATTTATTGGATGAGTACACCACCATACATACAGTACATTATACAGTCACAGGGTTGATTTCGCTCATTTGTATGATACATAGTTTACATATTTGCACTGTAGCATGCACTTGAATTGTATATCTTTCAATCTACTATATATATCAAAACTAGGAATGCTCACCAACATTTCTTATGTTGACCAAACCTATTTTTGTACATGTTTCAGGTGCAGTTTGATCTAATGCTTTAGCAAGAGACATTTAGTGCTTTATTTTAATTCAGTTATTTCAATATTTACATTTCATTTAGACAATGTATTTTCCATTTTCCATGTAAGACAATTCTGATTTATTCAATAATATTTACATTTTAGTACCATGTGCTTTTGAACAATCGTCACTACGTGACACCTCGATGATTCCGCCATCGGTTGGGGTGTTACATAGAGCGACTAACCAAGAGTGGGGGTGTCAACCCAATAGATCTATTCATGCGTTTCTAGGCTAAATCCATAGCTAATGGTTACGGTAAACTATTACACGATGGCTTTAGTGAGTACTCTAAACATATTGTCTCATATATACCGGTCTACTAGGAATTCAGTCTAAAAACAAGTAAACAATGCATGCTTTTTACCAAAATATAAAACAGTAAAAGGGGTCATGAAACTCACCTCAACTCCGCACGTAGTCTAGAAAGAATGTATGTCTGACAATTAGGTATCCCGACCTACACGTCCTATATACATACATGGACACCATAGATTTATCAAAGAGGTTCATGGTGCTCGTGATTCACCCAAATCTTGTGTGATACATTTGTTTAGTTGCTTGGTGACTTTCATGTTATACAAAAATAGTTGTTTTATCAATGGAAAACCTCTTTTTATAAAATTAGTTCTTAACACGTGTTATTAGTCATAAAACAAATGTTTTTGTTCAAAATGAGTTATATTATTCACAAACTACACTTGACCTTTCTTATACGTACACACAAGCATCACATATATGTATCTATATATATATATATATATGTGTGTGTGTGTGTGTAATTCAATACATGACCATAGATGTTCATGTCCATGAGGTGTGCACTCATACACACATACCCATATATGTATGTACTTTGGTACATCCCTACACATCAATACCTATGTCCATGAGTTTGTCATACACATACATACACACCATATACACACGCGTATAAATTTTTAAGCACACACACATAGATCTTGTTTACATACATATACTTATATATTCTACTCATACATGTTAGAACATGCAATCACTTTAACTCAAATCACCTATACATTTATACATATACACACGCATACCTACACATTTGAAGCAAAATGCTACTATGTATACATACTATATACACACGCACACATATATTTTCAAGGTAACAAAATTACATTTTTATATTACCATGTTTTTAGTTAGTTATATACATGATCTTAGGGTGATTTATATGTTGGGTGAACACTAGTGTGTTGAAAGAAAAAGATAAACATAAGAACAACAAGATAGGTGGGAATTCATACCTCTTTTGAGTCTTGAACTAAGGAATGGCTTGGAAACTAGAGGGCTTGTGTGTGTGCGTTGAGAGTGAAGTTGAGATGAATGAGCAAGTGTTAGTGTGTGATCTTGGCCTCTATTTATAGAGGGAATAGGAGAGAGAGACCAAAAGAGAGAGAGAGAGAGGGAGATCCAGGAGAGAGAAAGAACAGCCAAGAGAGAGACAGGGAAAGGAGAAGGAAAGGTGATGGTTTCCTAAAGGGGAAGGTCAACTATTATCAATCCAAGAGTCTTACAAGATCTTTCCATGTTGGTGTAATGTCTCTCAATGATCTACTTTAAATCAACTTGGATTTGTCAACTAATCACATCTTATGACATAGACTAAACACATGATTATGTTGGGTGAGAATCTTGTAATGTGACAACACTTGTGATCATCCTTTGACTCCTATCTAACATGTGATAACTTAGGGATTAACTTGCTAGTGTTATGATTAAAAAAAGAATTTCAGTGATTAGGGGGGCGACGGCTTGTAGTGGACAATAGGGAAAGGAAGGTGTTGTTTAGGGTAGTGTATCTTACATGGATCCATGGAGTTCAAGAGATCTTGCCATATTTGGTTAATCATCACTCTAAACCAGGAAATCTTATAAGGTGACTAATGACAACATAAGATATCAAGTGAGGGTTTATGATGTGATCCCACTTAAACATTGTAGTGTTTTGTGATTAAGGGACAAAACAAGATGTGACAAGGGGTGGGGAAGGGGTTTCAGTCGAAAAAATAAAGGAAAAGGGAAGGAAGTTCAAATGTTGAAATGGTGGTAGTTAATTAGGGTAATCAATCTTTCATGGGTTAGGGTTATTAGGGAATCTTACCATTTTTGTAGATGATAATCATGATGTTCCTTGTTTTTGTGTGGGCAGATTCTTATCAACAAAAGAGAAGGTTTTTGTGTAGTTAAATCATAGATTAGTGGGTCAAATCTGAGATCATGGGATGTGGATCTTGGATTAAGGATTTAGAAGTGAAAATCAAGACATGATTGTCTTGTGTGGGAGGATATAGTAGCCAAAAAAAAAAAGAAAAGAAAGAAAAGAAAGAAAAAAAGAGTTTAGTGTTTTGGGATGGTGATTTACTTTGGGAAAGTTAGCTTTATGTATCCAAGTGTTGATTAATTGTTCTACCATTTATGGTTAATCACAAAAACACGATTTGATTGTTCATTACTAATGGGACAAATTGGATGTAAGAACTTGTATTAATTATGTCTTATACTTTCCCACACATGTGTTATGTATATTTGTGTCGTGTGTGTGTGTGTGTATATATATATATATGTGTGTGTAGAAATGTAAGTTAATTAGAAAAATACTAGTCTTTGTACATAAATTCTATGACACCTCCTATTATGTTATTGAATAAATGAACATTTACACATGTTTTGGAAAATACTTTATAGTCGTTTAAACTCGTGTCACCCATGTTTGTTGATATAGGTGAAGTTATACTCGTTCGGGCCTTGCTAGACTTTCCCGGAGGACTTATGCATAGAAAATGATATAAATTTTGTGTAATAAGTCAAATGTTGACTAGAGATTGTACGGATTTTGACCAGGTAAAGTGGCAGGTGTCACAATTCACCCCCCAAAATTACTGAAGCAGCTTAGAAAGTATGACGTTATTAATGATATAATTTTTTTTTATTTCTTTACATTGGTTGTTCCTTTGCATTTGACAAATGTTTTTTTTGTAGTAATACCGGTGTTATTTCATTAGTTTTCTTGAATTTGTTCTATCCTGAAGTGCAAAATTTGCTAGATTAATGCAGCCTCATAACATGCTTTTATGAGAACATTATTTTTTTTAAATCTTCTATATTGATAATAGTTTTCTTTTGCCTTTGTTTTTCTGTATGAAATTCAATCTTATTAATTTTTGGCTACAAGTTAATTGTTAAATGTCAACTACATGTAATATATTGACTATAATAAGCACAAAATAAATTCAAATGATTTGACTGTATCTTGCTTTATATACATATTTTTTAATTGTTTCCAAAGATTATCAAATTGAAACTATTAGAGATATTATATTTGGCATGTTGATAATTATGTTTAAATGTAGAGTATATCACTCCTAAAATAAAGGAGCCCAATGTAATTATAAATATGATTATCAATTCACAAATCACGGTTTAAACTCTATCATGGTATCACGAGTCCAGGATACCTAACCCTAAAACCTTTTTCTGCCGTCACCTTCTGTCCTACTGGTCGAATTCCTCTTCATTCGACTATCATCTTTCTGTCCTACTCCCTGTTTTGTCTTCTTTCTCAACCACCTTCCATCAATCTTAGTCAACCTCTGTTCTACATCCGATTACCACATCATGACCAACACTACTCAGACTCCTACAACCGCCATCACCCTTGAATCCAAGATTCACCCTGCAACAACGGTTTCTAATATCAAGAACTACGTTCCTATCGTATTAGAAATCGAATCCTCCCAATACGCCTCATGGGCGACCTTGTTCACAATTCACTGTAAGGCGTTTTTGGTGTATGATCACATCTCCCCTCGACCCCAAGACCCTGCCTCATCTTCCACAACCACCAATGATTGGGATCGTCTCGACGCCATTGTTCTCCAATGGCTTTACAGCACGATCTTCAACGATCTTCTCCATACAATTATCGACAAAATAGCCACCGCCTACGAGGCTTGGAAAGCAATTGAAGACTTTTTCAAGACAACCAAGCCTTGCGTGCAATCCACCTTATGAACCGGTTCTCAAACACCCGCTTGGATAACTTCCCAAATTTCTCTGCTTACTATCAGGAAGTCAAGATGTTAGCCGATCAATTAGCAAATGTGAACGCTACTGTGGATGGTGACCGACTGGTTTTACAATTGATTGCAGGGTTAAACGAGCAATACGAAGGAATTGCTACTATTTTGACTAATATGAAACCCTTACCTTCGTTTTATGTTGCCAGATCTAAAATAATTGAAGTTGAGACACGCAAGGCAGAACAAGCTTTGTTATCCTCGAAGGCGGCCTCGTCTGCTCTCTCTGCCACTACCAGAAGAAACCACAGTGACCAACATAGACCCGATGACTGTACAACTGGCAGAGGATGGCGTGGTGGCGGTGGTCAGAACAGCGGCCGCCGTGGCAGAGGTGGTAGGTTTGGAGCGGGACGAGGAAGAAACAATTTGTTTCCTTATTTTCCTAATTAATCCCCGTTTTATTATTACCCATGGATGGCTAATCCATGGCCCAACAACACTACCTCTCCCATGGCCCAATAGAATGCAATCTGGCCCAGCCCTCCGTGTCCCTACCCAACAGCTAACCGCACTGCAAATTCATCGGCCCAACAGCAGGGGTTACTTAGGCCTAATCCACAGCAGAGCAACTATGCAGCATACAGCCCAACTAACATCAAACAGGCCATGTACACCATGTCACTGTAGCAGCCTGACCCGACTCAATACATGGACACGAGAGCTTCTTCAACCATGACTCACGAGAAAGGTGATTTCCATTCCTTTTCTAATTCTTGCATTTCACAAAATATTATTGTAGGGAATGGTAATACCATCTCGGTTATTGGACAAGGCACAAAATATTTACCCAAACCATTCCCACCTTTTGTCCTTAAAAATGTCCTATATTCCCCAAAATTAATTAAAAACCTTATTTCCGTTCGTTGATTTACGACGGACAATTTTGCTTCTGTCGAGTTTGATCCGTTTGGTTTTCTTGTGAAGGACCTCAAGACGCGAACACCTCTACTGCGATGCAACAGCAGCAGTGACCTCTACCCACTAGTGCTCGGCGCGTCATCTTCACAACCCACTGCTTTCGCCGCTATCTCCTCCCAACTTTGGCATCAACGTCTTGGCCATCCAGGACGTCAATCTTTAAATTCATTAAAAACTTCTAGTTTTGTTTCTTTTGACAATTTTAATAATAATGTATGCCAAGCTTGTGTTTTTGGAAAAAGTATTCGTTTACCTTTTTTTGCCTCTAATAATTTTACCATTCAACCCTTTGACATCGTTCACAACGATGTTTGGACCTCCCCTATTATTAGTTCGTCTGGTCACAAATATTATGTTTTATTTCTAGAAGACCACACGGACTTCCTGTGGACCTACCCAATAACTCATAAATCCCAAGTCTTCCCTGCCTTTACCCAATTTGCCACAACTATTAAAACCCAATTTGAAAGAAATATTAAAACTTTTCAATGCAACAACGGTAAAGAATATGTCAATGCCTCATTTCAAAAAAAAATTCACAAACAGCGGCACACTTTACCGCTTGTCGTGTCCCTACACCTCCTCCCAAAATGGCAAAGCAGAACGTAAGATTCATACAATTAATAATATGATTCGTACTCTTCTTGCTAATGCCTCCCTACCACCTCACCTTTGGCACTTTGCCCTCGAAACCGCTACCTACCTTCTAAATATTTTGCCAAACAAAACCACTAAAAACAAAACACCCACAGAATTACTTTACCACTCCACCCCGGCATACGATCACCTTCGGGTGTTTGGATGCCTATGCTACCCACTACACCCCTCTACCACAATCCACAAACTTGACTCTTGTTCTCACCCATGCGTCTTTTTAGGATACCCGCCTACGCATAGCGGGTATCGTTGTCTCGACTTGAATACCAAACGCATGATCATTTCTCGACACGTCGCATTCGACGAAACGACCTTTCCATTCTCCCAAACTGTTACCCCAGTCCCCACATATGAATTCCTAACAGATCAATTCCCTACATACCTTTGTCCTCACATTACCAAACCCCACCAATCGGCCCAACCACATTCACCCTCACCAGACCCACATACCATCCCACCTTCTCACCATAATAGCGACCCAATACCAGATCCGGTTTCCAACCCACTGCCATCCCCCAACACTCACCCGTACCTAATCCAACCTCCCCCTCACTTGACCAATCCGCCCCTCAGCCAAACTCGCTTCCAACTCAACCCCCAACCCCACCCACGACCACTCCACCCAACCGCCCACACACCCGCTCCATGAGCGGCATATTTAAACCAAAACAACCCTTTAACCTCAACACCACCACCAAAAACCCCGTAGTTCATGTCCTTAAGAACCCAATTGATGCCTTACATATACCGGAATGGTACTCTGCCATGACTACAGAATATAATGCATTAATTAGAAACGGGACTTGGGAACTCGTGACCCAAATATGAATGTTATTAGAAGTATGTGGTTGCTTAAACATAAGTACAGGTCGGATGGCACTTTGGAACGGTACAAGGCAAGACTGGTTTGTGATGGTCGTTTAGAGCAGGTGGGAGTCGACTGTGGTGAAACTTTTAGCCCGGTTGTTAAACCGGCAACTATTCGGACAGTTCTCTCTATAGCTATGTCCAAACATTGGTCCGCCCATCAGTTGGACGTCACCAACGCTTTTCTTCATGGGAATCTCCATGAAACAGTGTACATGTACCAACCCATGGGTTTTTGAAGTAAAGAATACCCAGATCACGTATGCTCCTTGAAGAAGTCCTTATATGGGCTAAAACAGGCTCCTAGGGCTTGGTAGCAGCGCTACATGGATTTTGTCCTCTCCATTGGTTTCTCTCATAGCAGGTGTGACGCCTCACTCTTCACTCTTCATCAGGGTTCTGACACTGCTTTCCTGTTACTATATGTTGATGACATCCTTCTGGTCACATCTTCTGACACTCTTCGTCATTCACTCGTGGCACGTCTAGGGGATGAATTCGCCATGAAATACCTTGGCCCCTTAAGTTATTTTTTGGGCATATCTGTCACTCGCACCAGGGATACTATGTTTCTCTCCCAACAGTCCTATGCGACTGACATTATTTCCCGTGCCGGCATGCAATCTTGCAACCTCGTAGCCACTCCAGTTGACACCGCGGGAAAACAGAGCGCCTCCACGAGTGACCTTTTTCATGAGCCCACCCTATTTCGCAGTCTTGTCAGGGCTCTACAGTACTTGACATTCACTCGTCCTGACATCTCATATGCTGTCCAACAAGTATGTATGCATATGCATTCCCCTCGGATTACTCATTAACATGCGCTAAAAAGAATTATTCGGTACATCAAAGGTACAATCACATTTGGCTTAACCATCCACCCCAGCTCTACCCAATCATTGATCTCATACAACGATGCAGACTGGGCAGGTTGCCCTGATACACGGCGGTCCACTAGTGGATATTGTGTTTACTTTGGGGATAATCTTATTTCTTGGTCGTCTAAACGACAGAGTACCGTCTCCCGTTCCAGTGTTGAAGCTGAATATCGAGGTGTTGCTAATGTCGTAGCCGAGATTTGTTGGTTACGTAATTTGTTACTAGAGCTCCACCATCCTCTCTCTCGTGCGACGTTAGTGTATTGTGACAATGTAAGCGCTACATATTTATCTTGTAACCCAGTCCAACACCAACGTATAAAACATATCGAGTTGGACATTTACTTCGTCCGCGAACAAGTTCAGCGTGGTCAGGTTCGAGTTCTTCATGTACCATCTCGTCATCAAGTCGCTGACATTTTCACCAAGGGCCTTCCTAGGGTGCTGTTTGAAGATTTTCGAGACAGTCTCAGCATCCGTTCACCTCCCGCTTTGACTGCGGGGGTATATTAGAGATATTATATTTGGCATGTTGATAATTATGTTTAAATGCAGAGTATATCACTCCTAAAATAAAGGAGCCCAATGTAATTATAAATATGATGATTATCAATACACAAATCACGGTTTAAACTCTATCAGAAACATAGCATTTTGTGAATGAACTTCAACAATTAAAGCAATTCCAGCGCTCATGATAAGTTGCTGATATGACTTTTAACAAAGCAGTTTCTTTGTTAGTATTGGGATTAAATTCCTAGTTTGGAGATAGTAATAAACAAAGTAAATGAAATCTAAAAATTAAACCCATGGGTAAATCTACAGTTGACCTCCAATCAAATTCCAATAGAACAATAGGCGAATGACAAAAGCAAGTCAAAAAATATCGAAGGCACGGAAACGTGCACCTTTCACATCCGATTTCAAAACATTAACATGGGAAAAAAAAAGCTCACGAGCGAATCGATAAACTAACGAAAACAAGTATCGCGTTGTAAATTGTCATCCCAGTACTAACACGCGAATTCCCCACTAGTATGTAATAATTCCTAAAAAGTAATTGACAAAAACGTAAACCTTTTGCATAATTATTTTTGAAATATGTTTATAACAAAACCACATTTACAAGATAATAAGTTACGAAGTTAACAAAATCCCGGAAGTTGCCCTTCAAGAAGTATATTACATAAATGGATTACAAAATACTTTAATTTTAAAACACACTTAAAATGTTTTTTTGATGTGTCACAAATTTGTTGATCCGCCAGTAAAATGATGCTCAATTACATGTTAGAAATGTATTTTCTTATTCATCGATGAAATCCTTACTAATGCTCTAACTTCCTACGAGTATTTACAGACAGATTACCGACACTTGGTATCTTCGTATATTATAGGAAAAACAACAATTGCCAAAAACCCATTCTAACATAAATGTATCTTCAAAACGCAATTTTAATCTAATATTCCCATATCATCTAATATTCTCGTATCTTTACTCCATCTAAAAGACGTAGGGAACAATAGCCTTAACATCCTTAGGGAACGCGTCCTCAAACTTCGATATGTACCATTCACGTGTGGCATAACTCCTCCCCATCAAATAAAAAATTGTACCCAATGTGAAAGCAAACGCGTAAGGTGTTTGTGAAATGCAAGAGATTCCAACGTACCCTAAAATCTCAAATAGATAGTGTGGGCATATAATCAAATCAAATAACCCTCCTTGAGGGATTTTGTATTCTTTGTCACCCTCCTTCCTAAGATTAGCAAGAATGTTGTGGTGATAAAAGTTTCCAATTATGCCGATCAAGAACAATCCAACTCCAACATATTTGAGATCTATTGAGGGATTTGAAAAATCTCGTGATAGATATTGAGCATAAATCATTGTTGCAGTGGACAAGGTATAACTTGACGTGATGATTATCGCGGATTCTAAACCCATTGAACCGCTATATTTGTGAAGAAATAACACCTGCATACACGATTATAAGTTTTTTTAAAACTTCAGTGCAATTCTATTCAAGATACTTAAACTAAAATATTTTTATTATTTGGATTTATAGGTTAGTTACTTTTGTTTTACACACTTCTTGCATGCTTTAATTATATGTTTAATACAGAAAACATGTATAATTTTTTTTATTATATACATCATCATCGTTATCATACTCAGTTAATCTTATATAACAAAGCTAAGATAGGGTATGAGGAGGGTAAGATATAGACAGCCTTACATCTACTCCTAAGAATAGAAAGGTTGCTTCCAGTGAGACCCTCGGCTCGACGTTGTTTGGTATCAAGCCTCAGAGATAAGGCACATAACACTTAGCAATCGGGACAAACCCGATCGGTGCATGTACCCCTTTCTCTTTTGGCTATCCATGCCACCACATGATGCATGATTAACCGTCCGTCGTTTTTAACGTTATTTTCATGAAATTAGTAGAATAACGTTAAAACTAGTGCAACTAAATAAGTTTTAATATCTATATCGAGAGTTAGGTAACGTTTAGGGCTGGTCGGGCATAAAACAATTATATGTTTTACATCTACATAAAAAATATAAGAACGCAAGTTTCTTACAGTTTATTATAAAAGTTTTTACAGTGTTTTATACTTTTACAAGTTTATAAAGGTACACAAAAAAATTTTAATAAGTCAATTCAAGCGTCAATTTGTGTGTAATTTTAATACTGCCTAGGATCCAAAGTCAACTTTATAGATCTGGTGATCCGATTTCGTCAACAAAAACAGGCTTAACTTGTTTTAGTTTTTATTTCACTAAACCAAAACTAACTGGGGTTAAGAGGCTGTTTGGTTGATTAAGTACTGAATTATTAAGAGGTCTGGATGGTAAGAGGCTCTGAATGATTAAGTGCTTAATCATTCAACTATGTACCAATTCTGAATGATTCATCTCTTAACCATTTCATTCAGGGCCTTTTTTAGTTTGAAACAAACAGCCTGAATACTGAATAATTCAGAGCTGAATGGTTCAGAACCTCATTAAGAGGCTACCAAACAGGCCCTAAGTCAGTTAGTTTTCTGCTTGATTTTTTTGCCAACCAGGACATTTTTTACACATCATCTGCCAATATGGCATGTCACGTAGGCAGAAAACTAACTGGGTTAATCATTTTGGTCAAGTGAAATAAAAACCTAGACAAGTTAAGCATGTTAGATTCCAATTTTTTTAAGTTGGATTATTATCTTCCAGCTTGACCATTTCCCAAACCTGATCCCACCATCTACACACTACCTCACCTCCCTCTTCTTTTTCCCGGTTTTAACACAAAAACATGAGTGAAAATGGAGCTAAAATATCAAATAGCTCGATATCGTCATTGAAAATTGTCAAAATTGAGTACTGGTACCGAAAATGCTCGATATGGTACGTACGGTACCGGTATTTTAAAGTAAAATCAGTGTACTGGTAACGAAAATAATAAGGTACATGAAATTTAATAACGGTACTTGATACCATTTACTCATACCTACGTCACACAATAAGAAGATAAGGAAACAAGGGTCACTTGGCCCACAAACACATGCCGAAAGCAATTATTGGAGGCAAAAATAATTAAGATATATACTTGAACTTTTTGTAATGCATTTGTAAAAACGTTTTTGATAAAAGGATATGGAATTTTTAAAATTAAAGGTTAATTCGCTAAGAAAGTGTATGTATAAATGTATAATTCCTAGCTATTATCTATTAATATATATTTTGTTTTTGTAATATTAACTACTAAGATAAGATATTAATAGTTTTATCTTTTATCGTATGCTAGAAGTTGTACCTCAAGTACCCGTTTCAGGAAATGAGCGGTGAGAGCCGAAGCAAGCAACATAAATCTAAGATCCTGATCGGGTAAAATAAGGAAAGAAGACAATCCCACAAGAAACGATGGTGTATAGGCCAGAAGCATCCCGTTTCGACTAGACAACTTCGCCCCGTTCTCTTTCTTTGCAACACCTTGGTTCAAGAATTTGGAATACTGCATGTGTTTGCCTTTGGTTTCCATGTATCCGGCATTGGCTAGTGATGAGATACCTATCACCGACATCGTTGTCACGAACAAAGATGGCGGTGGTGGGAACAAAAAGTTTAGCAAAACAGAAGGAATGGCCATTTTGATTTTATTGTGTTTTGCGTGTGTGTTTGTTTAACGTTTTTGGTGTTGTGTTATACCTATAAGTATAGTGAAATGGAGTCATATGGTCAATTGAAATGAGCGTGCATAATCAAACAAGTAGACCCATGTGCGACCACAAATCAACGAGTGGTTGTAGATCCTCACCCACGTCGTCATAGTGTACTGGGTTAAATAAAGAGATTTTACAAACAACAAAAGAAATGTTATTTTTATAAGAAAATTTGACCTTTTTAAAAAAAAGTTTATAAAATAGTAATCAAGTTCATAATTAAGTCATTTAACCTTTTTTTTAGGTTTTATTTAGTCATTCAACTTTCATTTATTTTTAATCCTAAATATTTTACATGTTTAATAGGTAAAAACGATTTTATGACTTTTTATATATTACTCCTTTTTTTTTTTTTTTTTTTAATTTGATCACTTTGTCATCATCACCCTTCTCAAACCTTTAGCAGCGACCCTACCACCACTGATGACAGCATCAGCTTCAGATTACCTGGCATTGATGCGGCGCCAGTCAAGGGAGATGTTTTCGTGAACCAGATTAGGTCATATATATATGAAGGGATAGCGTCCCAAATCCTAGCGCGGATAATGATCCTACTCCATAAAATAGCTCAAACTCTAAAGTTTATGTGGAACAATCCATGCGCATGATCACTCATCTGCGCAGACTCTCCGTGACCAACCTGAAAGATCCGGTCAGAGCCCGGGCGCATGCTCGGCAAATCAGAAGACGACGCGTGGTAAAGTTGGCTCAACAATCTGACCACCAACAGTGACTGTACAGCCCCCTGCTCCCACCATGCTCCGCAGAGTACTGTGCAGCTTTACGTCAGACGTCACACCAGACGCCTCTAGAAGGTCAAACAATGATGCTGTCAGGAAAGTACACGTCTGCAACCACTCCTGTTGCACCACGTGGACATATGGCAAGGCGATACACTCTTTCCCTCTCTTCAGCATTAATTACAATCAGTCTTAGGGGCTGTTTGGTTGATTAGGTGTTGAATCATTAAGATGGTCTGAATGGTTAAGAGCTGAATCATTCAGCATCCCTTATTAGCTTAATGGTTCAGCACTTAATCATTCCATTCAGATGCTGAAACAAACAGTCTGAATGCTGAATGATTCAGATCTGAATGGTTAAGAGGCTGATTAAGAGGCTACCAAACAGCCTCTTATCCTAATTTTTTGGTCATATCCTTACTGATTGGGCACAAGGGAGGCAGATCCATAACTCGGGCCCATGCCCATCATCGTGGTTATGGGTTAATGATGTTTGGCCATGCATGCTCTATATAAAGGAGGTTTTTCCTCCTTGTGTGGACATGTTATGTTGTACTTAGCAAGTTAACGCCATTTTTTGCCTGTACGTTGGAATCATAGTGATTACCTAGCAGTCGTCTCCCTTCGTACGACCTATTTGATATTTCTTTCAGGTTCGGTTCGAGTCACGAGTGTGCGCAAAGGATTATACCCTGCAACAACCACGAGTTCAACACCATAATCATCTCTAATGAGGTAATTATAACTCGTTGTTTATTCATTGGCGCTATCCATGCTAGCTAGAACTGGTTTCTTTCGCATCTTTTACCCCACCTCATGGTTGTCCCAAACCCCTACTCCGGTGTCCCGATCCAATGTCAACCCTCCAGGTCCACTTGATGGATATGCAAGAACTCCAAAAACCATCACTAAACAAACCACCACAAGGGTTAAAAAAACCCATTCTTGATATACACCACTCAGACAACGACGAAGATGAGTCACTTGTCGACCCTAAATATAAGAAAATGATGCTAAAACAAAGTAAAAACACATATATTTATTGATCCTTTTGCATTGCCAAAGTAAAAAACACATATATTCAAGAAGCAGAATCATAGCCATCTAAATGACTCAATTTACACTTACTTTTTTATGTTTAGAATCAAACAAATCTTACTGCTTTTGTTCATATGATCCAATCAAGAAAACAATATGGTAGTGTTTTGTATGATGGAATGAAAGTGGAAATGGAATGGACTATTACGAGGTAATGAAAAATTGTGTGTTTGGTTGGTCATAGGAATGAAATCACCTATTCCACAAAGCATTCCATCCACCTCATGTTTTTTTTTTATTATATCCCTCATTCACCCATCTTTAACAACACCATAAGCCACCACCAACCACTATCGTCACCACCCACAACCACCACCCACCACCATCGTCACCACCCACCACCGCTGCCACCACCAACACCATCGCCTACCACCGATGTCGCTACCACCCAACACCCTCGCCGCCACTAACCACCGCCACCAACTACCTTCACCCATCCACCCATCACCGCTAGATGAAATTATGGTGGGTTTTTTTGGTCAATATGGATAGATGTATTGCATTTTAAATGACTATGCGGATTATAAAGAATAGGGTTTAATAGAAACTACTAGGTTTATGGGCAAATTACCATTTTACCCTTAGGCACTATTTCCAAGCACGATGCATCTATCTATATATATAAAAGAAAACGTATATGTTGACGTGGCGTGCAAATGAGGCATCAACCTCCTCTTGAAAGTGCCACGTGGCATTATAATTAAAAGATTTTAGTGTTTTTGAACTATTTCTTTTTTTAATTAAAAAAAAGATAAACATAAAACCCTAAATTAAATTGAGTTATTGTAGGAAAAAAAGAATTTAAAAATAAATTTAAAATTTTCTCTCTTATGTTTCCTCCTATAATTTTTAAACATTTATATCTTTTATATACGGGATTTTTAAAGAAAAAAATTACACCAAATTAACGAGCGTTTTATTATCTTTCCAACGAGTACCATAGTCCTATATAAAAAACGGAGAAGAATCGACTATTTTTTGCGGGGTTTCGTTCATACAGGAAAAAAAACACACAAAGTGTTTATGTTATTCATTAATCATGTTTTTTCTTTTAAACCAGGTTCTTATCTACGATGTTGAAAATCAGCCCAATCGCCATGTTATCATTGGAATTTTACTAGGTATACTTCATCAAGAGAAGTTAGGAGAAAGAATCGCGCAACACTGCAACACATGGTGTCACCTTATAGCAAGGTTATTTTTTTATTTATTTAATTACAAGAGTAATAATTATTACTATTAGTATTAGTATTATTAGAATGGTTATATTTTTCAACCCCGGGACGCTCCCGGAAAGAATTGATAGTTGCTGACGTGGCGTTCAATGGTGGCCTCAACCATCTCTTGGTTATGCCACGTGGCATAATGAGATGCAATGATTACAACTTTCAACTTACGTGTTTGTTTAGTTGATTAGCTTAGGAATTATAAGAGCCATTAGAATATGAGAAAGTAGAGAGATGTGATGAGTTTTTTAATAGTTGCAGCTTACATAAGTGATTCTTTAGATGATTACTGATTAGGTTTTAGATTACGGAATATGAGTTATTACTGATTAGAATACTATGAACATGCAATGATTGAGAGATTTTGTAGTTAGTTAACTTGAGCCATTTGCAATAGGTTATCACGTAAAATTAGATTTTTCAACCCCGGGACCCTCCCGGGGTAATCAGCTAGTTTAATATATAGAGTAATTGTAACCACTTTATGTAAGTAGTAAGTGAAGTAATTGGATGGGACTTATGACTATTAATTTTGAGATGATAGGCTCTAGAGCAGCTTTTGGGTTTCATATATATATATATATATATATATATATATATACTACATTATAAAGCATATTAGGAGGGCAATATAGTCTTTTCATCCAATTTTCAACATGTACAATAACTTTAGCACACAATACAACCATTTAAAGCATAGATGTTGAAAAGTTATCTTAAAATTCCAATCCCGTCTCCAAAAAAAAAACCTTCAACAACTCTCCCATCCCTCCTCACTCATCATTCTCTCTCTATCCAGAAACCCTAGAAGCCGCCGTTGCCTCCCTCAACCTGCTCCTCCACCTCCCTCCAGCAAAATAAGCAACCACACAACACTTGACCAATCAATTTGCAGGTTTGTTCCTATGTTGTTTTCTGGACCATAGATTTAAGGTTTATTTTTTACGTTGTCGACTGTTTTGCAGGTTTGTTCCTTTATGGCCTTGGACCTTTGATTTCAGGTGGAGAAGTTCGTTTAGGATGATTAATGTTTTTTTAGGCGCATCATCATAGATTTGCAGCGACAAAGCATCTGTACGTTTTCTTTTTTGTAAATTTGTTACCAAAGTTGGTATACTTATGTAAATAAAGATGTATGTTGTTTAGTTTGTCATAGATCTGAACCTTTGGACCTCTCTTTATGGTGATTTCTATTTGTTAAAAATCAAGATTTTTTTAGGAAAGAAGCTGACTTTTAGCGAGAAACACTCAATTGATGTGACCCATTTGCTTTTGCTCCAACCTAAATCAATGGTGATGAAGGAACTATAGTAGCAGTCAGAATAAAGACCAGATTTCAGCGATTTTGGGTTGCTTGGGTTCTGTCACACCCCAGGAGAAAAGTCCGATGTCGGTGACAGGTTCTTGGCTGATTTCTTGAATCTAGAATGTAATTTTCGTTTTTTATTGTTATAATCTGTTATAATTAGCTTTGTCTGTTCAGAATCTACTTTTCACATGTTTTTAAGGTCGAGGGAAATAATCAAGTCAGGACCATTTGCTGCAAGTGAGTAATTTTCATTGTTTTTTATTCCTACATGTGTAACACCCCAACCGATGGCGGAAACATCGGGATGTCACGTATTGATGATTGTTCAGTAGCTCATGGCAAATAATAAATTCCATTAGATGATTTAATTGAATTACATACAATTGTTCTAGAATTTGTAAATCAAAATGAATAAAACTATACACATATCTTCAAGCATCAATTCAAATCTTCAAGCAAATAGAACCTGAAACATGTTAAGTTGAAAAGGTTTTGGGTCAACAAAAGTTGGTGAGAATTACATAGGTTTTTGATAATTGGATAAAAATGATGTGCAATTCATGTGTCATGTCAATCTAGTCCATATGTGAGAACATACTAGAAATAAATCGAGTGCATAATCAACCCTGATGACTGTTATAAAATGATACATACCATACGCTCATGGTCCAATATGTTATACGATAACAAACACCCACGCTACCTTTGTAGGAGGCACGTATCCGGGTGGGATTGTCAGTCCAATAGATCTATCAATGTATACCGTCGGCTTGATCAATGTTAATGATTATGCTAGAATGGTGCTTACTCTAATCATGCTCAAGACATAATGCAACATAGAAAACACATAGACACATTGATGATTGAATTGCAATGATGATGTTATAAACATGTTTCACCCCAAAAATGGTGATAAATAGAAAAGGGGCTATGTAAAACTCACCTTGGTAAAATGTTATATCTGTTGAGAAATGTGTTGACCAAATGTATCAAGTATCGCCCTAAAATGAAGTAATAAATATGTCTAAGTCTATAGAGTCTACAAATGTATAAGTTCTAGGGCTTCGAATTGGGGATAATTGCTCGTTTGATTAATATTAAAAATATTCGACAATTGAGAGAAATTTAGTAAATAAATAACTAAAAATCTTTTTATGAAATTTAAACTTAAGATGGTTACAAGAATGTGTTTAAAGTGTAAAAATAATTTTTATAAAATTATTTTCTTTAAAATAGATTATTAAATCTATTTATTATAAATAGCCAATATTTAACTTTAATATTCAAAAATACTAAAATTAAAGAATTTCTATTTTAAAAATCATACTTCTGTTCTAAATGGTTAAAAATAATTTGTATAAAATTTTGGTGCAAAAATGATGAAAATTGGATTTATTATGATTTAATTATGATTAAATCTAACAAAAATTGATTAAAAATATAAAATAAATGATTTTACTGAATTAAAAATTATTTCAGTAAAGTTTAACTTTATAGAAAGTCAGGATAATTTTTGGAGAATTTAATAAAATTGTTTTGATATATAAATGGATTTTTATAAATATAATAGTATAAAAATGATTTAATTATTATAAATATTAAATAAATGAATTTCTGAAAAATAAAAATTGTAAGTTAAGCTTTTTCACTAGTTTAACATAATGTAATTTTTGTAGAATTTTTAAAAAGGTTTTACTATTTAAAAACGAATTTACAAGATTTAAATGTATAATGAATAATTATAAATGGTTTGTTTTAGAAAAAGAAAAATGTGGAAAAAGGGTGTTCTAGCCGGGACTCGAACCCGGTTCCCTTCTGTTATCAAACCCAGGTCACAACCACTTGGCCTAGGCCGGTGGTTGTGATATTTCTTGTTTAAAAATATATAAATACACACGCGACTTCCAGATTTATCCCCAAATAATACGTATGAACCCTAGAAATTTCAATCAGATGATTTAGACAACATGAGCCCGATTAAAGATGGGGCTTTTGTTGCTTGATTGCCGATAAATAAAACCCACAAAAGAATGAAGACTCACAGTGATGGATTGAGTATTATCTTCGGGTCAAAGAAAAAGTCAAACAACGAACTTGATATTCAAATTCAGAGTGTATCAGAGAGATTGGGAGGTTGAGAGCGAGTTGTGAGCGAGTTGTTAAGCTTCGGAGAGGGTCTATTTATACTGATGATCGATGGTTATGATTAATTGGAAAGTTGACCTTGATTAATGTCATACGCGTTTAATTGATTCAATTGGTCAACGATTAGATGTAATTGACGTGTAATCGAGTCGTATAGGGCCGGCAATCATGGTTCCATTCCATTTCAGGATTAAACGCGTTTAAAAACGTTGATTAGATTGGTCAAAATTGTTAATTGATTACCATATCTGCTGCTGCTGTGATACGCGAACAAGGAAAGGACAAAGGAAGGTATAAAGTTTGTTTAAATATAATTAAAGTTGATATGAAATCAACAAAAGTGTGTGGAGCAGTTGGTGTGTACGTGTGTGTGTGTGTGGGGGTGGTCCGGTTCGATACCCGGCACAAGCACCCTTTTTTTGTTTTTAATAGGCAGAAAAGGGAAAGGGCTGTTGGGCTTGGTTTGGGCCTGCAGTTGGGCCGAGCCTTTGTGTGGGCTTCAGAAGGAAAGGTTATGGTTGGGTTTGGGCCGAGATTAAAGGTAAGGTGAGTTAATTTATGGGCTTTAAACCATTCTTATAATTATTATTATTATTATATATATGTATATAAATATATAAGTTGTGTGGTCGGGCAATAAAACTTAGGCATAATATGGAAATAATATACGTTTTTATAATTGAAAATTTGGCGATGTTACAACATGTATTTATGATATCCATTGTTTCTCCTATGCTTATACAAATTTGTATTTCTAGCTCTTGGTTTAATTTAGGTGTGAGTGTAACAGTTGGTAGGGTGGTCGGAACTAAGCGATGGAGGATGGAATTGATGCTGCGCACCATGGTCAACGCTTTTTCATTGTTGTATGTTTATATCCTTTACGGGTTTTGATGTGCGTTCCATTTTTATGGTACATTAGTGTATCAATATACATAATCTCAGTAACGTTAAATATGTGTAGTCGATTTAAATTATTTTACGCAAACAATCTGAATGAATTTACAAAAATAAACAATAATTTATGGTTGTTTTGCCTATATGGCTATATTAGTGGTGCTTGCTATTTTACTATTGATTAGGGAATAAGTCAGTCTTTTTGAAGTCAAATCAATATTCGATAATCTTGAAACGTTTGTAGACCATACTAACTTAGTAAGCAGGTGAAATGCATAACAATCAAAACTGAGTCTCTCTTTATTAATCAGAAAATTGATGTTTTAAGTCCAAATCTTGTGTATGATAAACAGGATTTCAAGAAAGTTGAAGAAACAGATGCCAGTGGAGAAGGTTTGAACCGAATCATTTACATAACTAGCGGGTTTATCATTTTACAAATTACATTTGGGGGGTATTGGGGAAAAAACTGAAAATGGTGATGTAAGGAAGTGATTTAGCGGTATCAAAAAAAAATAAAGAAGATGCCGCCAAATGGGTTGGCGGTATCAATTAAGCTTTTGTCAGTGTGTGTAGATGCCTGTGTAGATGCCGCCAATTCATATAGAGGGATCACCTCTAGATGCCGCCAATCCATTTGAAGGTGTCATTGATACCGCCAATTGATTTGGTGTGTTCTTCAATGTTGTCGTCATGATCCCGCCAATCCATTTTCATGCATTAAAACCAGCAAATGAAAATCAGTCTTCACCTGCAAAGCATGCAGCCTATAAGACACACTAACAAGGTCTCTAGCATTGCATGCAATGGTCTTGTAAGTTGCAGATGATTTGATAGGCAAATAGTATTCTTGGGAGTGTAAGAATTCAGGCTTTGAAGGTTATAAAATGGAGGTTGAGGTGAAGAAGGAGCACCACCCACATCCAAGAACACACCATCAACACTACAATCTCCATCTGAAACCTTTGAAATTCATAAAAAATCATACCCACCAAATTCCTCCCACCATGAATCAAAACATGAACTTACACCCTGGTCCCCTAAACGACGATGTGTTGTATCTGCGTGATCGACATCGTGCCTTTCACGTTTTCACAGACGAGGAAAACTTCAATGCCGCCATGATGGTGAAGCGCAGCAATAGAGGAATATGGAGGTTACTTCGTGACCACCCTGTTGTAGGACGGGTTCGTCACCTTATCGATGCTGCAGGGTTTGGTGGCCTCATAGATTGTGGTTATCGATACGTTGACCACTCCTTGACAACAGCTTTGGTGGAACGATGGAGGCCCGAAACTCACACGTTCCACCTTCCATTTGGTGAAGCTACTGTCACCTTACAAGATGTTAACGTCTTGTGGGGGTTGCCTATTGAGGGAGCTGTTGTGTCTGGGGTAGATGATAATTTGTCTACTGCCGACGCAATAGCCTTGTGCCGACGATTCTTGGTGTTACGCCTACAGAGGCCCAAATGTCCGGCAAGTCCGTTTTTGGTACTGTTATTCTTGATAAACTAAAGCAGGACTTTGTTGAAGCAGAGGCTACGGATGAAGAGTGCATTTTTCATGCTCGTTTAATCCTTTTCTTTTTTATCGGTTCCACCTTACTCCCTGATAATAATAATAATAGAATAAATGTTTTTTACTTGAGATTTTTACGAGACCTGAACCGTACAGCATCTTATAGCTGGGGCAGTGCGGTTCTGGCTTGTTTATACAGGCGGCTTTGTGATGCCACCCAGCCGGATAGGAAAGCCGTGACCGGACCCATGATGCTCCTTCAAGTATGGGCATGGGAGAGGATCCGGTGTCTCGCGCCACGACCACCCTCAAACCGATTTGATTATACTTGCCCGATAGCGGCTCGGTATATATCGCAAATCCCAGTTTGATTATACTTGCCTGCATGGCATCCCTTTGTATTTTTTTTTTCTGAACACGTTTTTTAACATGTTAATTTTGTAGGTGGCGAGACCGGCGGTTAAAGTTCACGGAGGTGGCCCAACACTGCCTCAAGGCATACCGTTCACAGCTACAATCGTTGAACGAGGAGATAGTATGTTAGTAATTATTTTTAGTTTTTTGTATGTATTAATCATGCATTTATTGTGTTTTGTTACTGACTTAAGTGTTTGTTTTTAGTTCAACTGGACCCCCTACAACTCGGTTTTGGACCGACTACCGGCAATGTGCACAAACGGGATGGAAAGCTGGAGGAGTTGCTGTCCCCTTATATGCTTCGAGATCGTTGAGCATCATTACCCTCAACGGGTTTTGAGGCAATTCGGCATGGTCCAGTACATACCTCCCCAGATAACCTTAGCCGTACCCACGGCTCGGCTTGAAACACTGCATGCCTTGGGGCGGCAAGGACTCAACGGGGCGGACTGGATGAGTAGGCATGAAGCCTACGTCAATGCATGGAATAACCGTCGTAACACGGTTATCCGCTCTGAACTCATAAGGACAGCTTCAACCGAGCCCGGTTATATGCAATGGTATATGGGGCGTACCGTTGCATTTATTGGAAATCCGGGTGTAGCACCGGCCCCAGCTGGCGGTTTCCAAGACGACGGTGCTAGAATCCAGTTGATGGTAAAGCATTTTTACGTGCCTAATTCATACATTAATTATTTTCGCAATTTGGTGTTTCTAACTAAATATTTTGTTTGCTGCAGAGGGATGCCATGGCTGATATTTACCGGTCATCTCAGGAGGCCTTTAATAATCCTCAGGCATTCGCCACGCAGCTTGAGCGCATACAAAACACGGCGTTTCACAGTATGATGATGTCACACAACGCCGGACACTTACAAAATCCGACGCATCTTACCATGGACGCCGTTGACTTGTCGGTACCTGCACGGCCTCAAAGGGTGCGCCGGCGACGCGCTCCCCGTCAGGTGCCGGAAAACGTTCCGGAAAATGAAGACCAAGCTGGTGGAAGTCACTCTGACGCTGGGTTTCGTGCATCTGTTGCGGCCAGCAACAATCAGAACCAGACCGGGGGATATGTCCCGCAATTCATGGACAGTGGATTGGACCAGATGGGAACTCCATTTGGATTGGGTGGATCAATCGTACAGGGAACTGGTCATGTTGGTGGGTCCGGTGGCAGTCAACCGGGGGAGATGGGTCCGCTAGCTAACTTTCGTGCAGGCGGAATTGGCATCGGAGATAGTTGGGCGTTTCCTTCATCACCGGGTTACGTGACGCCTGTTGGACAGGGGTTGCCACGGTTTGATCACGACCTTTTTAGTGATTTTCATTACCATGCCCCGCATAATTCGTGTGATGAAGGACCTTCAAGCCGGCCAGGACCATCTACCACGCTGAATTTAAACCTCTTTCCTGATAACGAGTACGGTAATGAAGGAGCCCCACCCGCCAACCAACCACCCAAGAGGCAATCTGAACGTCTTCAGAATCAGGGACCCTCGAACGATCTGGACTGGTTTAACCAGTAACATTGTCGAATTCAAGTCTGTTCATAATTACCTGTTGTAACATTTTTTATAACATTAATTATTGTTTTGCCTTATAAATATATGAACATTAATTATTGTTTTGCCTTATAAACCCACACTATGTTGAAAATGGGCCAGGCTGCCATCTTTGGGCCTCTGTGCAGCCTGGCTGGGCCTGCCGAACAGGTAACCTGACTGACGGACGCGTTGCCCTTGGGTAACACACGGGCGTCGCACGAAGTCCGGGCGGTTTTCGGGTCTCCGGGGCCTGATCCCGGTGGCCCGAAAACGGCTCGGAGGGATAGATTTATTTAAATCAAATAACACACAGACTTTCCATTTTTGGAATGTCTCAAACAAATAATACAAATATGATAGATTTATTTAAAACAAATATTACAAATTTATTTAACAACTGTTTTTCAAAACTAGTCACTCAAACTATACAATCTACGGATTTACAAGACAATATATTTTCCGAGATCACCTATTCCAATATTCTACCACCGTTTTTGTTGCATAGTTCATTAAGTTTCTGTTTCGCACCCAGAAACTTGTCTTTTCCAGTCAGCGGGAACTCAGGACCGCATTCAGATTCAAACTTATCTGAATTTGATCCAGGAGAACATGGTTCTACCCGTTGAATATGTGTACCAAATCTACAGGTACCCAATGTTCAAACCAGCCTGCCATACGAAAGTAGTACGGTGAAGAATCGCATCATCCGTTGCCGGACAAGTCGCTAATGACGTGATGTGATTCATCAACACCGGATGGCGTGGGTTTGCCTGGAAAGTAGACCCGCCTAAAGAGCCCGTTGGAATGTCCAGCGTTGGTAGACTAGAGGCCCAATACCCCCCAACGATCCATAACTCTCTAATATTTTAAACTAAACCCTCAATGTTGCATTCTACACGTGTTATACCACGTGTAGATGTATTGAGAGGTGTAGTTTAATGTGGATGTAACACCGATCCAAAGACACCGCTTTTTTGGACCCCAGAAAAGCGATGCCAAGCGGGGGATGAAACGGCAGACGATGCTGTTAAGCATGACTCATCCCCGCCGAAAACAGTTAAAACTCCATGTGAATGTAACATCGACCCAATATCAATAAAAAACCGTACCCTCCAGAACAATTGCAGGAAAAGTATTATATCTCATATTGGTATTTTGTTTAGTTTTTTACAATTGTGTTGTAAATGGGATTGAGATATGTGGTGTTGTAAATGGGATTGAGATATGTGGGAATGATAGAATATATTTGTGTTGTAAATGGGATGGAGAGAATTGGAAGCTGGTCGATTCCTTATATAAGAAATGATGCCTCACTTTGAATTGGCGGCATCATGTGGGAATACAATAATTGAATTGGCGGCATCAATGTAGATGAATGGTTTGGCGGCATCTTCTTTATTTTGTTAGATGCCGCTAAATCACTTCCTTACATCACCAAATTTGATTTTTTCCCCCAATACCCCCCAAATGTAATTTGTAAAATGATAAACCCGCTAGTTATGTAAATGATTCGTTTGAACCGTATAAAGGGTAATGTTTTGAATTAAGGTATGCATATGCAAAAAGGTTTGAACTGTATAAAGGGTAATGTTTTGAATTAAAGGATGCATATGCAAAAAGGTATGAACTGTATATATATTGTTTGGTAAATTTGGGGCAGAGTGGAATTGTAATCTGAAAGTACAACCACATAGAAAAACAAGCTTTACAATTTTAGTTGTGCATGGAGTTTTAATGTGGACTTTAATCTTTAACTAGAAGCTAAATTAGCCTGAACGGATTTGTTTTTTTTTTTGTTGGTTAAATGAAAGGCGAGTTGATGTCACACTATTAATCCATACCATCTAAACATAATTCAGTCACCATTAAAGATTTGAAGATGTAATATAAATGAGGCACTGTCGTCCCAAAATACCACGGTATTATTGGTAGTTTCTGTTTAAATATTTTTACCAAATTGTGATGTTTTATAAGATTGCCATATGGAAATAGTTCTTTCTAATGGTGTAGCATTTATTTTCTTATCCATAAAAAAAAAATTAGTTTTCCAAAGAAAGAGAAGTAGCTGGTGAGTTCAGCTATTAAAAAATAATAAATTGCTACACTTATGGAGTAACTTTGTGATCCTTAATGCACGTAACAGTGGGAAATAAAAAATTATTTGATCACAAGTTACTCCAAATGATCAATAACTACCATCTATAGGAATAGAATGACAATTAAATGGAATGTGCATGAATGCATGATAATGGAACCACTAAAGTTTCAGTTTTTTAAACCTTACTGTTTGATGAGAAACATGTTGTTGAGTGTTGATATGATTACAATTATATTATAAACAAAGTGAACTTAAATAAGACGATCTACGAGGTTGCGGATTACCCATTTAAACCTATTCATTTAAGCTAAACAAATCAACCTATTCATAACTAATTGGTTGAATTACCACCTCTATAAATTGAAAATGGTTTCAAAGCTTGTGGTAGTTTTATCTTTTATCGTTGTTTAACTTTATTATTTGCGAATTATCTTTGATGTAGGTTATCTTGAGGCCCGGAAAACCTCTAACATTTGAAGAAATCAAATATACATCCGTAGAAAAGGTGAAAAAGGTTCTTGCATTTGGATTACCCGGAATTAGTCAGATATTTGGTTTTAAAAATGGTTACAATTTTGAAAAGGTGCAGAGATGACAAAATGGTGAAAGAGTGCAGCCTCAGAATTGGTCTGCGCACTGATTTCCTAAAATGGTTAAAGCTTCAGAATTGGTCTGCACACACAGCTTCAGAATGGTGTTACTGGGTTACCTCATGCTATTGTTAGGTTGAATAATAATATGTCAGTTGTGGGGTAGTTCAAGTTTGGGTCATCAGCAGCGATTGTTACAAGTTGGATTTTTATATATTGGTTATTATTGTCATTGGTCATTTGCTAGCAGCCTTTTTATTTTGTACTGTTAGCCTATTTTGAAGTCCTGGTTCAGGATATAAAGTACTGTTGCTTTTTGTTCTTGAGATTGACTACGGTTTTTTTTTCAAAAGTTTGTACTTGTATTTTTTCCACACATTATTTATTGTCTTATATTTTTACACATTTTATGGAACCGATAATGATAAAGAAAGATCATGACATTGTTGAAGATTTATTGGGTCTCATACAACATAAAGTTTAGTATTGTGTTTGGGTAAATTTCATGTGAAATGCGCACTAAATACTTTTCGAGAGATCTCCTCCAAATCACTGGTATGGCTATCGAAATCGTTGACCGGTAAAAAGAGACTATTCCTTATATTACCTGATAAAAGTGTACGTCTATTTATTTGTTTATTTTAAATTACATAAAAATATACACATGTCGGATGTTGCACGCGAGGATTGGTAAGTTAACTTATTTGAGCGGTAACATATTACACCAATAAGTAACCTAACTTAAATACCATACAATATATTATGAGACTATTTAACAGAAAATGAGTATGCGTTGTAAATTGCCGTCGTCGCATCGCGTGAGTTTCCTGCTAGCAACATCATCCCCTTGCAAACAATGGAGTGATGAACTATCCTATTTACCCATTACTTCGAATTTTTTAGGGTCCTCAATAAGGAACAACATTCAAACATAAATTTTCTTTTCAACATTAGATGAGAAACTATGTTAGTCACACCAAAAGAAAAAACTTTTGAAAATCATTCACTTATCTCAACATTTTGTCCCACATTGATACTACATGAAAATAATAAAAGGAAAATTTGGCTATAATTAAAATCCCTCACTAAATTTTTTTGTAACATCAAATGTTACAGCTATTTTATTACTCACCAAGAATTCTAAATTATACCGTTGTCAGGGATTGAACCTTATACCTACCATCTAAGAAGCATAGGCCTCTAACATGTGGACTACACCAACATATGTAAAAAAACCCCTTAGTTAAATGGTTATTAGAACTTTGCTATATTTGACCGTCTCTACAAAGGATGACCATCTTTGTAAGAATAAATCCAACGTGTCGAGCCAACTGAATCGAGTGTCGCGTTGCAAACTGTCGTTGCCGCAGCATCGCGCGGGTTACTTACTAGTATATATATATATATATATATATATATATATATATATATATATATATAGGATCCGGATCATATGAGAACTACCTTGAGTTGTGAGAACTAGGGAACTAATCTTGACCACACATTACAATATTATCAATATAATAATATAAGGGTAAGATAGTAAATTACCATCCCCTACCCCACCCCCACCCCACCCCCCCAAATCACCTTTTAAATATTAAAAGATTTAATGATTTTTTTTTAAATCACACACTCTCTCTCTCTTCTCTCTCTCTCTTCACCCTCTTTCTCTGCTCTCTCTCGTCTCTCTCTGCTCTCTCTCGTCTCTCTCTCGTCTCTCTCTATCTCTTTCTTCTCTCTCTCTAATAAAGAAGAAAAGAGGACGGGTTGAAGACGACGGTGGTGGTGGCCGATGATGCAGATCTGTTAGGGCTCGTTGGTGGTGGTGGGTTTTTGCAGAGGGTGGTTGATGACAGTGGGGGGTTGTAGAGGGTGTTCGAAGATGATGCAGAGGGGAGACGAAGGTGGTTGATGGTGGTGGTGGGTTTTGCAGAGGGGTGGAGGACGTAGGGGAGGGCGACTGTGATGATGAAGATGGGATGGTGGTGATGACGAACAGATCCATGGTGGTGATGATGAAGACGACTGTGATGGTGGTGATGGTGTTTTCCCCGATGGGATCCATGGTAGTGATGATGAAGACGAACAGATCCAGATGCTTTTATTATTATTATTATTATTATTATTATTATTATTATTATTATTATTATTATTATTAACCCTCTGTTATTATTATTATTAGTATTATTATTATTTTTGTTATTATTTTTATTATTATTATTTATGTTATTATTTATTAATATTATTATTATTTTCTGTTATTATTATTATTATTATTATTATTATTATTATTTCTGTTATTGTTATTATTATTATTATTTATTATTATTATTATTATTATTTTATGTAAAAATACCGGTGTAAAATATGAAATTTGTAAAGGTTTTGATGTGTAGATCTTTTTGTAGTTTTGGTTTTTACACTAGTGTATTTTATTTAGAAGTTTGTGGTATATATGTTGTTTTTGGGGTTTTACACTAGTGTTTTTGTGTAGCAGGGTTTTTGTGTAGCAGGGGTTTTGGCAGGGAGTTGATGTGAAGGAGATGATAGGGGTCCGATCATGGTTTTTGGGCGGTGGTCGGAGGTTTCAGAAACAGATCTAACGAAGAAGATGATGTTTGATGGATGATGATGCTTATTCGAAGATGATGATGTTTGATGGACGATGATGCTTTATTCGAAGATGCTTTATTCGAAGATGCAGCAGGTTTTTTTTTTAAATAATGTGTAGTATGTTTTTTTATAAATGTTTGGTTATTACATTGATGTAATGTACATTTTTTTATAAATGTTTTGGTTTGCATTTTGTTGGAGTAGTTTGTGTATGGTAGATTTACATTGGTGTAAAAAACTATACCAGAGTAAATCATGGTGGATTACATCAGTGTAAATCATCCTCATCATATGTTTGTTTGGTATTTTTTACACCAGCATATTTTTTTGTAAATTTTGTGCATCCAGTTTACACTGGTGTAAGCATATTTTTTTGATTTTATAAAGATGTTTGGGCATATATAGATGTTTTAGTAAACACTGGTGTAATTTGCACCAGTGTAAATCATCCTTATCATATGTTTTGTTTGGTTTTTACACTAACATAATTTTGTAGAAGTTTGTGTATGGCAGATTTACACTGGTGTAAATAATTACACCAGTGTAAATTATGGTAGATCATCTCATCAGATTTTATTTTAAAAATATGATTTTTTTAATAATTAAATAAAAAATTAAAATAGTATTATAATATTTATTTTCTCTTTCATGGTCTTTTTACCTAAATACCCTTTATTGTACTTTTTTATATTAAAAAATTAAAATAGTATTATAATAACTTTTTAATTGGCATGTAAAGACAAAAAAACCTCTAGATTAAATCCTAACCATAGGATCATCACAATCAATGGTCCACAAGAGTTCTCTAGTTCTCACAACTCAATGAGGTTCTCACACGATCCTAACCCTATATATATATATATATATATATATATATATATATATATATATATATATATAGGAAGGTTCCTGTAGGAAAATTGATTTGTGTAGGAAGTGTAGGAAGTGTTTTCAACCATTGGATCTAGAAATGGATGATTGAGATTAAAAGTTTGGGTTTGTTAAGATTCTACTAATTATATTTTAATAAATAAGAGTAGGATGGTCCAATAAGTGTTTTAAATGAGGGTAGTAATGTCATTTTCTTGTATTTTGATATATAAACCATTTGACTCTCACCCTTAAATCATGCCCCCCATCTCTCTCTCATCTTAATTTTAATCTTAAATATTATTAGTGATTATAATCTCTCTCATACATTCACACTTGTTCATTTTCCAAAAAGAAAAAAAAAACAAATAGAACTACAAAACCTTCTTTGCACCGGTTATTCTTCGTCTTCTATAATAGTGGGTTTAACGTAATAGTGTTTTTTTGTTGATCTAACCAAATAATAGTGTTTTTTACAAAACATGATTCGTATATGTTAAAAAACACTCATGATTCGTTTTTAAAACACTATTGATTCGTATAAAACACTACTGATTCGTTTAGTAAAAAACAGTTTATAAAACTCTACTGATTCGTATAAAACACTACTGATTCCTATCTGTTAAAAAACACTCATGATTTGCATCTGTTAAAAACACTCAGGTCCTGATGTGAAATGCTTGGTTTTTTCATATGAAATTCAAAATTCAATTCATAATAATGCTTTGAATCGATATATGTATGGACAACACCCATAAAAAAGGATATAGAGATCGTATTAATGAAAAACCGAAAAAGGCTATGAGGATCCTGGGTTTGAGAAGTGGGTGAAAATTTGATTAATAAATTGGTAATGATGATAATAGTTGATATTGAATGAGTAAATGACTACATAATTAATTTGTATTGAAGGTGCTAAATTAGTGGGATTTGGAAAATTAAAAATTGATGAAAAAGTCTTAAATGCCCTTAATCTCAAAAGTTGATCATATGGTCATAAATCTTTCCTACACTTCCTACACAAATAAATTTTCCTACAAGATCCTCTACCTATATATATATATATATATATATATATATATATATATATATATATGTGTATAGTATAAGGTTATATTGGAAACCCTTGTTATATGGTAAACTCTAACTTCCCGACTTTTTTTTTATTTGAAAATTTTAGGGTATGTAATATACATGATTTTAAGCATTTTGGGCCAAAAAAATGGAAAAAGCGCCGAGCCATTTTTTTAAAAAAAATAAAAAACCGTCTTAAGGTAACAAATGGTTAACACGTGTTAGTTTCGCTTAACATGTGTTAGTCAAAACTTTATTCTTTTTTTTTAAAAAAAAAAACTACTCGGCGATTTTTTTGATTTTTTTGGCTCAAAATGCTTAAAATCATTTATATTACATGCCCTATTTTTTTAAAAAATAAAAAAATTGGAAAGTCAGAGTTTCCAAAGTTTATCATATAACAAGGGTTTCCACATTATCCTTTCCCTATATATATATATTGCTATGAGTTAGGTTGAATTGCTGTTTTTGGAAATGATTGTTGTCAACTTGTCATTATGCTTGTTTTGTTTTGCAATTCGGGATGGTAGTTTCTTGTCATTTATGAAGCTCGTATCACTGCTAGAATAAGAATTGGTGAATCTTTTGTGTTTCCCGAATCTTTAACATTTGTGTTTTTTAGGGTTTAGAGAAACAAAGATCTAGATTATCAGTGCAGTAATATTGTTTTTTGTAATCATAATATAGGCATGAGTTATTTTTTATATAAATAAGTTGAACATGAACAAGTGTTTACGGGTAAGCCGAACCTAGCATAATAGTATTTTTCATAGACAGAAGAGAATCGAGTATTTGGTCATAAGTTATTATGTTATTTTCATGGACAGAAGAGAATCGAGTAAATGTGTATTTTATATAGTTAACGAATTCTTATACAGTTCGTTGTGCAAATAAGTTGCTTTATATGTAGTGTTTTGAGCTAGCTTATAATTCTTTGTCATTGATGATTGGTTTGATGTTTTAATTTGATGATGTTTTAGGATTATAATTATTTGTAATTCTACTATGCTCTGACAACTTCAGGTGACCCTCTGCACCTGCCGACAAAGAAAGTCACAACTAGAGAATGATGATAGTGGTCTGGACTCTGGAGACTCAGCCGCTGCCTCCGTCGATGGCGGCTTCCAATGGTGATTCCTAATGACAGAAGGGAATCAGTGGACTCAAAGGTATTTGTAGTTGTTCTTTCACTTACCTATATTATGTTTCTCTAACCTAGATCGCTTTTACATTCTACAATTTACGTAGTGTGTTTTGAGAATCCGTTCATCATTCATCACATTTTGCTCGCATTTGTTTCTCTTTCGTATGTTAGTTGTTACACTAATTCAACTTGATTTGGTTTGTTGCTGATATGTTTGACAAAATTATTGTTAAATCTATGTTATAATTCCTGTTAATTGATTTAGCTTTTGGCATGGGACTTAATAAAATAAGATGGTTAGTATTCATTAGTATGTTTAGCTTCTATGATTTGGGTCAGTGGGAACATGGTTTGTGTCTGGATAACATCTGTTAGATTCAACACCGTAGAAGAAGGGTGTGTTTTTAAGCTTCCATAATGTATAAGGCCAGCCGGGGTGGTCCGTGATGGCCACCCCGTGATGGCGTGAAGCCCGCGAAACATTGGCCAGCCTTAATTTTTCATGGCCGTGAACTGTTTTTCCGTGATGGCCATCGCGTTGGCTTTGGCCAAAATATGACCGTTGCCCAACGGTCATTTGACCGTTTTGAGGGTTAAAAAAATTAATTTTCAACCAAAATCTCTCTCTCTCTCTCTCTCTCTATATATATATATATATATATATATATATATATATATATATAACTTTCAACCAAAATCAATACCACCAACAATCATAACTTACATCCAACAATCAAAGAAGCAAAAAAAATATATATCAAATGGAAGGCCCCTTATGTCCACTCTACTCGTCGGGTTCTTAGATGGAATTTTTCGCAATGGTTTGCGAGGCGGTGCAACATCAAAATACGGAACCTCTAAAGAAAAGAATGGTGCACCGTGATCAGTGGGGGACAAGTGATGTTTTGATGAACGATTACTTTGTAGAAAACCCAAAGTACAACGACGAGGTGTTTAAAAATCGATTTCGTTTATCAAAGGAATTATTTTTAAAGATTGTCGGGGACATCGAAGCTAAGTTTGAATGGTTTCAAATATGGTATGATGCTAGGGGGAATAGGAGCTTTACGGCGATACAAAAATGCACATTCGCGATTCGTCAACTTGCTACCGGTAACGTTCCTGGCGAATATGATGAATATTTTAATATGTCTAGTAGAATTTCAAGCGAGTCTCTTCACTATTTTTGCAATGCTATTATTGATTTATATGGTAAAGAGTATCTCCGAAGACCGACTAGACACGACATTACATGTTTGTTCGCCGCACATGAAGCTAGATGGCATTTTCCCGGTATGGTCGGTAGCATCGACTGTACCCACATCGAATGGAGAAGTTGCCCAAAGGGTTTGCGATGTCAGTTTATGAGAGGTGAACATAAAAACCGACGATAATGCTCAAAGCCGTTGCGTCGAATGATTTATGGATTTGGCATGCGTACTTTGGTTCCCCCGGCTCAAACAACGACATCAACGTTCTATATCAATCATTGCTTTTCGATACAGAGTTACAAGGAACCGCCCCGACGTGTCCGTTTACGGTGAACGGACGACAATTTAGACGTGGCTTCTATCTTGTTGATGGCATCTACCCCCACTACTAGAAAAAGGGCCTTCCTTGATATTTTTTTTATGACATGCAAAAGTGCATGTCATAAAAAAAATGTCATCTTTGGAAAAAAAAAATGTTAATTTCTTGACGTTTTTTTATGCGCGTCAATAATTTACGGTCATAAATTAAAAAAAACATGTTAATTTCTTGACGTCCTTATCATCTTTCTTATCAATAATTATTTTAGCAGTGATGTTAAGTTCTTTGATTATTATAAGTTTTTTTAATATAAGTTTTGTTAACAATGATGAGTGTGTACGACATTTGTAGCTTTGAAGATTTTTGATCAGTTTTGTTAGTTCAAGTTGTTGATGCTCATGATTTTGTTATACCTTTGTTATGACACTTGTCTAGATTTGTTTACCTTACCTGAAATATATGATATTATTTTTGTTTTTGTTTTAAAGTGAAAATTTGAAGATTTTTGTGAGAATTATGAAGCTAAAATTGTTTATCTCCTCATTTTTGTTTTTACCTTCATTGAAATATATGCTATGATTTAAGCAACTGAATGCATTTTTTGATTTATGGTGAAAACATTGAAGGCTTTGTAGGTAGTATGAAGCTAAAATTGTCTATTTGCTTTGATTCTGAATTGATAATGAGCAGGTTAACTCATTGTAGTGTTTTGTTTTATAATAATTATTTATAATTTTGAAATCATTTGTAGGGAAGTGATGCATCAGTGCTACTTGATGACACTGCAAATTTCACAGGAGAAAAACAGCTCGACCTAATAACAATTCACTGAGAGGATTTGATGTTATTGACACCAACAAAACTCAACGAGAGAGTTCATGCCCAGGAGTTGTCTGATGTGTTAGCAGCTGCTGCTCGCGATTCCGTTGTAGCTGTAAGAACCATAAACACTTCTTATTAGTTTAAAATATACAACATTGTTATAATCAGTAATGATATACAAGTCATATCAGAGAAACACTTCTTGAAGCAGTAATTGTACTAATGACATACAGGTTGTTTATTTTAGTTGTTTTTACATATATGTAATTATATACTCCGTATATAATAAGATATAATATATATAAAAGCAGGGACTATATTCTATAATATGAACTGTATGCTTGTATGCTCAACAGTGAAGACAATGTGATGATTTTGGACCAAGTAGTGAAGTAGGTTTGTGGGTGATGTTGAGGAAGATGAAATTAGGGCCAGATTCATCTGTCTCACCGCTTAAGATATTTAACTGTTTTATTTACTGTGGTTAGTAGGGTAGTTCCTTTGTAACGGTATGATATTGGTGACTACTTGACGCAATAGTGTCATACAATTCGTTCATTTTGATTGTTTTTACCTAGATAGATAATATGATGTAATTTTTATAAAAATAGGGCCTGATAGGCTATAACATAAACTATATGATCAACAGTGAACATAATAAGTGACAGATATATGCTGTGTTTTTTTGTTCACAATTATCCAGTCTTATGTACTGTTTATTGTTTCCAGAATCTTTTAGCAATTACTTCAGCAACTATGGAGAATTAACATATTCTGATATAATGATGGATAAGATGACTAGTTGACCCTGTGGATTTGGATTTGTAACATTTGCTAACCAAGCTGATGCCGATAAAGTCTTGGAGCAAGATCATGTCATAAACGGAAGACCAGTAAGACACACATCTATTATACTATTAGAGGTTCTAAAATGGACAGGTTGATTGGGGGTCAAAACGGGTAACTATTAGTACGGGTCAAATCGGTTGACCTGCAGGCACATATATATTCATCATTTGATTGCCATAAGTATTTAGTATATTAAATACGATATTACAAAACTATATTTTTGAAATAAAGGGTTAGGGAATGCCGAAGCTAGCGAAATATTTTACTTTGTTTCTTCATGGCCATCCAAATATGTATCCTGTTTCATTCATTCTGGTTCCGGATTAAAAATGTCAAATGATGAAAATGTTTTTAAATTTTTCCATACAGACAACGCTTTTAACCTATAACATGGTGACACCCCATCAAAGGTAAGTTTGTCTTTTCCCAAGTTTAAGGGTACATGTTTTTAGTTGGATTGGTATAAATGATTACAGAAACATACTTGAGTGGCATATGAAACAGCTTCAATATATGGGTGGTTTTAGTGAGAAAAGTTGGAAACTTGGGGTGATGATCTCTTAATAATAACTTAATATTTGAATATAGCAATCTGGGCAGTTATAAGCATTTGAATAGACTTTGTGCAGCCTTTTTAAGTTTAGACTTGTTTCCTATTTAACATCTTTACCAATTAGACCAGTTGGAAATAAAATATAAATTAAACTTCACTCATTTTAGATAGATTGTTCAAAATTGTTGCCTTGAAGTTTGAACTGACATGTATATGCTAGTCAATTTTTATGCTTTTTAATGTGTTCTTGAATTAGGTTGAAGTGAAGAGAACAGTTCCTAGAGAGAATACACAGGGCAGTAGAGGTGTATCAAGAAGAAAGAAAATCTTTGTTGATGGTATACCATTGACTTTAACGGAAGGTAGGATGCCATATCTTGATGTTATCTTCTATGGATTGATTAAATTATGGACTCTTTAACAATATTACTTGTATTTTCATTGTGCAGATGAATTAAGAGAGTATTTCTCTAATTATGGTGAATTACCAAAGAGTGGAGGTTTGTTAATTTTTTTTGTAAGTTTTTGTTATACAAGTCATATAAGCCATTTATCAGACTGAACACAACCATGATAAACACACCTAGTAAGCTGAATACAACCATGATAAACACAACTAGGACTTGACATGAAATCTAACAAGAAGTTTTGAATTATGTTTAGGCAACTTTTGACCTTTACATTTTTGATATTTCTAATGCAGGAGAAAAGTAGAAAAGCTAAGAAAATTCGTGCACAAAATAGTTTCACATATATAAATTGGTGCGGCTACAACCTGCTCCCCTTCCTGCATCCTCTTCCAAAAGTTAGTGTTCTGTTTAGTTTAGTGACGAAGCTTAAAAGTTTAGATTCGTCGGGCCGAAAATATTAGAAATTAAAATTACAGTCCTGCCCCTGGTTGAGTTTTTTTTTTTTTTTTTTTTTTTTTTTTTTTTTGCAATAGATCTGTTTTGTTAAGTGTTGTTTGTAATTAAGTGATGTTCGTTGATTGTGAAACTGTTAGGTTTATAAAAATTTTTGTTTGATTAGATGTTCGTTAATCACTTTTAAGCAATTAAGCGTATGTGTATGTTTTAAATTAACAATGCTGCAACATTACAAAAAAACACAGAAACATTAAATTATAACCAAAATGTTTGTAAGAGAAACAATCTATAAAATTCTTTAGACATATCCATACACATGTGAACATCAAATTGTTGTTCTATGCCTTTGATCATCGATCTGTTGTTCTGCACCAGTGATGTGAACATGATCAATGCTGTATGTAAAATAATATTTTTCTTATTTTTTAATGCGTAGTGTCCATGCCAGTCGGGAATCACAGAATGTGGATTTTACGTCATGAAACTTATGAAAGAGATAGTGCAAGGAGGAGTCGAAATATTGGGCAATGTAAGTTATGGCAAAAAAACGTAGTGTTGTGTTATGATTTATGTAAAATGATTGGTCGACCTCGATTAATGTATTAATTTTATTGTTGTCTCAGGTTGGGGGAGGATCGGATCATTACGGGATGAAGACATGGATGCCGTTCGCGAAGAATGGTCAGGCTACGCCGCAACATTTATTTTCAAATGATCCAAACTTGTTTGTTTGAAGGCAATGTAATGTCAATACAATATTTTTGTAAACGGTAAACGTCTCGGGTTAGTTTGTAATTTGATAAATATGGCCGGATTATATAATGAAATGATGTTTTTGTTATTAACCCCTGAACCGTGATCTTATGATCTGAAAAACTGAGAATAGGTTACCTTGATGATGTAGATTAATGTTCCAAGATCAAAAATAATCGGGGAGAGATTTGATAGTAAACGGGTTTGGAGGGACAAGAGCACAGTGTTGAGAGTTTGAAAATAATGAAGTTTCACTCTAACTGTTAACTATATATATGTCTTTCTAATCGTGTGAAACAAATTTTCTATTCGCATGAGATATAGGCGAATGGAATCTATTCGCTTAAAATAACATACAGATGCAGCTACTCGCTAGACCAAGCAGCGAATAGACATTCTAATCGTCTATATAAGACAAAGCCCCTATTCGCCTCTTAATAATAGCGATTAAGATGTAATCACCACTATATTTGCACGAATAGGCCATAATCGCCCAAAACCACTAGCGATTAGAACACTAAGGACATAAGCTTTTCACACAAATTACCAAAATGCCCCTGCAGCACCAAAACTCACATTTTTGACCCGTTAAGGTTCAACACATGCGTTTTTCACCCCGTTACAACACATGACACTGATGACGACTCATATCTTTGAAAAACTTTCATTTTCAACCCCTGTACTTAAGAGAAAGTACGGTTTTGACTCGGCAAAAACACAATTTTCAACTAGTTGATTTTCGGCATTTTATTTTTGAAGAAGTAAGATTACAATGGATTAGGATTCCATCATCGGCAATCAAGAATGATTAACTAAGCATAAATAAACCAAAACGGGAGATCAACTAACTGTACAACATCATATTTTTGCGAGTTTCAACGGTTAGGGAATCATATCGGTGTACGGACTTTACTAGAACCCTTATATTTTCAGTTTTTAGTTTAAATTACCAATAGGCATCCTACAACAACTGCCGATATTGTTGTCCACCTAAACTCAAAATCAAGTTTTATCGCTAGGCACATTAGATACGTTAAGGTAATATTAAGACTGATGTACAAGGTGTTCCCCGCCACGCGACACATTCCTGTATCAAGTCATGCACAAAGCTTCCCCGTAACCGGTGAGTAAGCTGTTGTCATCCGTATTTTACAAGGAATGGACTCAGTGGTGATCAGGTCTGCAGAAACGCTACAACAGAGAGACCAGTGAGATCCAAACCAGGGTTCAAGACAAATACCGTATATTTGATTTTTCATGGTACGATGCTTTAGGTATATGATTTGATACCTTAGAGCGAATTCTCTTTGAGAATAGGGTTTTGGCATATACGAATCTTTTTGCTCTTTTAGGATTCCCGGACGTCTCCTGATTAGGATTTATTCTATTTTTTGTTTTGTTTTTTTTTTCAGGAAACGTCATAGAGGCGGCTCGGTTGTAGGCTGCGAACCCAACGTACGACACGTGTGCCACTCCTATTTATTCTGAGAGACGTCCAGTTCACCCCGGATGAACCAACCTCTTAAAGACCATGAAACCTCGGATTTTGACATGCTATCAAACGAGATTTTGGTACCAAGACCATATGCCAACGCACGTTGATCCACACATGTTTCAGTTGATTTAGGTTTATATCACCGTGTCGAACTTGGAAATGATTTTGAGTCTACCGACACATCATTGTAGAGGCTACCTATCAGTTCCAATATTTTTAAGATGATAAGAGTCCAGACAGTCCGACTGATTGGTTAATATCATCTTCCCATATTCACCAAAGAAACTCATTTTTGCATTTTTCATATTTTTTTTGAATTTTTGCATTTTCTGATGTTTTTGTATTTTTCTAAATTTTCTCCCCCTAAAAATCTTAAAAATTTGCAAAAAGACAATATTTTTGGATTTTTCTTATTTTTTTAAAGAAAAATATTTACAAAAACGATTACTGATGAGGATCTAATCTTGCTTAACTTTAATGTCGTTTAAGATTAACAAGTGCTCAAAACGAGGACCGTTAAAAGCTTTGGTGAATAAATCGGCACGTTGGTAATCCATGTGGATATTGACAATTTCGATAAGTTTCTTTTCATAGCAATCGCGTATGAAATGATACTTAACCAAGATATGTTTTGCCTTGGAATGGTTAACTGAGTCTTTAGCAAGAGCTATAGCGGACTCATTGTCACAGTGAATGGGAGTATTAAGAAATTTCAAACCGTAGTCTCTCATTTGTTGCTATATCTAAAGAACCTGGGAGCAGCAGCTCGATGCTGCTACATATTCCGACTCGCAGGTGGATAAGGCTACTGAGGCTTGCTTCTTGCACTGCCACGAGACTAGTCTTGGTCCCAAAAACTGGCATCCAGCCGATGTGGATTTTAAGTCTGTCTTGCATCCGCCATAGTCAGCATCACTAAACGCGAAGAGGTCAAACTTATCATCATTAGGGTACCATAGACCTTTAGTCGGACAACCCTTTAGATAACGTAAGATCCTCTTCACAGCAACCAGGTGGGACTGTTTCAGCCTTGACTGGTATCTTGATAGTAGACATGTCGCGAACATTATATCAGGTCTTGATGCAGTGAGGTACATGAGTGAGCCTATCATAGCTCGATAGAGAAAAGGATCAACGGTTTGTCCTTTCTCATCAGGCCCAATCCCGTGATTGGTCTGAATCGGTGTGCCTACTGGAGTAGAGTCTTCCATATGGAACCAGCTCAAGATGTCAGCAACGTATTTTTTCTGGTGGATGAAGATCCCCGACTCTTGTTGTTCTACTTGTAGACCGAGGAAGAATTGCATCTCCCCCCATCGAGCTCATCTCAAATTTATCCTGCATAAGCTTTTCAAATTCCCTGCACATGACATCATTAGTAGACCCAAAAATAATATCATCAACATAAACCTGTACCAGAAGACGGTCACCACCCTTTTCCTTGGTGAATAAGGTGCAATCCACGAGTCCACGTTTGAACCCGTTGGATATCAGATAGTTGCTAAGCATTTGGTACCATTCACGCGGAGCCTGATGGAGTCCGTACTACGCTTTGTTCAATTTGTAAACTTTTTCGCGATGAAGCGGATCCTCAAAACCCGGTGGCTGAGCAACATATACCTCTTCCTTCGCGACACCATACAGAAAAGCACTTTTCACGTCCATTTGATACACCTTAAACCGTTTGTACGAAGCGTAAGCTAAGAACATCCGGATAGCTTCAAGGCGCGCAACTGGAGCGTATGCTTCGTTGTAATCTATTCCTTCAATTTGACGGAAGCCGAGGACAACTAATCGAGCCTTGTTTCTGATAATCACCCCGCGGTCATCCCGTTTACACTTGTAGATCCACTTTATTCCAATTTTCTTTGAGCCTGGAGGTAAGTCAACTAAGTCCCACACCCCTAGCTTTTGGAACTGCTGAAGCTCGGCTTGCATTCCTTCAATCCATGGTTCTTCCCTCAGTGCCTCTTGCACAGTTCTTGGTTCAGTTTGAGAAACATATAAGGCGAAGGACCAATCGTTCTGATGACCTGCTTTCCTGATTTCCGAGTAGAGTGCCAAGGTACCTGTATTGTCACTTGGACTAGCATTTCTGAGCTGACTACGCGTCATGAATCTGCTAGCCGGATCACCAATCACATTCTGCATCGGATGAGTGTCGTGAATCCAAGATTCCGGATGTGTCGGCACTGGATCATCCAAATGCAGATTAAGGTTCTCCAAACCTTGAGATAAATTTGTCTTTGCGGCGCTTGAACTGGAGGGAGCAGCGGGTTGCATATTAAAACCCGAGAGATCGATCCGAAGACCTATCCCTGGAGCTGCTGAAGAAGAAGGACCAGCTTGATTGTTTCCTGTCGGATTAACTGGAGCTGTAGTGGTAGATTCACTATTTCCAGCAAGTTCTTCGGTAATAGTTTCGTGAGACTCTGCAAAATCGTCGTCTGAATATGAAGATTCGAGAACCTCGGCTGACGCTTCCTGAAAGACTTCCTCAACTTCTGTTGCTGCGGTTTTACCAGGGGGACCCGTGGATGCAGAGGCATCAGATGGTGCAGGCGCAGGTGCATTCACCACGATCGAACGCATTAGCGGTGAGCTAGCTGCGTTTTCACATTCGTAATACATTTTCGCTACAGCATCATCTACCAAATTCTCCATGTTGAAGGAATCAAATAGACTCTTATAGTCGAACAACCAATCAGGTCCAACACCAGATGCATTGGCAGTATAACATTGAACATCGACATTAAGCCACTCTTCAACGTTGTTGGTTCTTTTGTTGTACACTCTTTTATTGGGAGTGTTGTAACCAACAAAGAAACCTTCTTCTGCCTTTGCACCAAACTTCCCATCAGAATGTATCATGGTGCATGGAGCTCCGAAAGGTTCCAGAAACTCTAAGTTCGGTTTCCTGCGATTCAGAAGCTCGTAAGAAGTCTTGCCAAGCTTCTTTACCGTTAGAACCCTATTTAGAGTGTAACACGCGCAGTGAACTGCCTCGTTCCAGAAGATCACAGGCAAGTTCGAGTCTGCGAGCATTGTTCTGTGCCTCAATAAGAGTCCGATTCTTTCTTTCTGCAACCCCATTTTGTTGAGGAGTGTATGGTGCTGTGAATTCATGATGAATACCCTTTTCTGCACATAACGCCTCTATAGCATGATTCTTGAACTCTGTCCCATTATCGCTTCTGATCCTCCTAATCTTTAGCTGATATATATTTTTCAGTTTAGTAAACAGATTCTTCAAGTAATCAAAAGTTTCACTCTTGTGCTTCATGCACACGACCCAAGAAAACCTAGAGTAGTCATCCGTAACCACTAAGCAGTATAAGTCACCGTTCTTGCTCTTCCGATTGACTGGGCCAAACAGGTCCATGTGCAGTCGTTCGAGAGGTAGACTAACTGAGTTTGTCTTCTTAGGCTTGTGAGACTTCCTTTTCTACTTCCCTTTCTTGCATGAGAAACAGACGTCGTTTAGGTGAAAATTCTTAACAGAAACACCTTCCACCAGTTGATTCTGAACCAGATGGTTCATTTTTCTTAAGTGGATGTGCCCCATTCGTCTGTGCCACATGATCGATTCCTGTTCTGTCCCCTTAGACATAAAACAAGTGACTTGACCTTTTGCTGTCACAGCTCGACTCATATCCAGGACGTATAAGTTGTTGACCCTGGGTGCTGAGATCATGACCCACTCTTTCGGTATCTTAAAACCAGGTTTCAGAATGAAACACGCATTGTCATCAAAGAACACGGTGAACTTCTTGTCACATATCTGCGAGACGCTCAGCAAGTTGTGGTCTATTTGTTTGACAAAGCTTATCTTTTCAAAGCTTACAATACCATTACTCATACTGCCTTCTTTTGTGATATAACCCCCTTTATTACCAACAAAAGCAACATACCCCCCGTTGATATTCTTTATGTCAAAAAGCAGGGATAAGTCGCCTGTCATGTGCCCTGAAGCTCCACTATCAACAATCCATAGGCTGTTGATAAGGCCCTGTGGAACTCCCTACACAAACATTCAAAGTTTAGTGGTTAAGGGGGACCCAAGCCTTCACGGTCTTGGGTCTACCATCTTCATCTAATGTCAGAAAGTCAACCCATCTTCCATTTGGAGTTGGTGTTGTTTCCGATGGTCTGGCAGTGTTCTCACTTGCAGATGATTCTCCACTCTTGGTTGGTGACTTGGGTCTCCACACCTGTTCAGGTTTCTTTGGCTTGGGCTTCTTCTTCGCCTTGGTGCTAGAAGATCCAGCCTTAGATTCCTTTAGAGGAACAGATTTTAGATCCACTTCAGATTTTACTGTACGAGGAACAGCTTTGGGGTTGCCCTGTGGTTTAGCTGCAGCCTTTGCTGGTGGCTTAGGCGCTGCTTCAACCTTTGTGGGAACAGTGCTCACCCTCAGCTGTGGACCCCTGCCATCAACTGGCTTTTGGTTCATAGCAATCTTGTTGCGGTTATCATAAACAACCTGCTTTCCCTTTTGTTTCTCAGAGAGTCTAGGGGAAACGGGTTGCTTAGGTTTGCTAGAACTGGGAGGATCATCCACTTTGATCCTTTCTCGTCTCAATTCAGGGCACGCAGCAACTAAATGCCCACGTTCCCCGCATTTGTGACAGGATCTGTATTCTTCAAATCTAGGAGATTCGGACTTGTTCTCCTTTTTGTTCTTTTTGCTAGATGAACTGACAAATGAGTTTTTGTGCTTTAGATCCTCAAGTCATTTTCTTTGTTGATCGACTTGAGGATCGTCGTTTCTCTCATTGCCGCTAGATCTAACAAACTCAGTAACATGCTTCTTCGGACTTTTTCTTTGAGCATGATTTTGAGGATTAACGGTGTTTGTCTTTTGATTTTTCTTGTTATTTTCATTTGGCTGATTACCCTGGTCTTTTCTACCCTTACCCTTACCCTTCCTTTTATTCCAGGTTTCCTTTTCCACGGTAATGACAGATTCTTGCCAAATTTTGGCAATTAGACCACGGGCGATACATTTGAGAGGGACTTCCTCATCAGCATATACCTTTTCAGACCCTTTTAGTTTATAAAACACCTTAATCCGTCTGCCATCCTCGATTTGCACTTTCGGTACAAGTTCACTCAAGGTTTCAGTAGTAATAATATGGTTTTCAAGAGGAACATCTTGAGTTTTGACCGGTGCATACCTAGGAGGCTCATCAAGCTCATCGTCCGACGAGTCAGTGTCATACACACTAATATCATCAGCTTTCTCACTAAGATTGACAGCTTTAGCAGGAGTAGCAGCCTTAGTAACATCAGCAGGTTTAGCTGCTTCAGCAACTTTGGTCGCCTCTGCAGCTTTTGCTGCTTCAGCTGCCAAGTCCACAAGTTCCTCCTTCGGCAAGACATCAAAATTATGATTTTCAAATCTCACCGGAGGTGGACACTGAGAATATTTGGGACTAGTGGAAAAGCTTTCCTTTTCAGAGTGTTCAACTATGTGATCAAGAACATACTTGCAGTTTAGATAACTCTCAAGTTTCTTCTTGATCTTTTCATAGTCGCAGTTGACAATGGCCAATTGTTTCTTAGTGTCTTCTACCTCATTGATGTAATTATTGATAGCAATTTGCTTGTTAGCTAAGGTTTTTGACAGTTCAGAAACATCCTTCTTATAATTTTCAATTGTAGTTAGAAATTTTTTCTCCTTTTGCTTTAAGGAATCAATTGACCTTTGCAATGGACCAACATCAACTTTTAAATTCAGATTTTCTTCAGTTAGTTCTTTAATTCTGAATTTCAGCTGATGACACTCTACACACTCTAGTTTAGAATTAGAAGAAGAACTTACCTTGTTCGACGATTCAGTAATGGCCATCAATGCATAATGAGCTGCAGTCTTCTGAGCTCCAAAGAATTCGCCAAAGTTCTTCTCTGTGCAGTCAGCATCCACAAGAAACGATCTTTTACCGATCAGTGCATCTGCTTCAGCTAACAAATCCTCCAAATCTTCTCCCATATCAGAATCGCACTCCGAGTCACAGTCAGACGCTTCGGTTTCAGAAGTAATATTGTCAGACTGACTTGAAGTTTCTTCAACTTTGGCTGGTGCTTCAGACGCTTGTTGAGCAAAACATGCTGCACCACTAGGCCTGTAAACGAACCGAACGTTCATGAACTGTTCGTGAACTGTTCGGCGGGAAGTTCGTTTATGTTCGTTTATTTAGATAAATGAACGAACACGAACACAATTTTTTGTTCGTTTAATTAAACGAACGAACATGAACACACGTTTTGTTCGTTCATTTATGTTCATGAACGTTCGTTTATGTTCGTTTATTTCTGTTCATTTATGTTCGTTTAATTAAACTTTACTTTATTTTTATTATTTAATTCATATTATATTTTATACAATATATTTGATATGTTCTAAAATTTAATCCTAACCCTAACATTCTAAACATATCAGCCGCTCTCCACACTTCACAACCCTACCTCCCTTCTTCTCCACACTCCACAACCCTACTAATTTAGATTTTGTTTTGGCTGCATTGTGATGTATTAGACTTGGTTGAATTGTGATGAATCATTATTAAACTTGTTTTTGTTTGTGTTCATTAATGTTCGTTTATGTTCATTTGTGTTCGTTTATGTTCATGAACTGTTCGTTTAGGTTTTAATTGAACGAACATAAACGAACACGAACACGATAAATTTCTTAATGAACGAACACGAACACAAAAATGTGTTCGATTATGTGTTCGTGTTCGTGTTCGTGTTCGGTTAAAGTTAAATGAACAAACACGAACACGCCTGTGTTCGTGTTCGTTCGGTTCGTTTACAGGCCTATGCACCACCTTGAGGAGCTTCTTCTCCAGTGATCAGATGGTTCCAGTTGAAACCTTCATCATCTTGAATAACCAGGGCTTGTCCTTGATTGTTGTTTGTAGGAGGCCTCTGGTTCTGGTTCTGGTTATTACTGGGACAATAGCACGCTCAGTATTTGGTTGTGCCTGAGCTTGCTGCCTCTGATTCTGATTAGCTCTATTGTTGAAGGGATTATGATGTCCTTGCTGCTTCGGTCGGTCACATTCTCTTGCAAAGTGCCCTTTTGTGCCACAGTTGTAGCATGTGACCTTTGTTTTGTCGAACCCAAACTTGGTGTTGTTGTTTATCAGAACATCTCTCCTTCCCGTCCTGTCCATATACTCCTTTGCCCTTCTCACCACACTTGCGAAGTGCCACTGAATGTCTATCAGATCCATATCGTCATTATCGATCTGCGAGTAATCCTCCTGTGTAAGATGAGGATTCCCGATCTGTCCAGCGACCAGTCCACTGTAGGAGTTTACCAAGGTCGACAGTAGAGCCATGTGTTCTTGAGCTAGCTCTACCGTCACCTTATCTAAACCTGCGGTGTTCAGCTGCTCTGGGACTGGGTTGGTCCGATAGCCACCTTGACTAGAAGTTGATGCACCTCCATATCCACCATAACTTGAAGTTGGAGCCCCACCAAAACCTAAGGTAGAAGGCCCACCAAAGTTTGCAGTTGCCTGCGCTGGTGCTGCAGGATGAGAAAATGGGTTAACACCAAAATGATTAGTATTAAAATTCAAAGGATACTGGTTTGATCCGAAAGGATATGTTGGAGGAGGAACATCAGCTGGGGGACCATAATTGTCAAATGCATAAAATGGGTCCGGGCTAACCACAAAAGCAGTCTGTGGTTTGGTTCCACCCACACTAGTGTCCTGAAGAGGATTCCCATAATAGATACTGGGATTCTGTGGAATGAGCGCCTTGTTTGCTCTCCTGATCTCCTCTATCTCCTTGTTCTCCAGCTCGGTAATGAACTCGTTGATGGTGAGAGTCTGATAAGCATTGCTTGACGTCGAACCATTAATGCCAATGAGGAGGTAGCGCCTCAACAAATCTTTCCACAAGGTCTACAGATGAGTATAAGACCCCGTACTGATACATTTCAGACATCAGATGGTAGTATCTTGCAGTCATGTCTCTTAGTGATTCGTTCCCGATAGCATTTAAGTTCTCGAACTCCTTCTTGAGTTGATCCATCTTAACCTTTCGAGTCTTCAGATTTTCCTCATTTCGCTCAGCAAGTGCTAACCAAAGCATCTATGATGTAGTGCACTGAGCGAATTGATGAAGTATATCCTTAGGAAGAGCTTGCTTCAAAGCTGCCATCGCCTTCTTTTCATAGTTATACTTCTTCCTCTGATCTTCATTCATATCTTCTAGTGAGATCGGAGTATTCGAATTCTCAACCATCGGCCTACTGTACCCTATCTCTATAGCTAACCATACGAGACCATCGATGCCCTCAACATACGTCTGAAATCTGCCCTTCCATCCATGGTAGTCGAACATGTATTGCAGTTTCGGTGCCCTATTAGAACTACCCGTCTCTAAGTCACTCATGAGAACGGAAGACAGATGATTCGTCTGTGAGTTTGCAGCAGCCGCGAGTGCCCAAGGATTTGCATTCATTGCCTGTTGTTGAGCCGCTAACGCCCACAGATTGATTCCAGCAACATTCGCTTGCATTTGCGCTTGTTGCATCCGTTGCGCATTACGCTCGGCTGAGAATTGCCAAGGGTTTGTGGGTACGTTTATTTGATTGTTCATTTGTTGATTATATTGTTGCCTTGGTTGGTTCAGATGTCCCCACGGGTTTGCCATATGTTTAAATTCGTTAAAAGTCCGATACTTAGTCAATTTTTCAGTTTCAGGTCCTTAATGGCGAATAGGAACTCTATTCTGGTGTAAAATGGCGATTAGGGTTTTGTAGGGGTGAGTACAGTTGTAATCACTAGTATTACACGCGATTAGGGTGTAATTGCTAGTGAACAGTTGAGCGATTAGAGTTTTCAGGCGAGTAGGACCCTTTTAGGCGATTAGGGTTCTATACCATATAAGAAAATGGTGATTAGAGCCCTAATCGCATGTAAGTCTGGCGAATACCCTTATAATCGTGTGATATATCTTCTACTCACCTATACAATAGGCGATTGTAAGTGACAGCTCTGTGTAATCTATAGTTCTGATCTGTAACCTCACTTTTGCTCAAAAACCACCGTTTTTGCCTCAAAATCTTATCCAAAACGATGTGTTTAAACCCCAAATGATTGGAAAAGTTTCCAAAACAATTTTAGAACAAAACCTAATCAAAAACACACGTTTTCATCCATAAACACACACCAAGAATTTGAAAATAAGGGTTTCTATGAAAAACTCAAAGTTTCAAACTTCAAAACAGGTTTTTGCTTAAAAATCACAACTTTCACACAAAAACCTACCTGTTTTCACTCGTTTTTGCTATCAAAACACTCGTGATAAGAGCCTCGGCTCTGATACCACTTGTAGGATCGACGAACGTGTCACCCGACAATCACGAGGGTTGTATTCAAGGTGCGGAATCCCTTGGATATGTCTCAATAACATAAACGAATATGAAACAATGAACAACGAGTAATTAAACACACAAATGGGTCAAAGATTCACGTTTATATCATTAAAACAGAGCACGAGTGTTACAATGATCAAACCTAGCAATCTCAGACCTGGGGAGGGTGTTTTGAGAGTGTGTTTGGCAAGAACTAATGATTAGGGCAATGATTGGGCCTATTTATACCTCCCGTACTCGTACAGGTCAGTATAGGCGAGTAGGAGCTATAAGACATGTAAAACTAGCGATTGGGCCGTAATCACTAGTAGAAACTGGCGAATGGAGGCCTACTCGCATGTAGGAACATGCGAGTAGAAGCTAATCGCCTATATTATTTCCTAATCGCCTGTAATATCCCACACACCCCAAAACGCGTATAAACGTCTCCAAACACCCCAAAACACGTCCAAACAACATATATACTAGCCTAGGGACATCATGCACTTACATATGACACTCTTTTCTTACATGCATTTACGACACGCCTTTATGACACTCATTTTGCGTGTCATGCTTTTTTTACCTATTTTTTTTTTTTTTGCAAGATTAGTAATAACCCTGAATTTATATTTATATTTATAATAACAAAATCAATAAATTTGAAAATAAAATTGCATATATTATATATACCACCAAAAAACCCATTACAACATAAGCATTTGTTGAATCCTACCACAATTATTAAACGGTTACAAAAATATTGTGTCAATACATTACGTTATTCTAGACCTAAACATACAAATCACTTGAAAATGAAGGTTGCAGCATAACTTGTCAATTCTTCACGAATGACATCAATATCTTCATCCGTGTAAGCATCTACTCATCCCCTAACCTGTGACAACAATTAAATTAATAAGATAAAACATGAAAGGTTAAGGTTTATGATGCTTTTAGTTTCAAGAAAACAAGGGTTGCTATAATTTTTCTATCTCTACTTGACCAATATAACAACTATTGAAAATTTACCATCTAACCCGTTACCCACCCCGTCCATTTTCCTATCTCTACTTAACCAATATAACACACATTGAAATTTACCTTTTCGATACGTCACCCAACCTATCCATTGGAGACTCGATGTTACCATTTTCAATGAGTTTTGACCCGTTTGATCCTACTTTGCCATGTCAGTGGCAATGTCCATGTCAGCATATAACATCTAAATAGCAAGATGTTGATTAACAAATATATATAGTAGAAAACATGCAATAACAACCATACTAAAAGGCAACTATCAAGTAAGAAACATGATAGCAGCATACAACGAAAAACACTACAACAAAGATTATGCATTGATACCATTGCCAGGACTCTTTTAATAATAAACATCCGGAAAGCATTAAAAGTGAAGGATAAAATATCAAAAAGCTGAATGACTTGAAACAAAAAATGCAAACCTTTAAATTCCATTGCTATTTGCAAGTTGATTAGTAGAGTAGAAGAAAAGGCACCTAGTGTTGTAATATCTACGGCCAAACCAAACCACATGTAATTACTCAAGATGAACATATATGTCAAAAGACATGGTCAAGCGGGTCAAAATTTGTAAGCGGAATTTAATCAGAATTTACAGCTTTAGTCGAGCTAAGCTCGAGCTCGAGCCTAGCTCGAGCTCGAGCCTAGCTCGAGCTAGAGCCTGGTCGAGCTTGGGTTCCGCTCGGCTCATGTGCACCCCTAGATATACATCAAATTTTCCCAGTCCAACATTAATTTGGACAATGATGCTCTCCGCCAAAGATATCAATTCTATACACAAAAGATTTAAAAAAAATAGATGATTTTACACAAAACACTTGGTGTTTGCTTGAATAAAAAGGCAATAGATTCATAGTCAATTTAGTCATAGATCACTTCTTTGTAAGAATTCTATCATGATATTAACTGTAGCAACTTGTTTATAAACACAATTTCACACTTTATATCGCTAGATGAGTGTTCTTATTTCTTCATAAACTAAATTATGATTTATGGAACTGTTTCATAAAAGGGTTAGCAATAAATTAATTGTACATATGTCACACAAATTGATACGATCCAACCCAAAACCATGACCCAATCAATATTCTAGATCCAAATCATTAACTGATGACCCGGTCAAATATGCTTTCTAATTTTTAGCCACTATAGCTATGATCATGGTGTTACCGCTTTCTACATATTTACATTTCCTTGCATAATTTTAGGACCCATGTTTTGGTTGTCTTTTATTATAAATTATAATGTAATGGTTTTCATTCAAAAAAATAAGAAGAAAATTATTGAAGAAAAAATGTTTCTCTTCTCCTCTTGTGTTCTTGAGAGTTTGTAGGTTTTCTCCGTAAACCTATCAATTGGTGCTTTCATCGAGCCTTAGCCTTCATGGCTTTGGAAGAACTCAATGACTCCACTACTTTATCTCGCTTCGGCGGTTCGAATTAGAGGTGTTCAACGAATCGAATAACGAATTTTTGAATTATTTGAATCGAATTTCTCGAATTTTTTATGTTTTTACCTGAATTTGTATTCGATTCATATTCGCTTAAAATTTAATTTATTCTATTCGTATTCGATTCGAATAACAAACTCGAATTCGAATCGAATTCGAATAAATTCGATTTAGTTCAAATTCACCATAAATAACAAATTGTTTTACTTTTAGTTTTAAAACTAACACAAACTCATTAGTTTTAACATATAAAATACAAATCTACAAATTGATAAACAACAATATGTCAAATACGAAAATAGTAAAAATAGTAGAGAGTATACTTTGTTAGAGTTTTGTGATATATAGGGTAATTAAAGAGTTCAAATGAGAAGAAAATATTTTGTAAAAAGAAAAAGAACAAATTCTAACCAATAGGAAGCCTTTATTTAATAATTGTATTGAATGTTAAATTAATTATTATTTTTTGTAACTCCCTCTAAACTAGTTAAATAAATGAAACTTATAATTTATTTTTAAAATATTATCTTCCAAAGCAACCCTTATTTGAAGTAAAGGATAATTTCGATATGTGTAGGATGAATTTTTATATGTGTACGATAAACGTATGATAATCTCGATATGTGTAGGATAAACGTATGATAATCTCGATATGTGTAGGATAAACATATGACACTTTCGTTATATATAGGATGAATTTTTATATGTGTAAGACAAATTTTGATAATGTGTAAGATAAAGTGTTAATGACTATTTAATTAGATAGATGGTAATTAATGTAAGAAGAGTTAAACTATTAATATTTAACCATTATGTAACTTCTTCTTTTTGTTTTCACGTGAAGTTTTTTCTTATTTGATCCTCCCCCTATAAGGTAAATATGTAAAACATTGTTATGGTAAAAGTTGTAGACACTATGGGTTCTTAGAGTTTGACTAAAATTTAAACGTTATTTTTTCAATGTGTATACTTGTGTATATAATAATGTGTATGTGTGTGTGTGTATATTGATGCGTAAAATGTGTGATAAATTTATTTTAAGTCCAATTAATTTCAAATCAAGTTTTAAATGGGAAATACCCACTAAATCACACACTACCGGCAAGTGTACCGGTCGCAGTGTAGTAGAGCAGATAAGTCCGAGTATCAAACCGTGGACACTGTAATAGCGGCTCTCGGTACTAAGCTTTCGTCGAGTCCTAGTCTAATAAATTGGAGTGATGGTGATTTAATTAACTACTAAAAAAATATAATATTAAAGTAAATAAAATGCAAACAACTCAAACAAAGCAACGAACAAGTAGAACTGGATGAGATCAAATAATGAGAAATTGGCTACCTAGGTAAGAATCAAGGTGACTGACGTATAGCTCTCAGGATTGGATAAATGGGTTTTGGCTACCGGGATCTTAAGATACACTAAACTAGACCAACACTGGAACGCGAATCATTCTCCAACATGTCGCAATACTGAATCTAGGGAAGTGTGTAAACTCACCGGTCTCGGGTTCGGATCACCTCTCGGTCTCTCCAAACTATGCTAAGGTATCCTAAATCTGAATGTCCTCTCGGCCCCCTCAGAAACAATACATCCGGGATGTGTAAGGGATGCAAGGGATAGTTATTCTAACAGGTTTCTAACACAGGGTGCTAACAAAACAGGCATGCTAGGGGTGACTCACTCTCGTGCAGACCACGGTCCCGAATACCTACCAAGCTAGACACACTGACACCTAATCTCCTCTCGGTCTCAAAGGTGGTAGAATGCTAAATTACCAAATAATTAATTAAATTGTTTCTAGGGTTTACTACGTCTAGCAACCTCAAAATATATCAAAAACACTAAGTCTAAGATACTAACAAAATCCTAGATCAAAAGATACAAAATCGATTAAACTAGAATTAAGCGAAACAAAAATTAATATTCAGATATTAAGCACGCGTATACAAAAGAAACCTTATTAGAAAACCTTTACCAAAACATTATCCAAAACATTATATAAATCCAACCCGAAAATTATTATTCAATTGTCACTCATCATCAATACCTAGGTAGCACTAAAAGTTTAGCTACTCATAGTCATGGAAAGCGATGAAAACATAGGTTCAACAAAATAATAAAACATAGTATCAAGTGGTTGAAAACACAAAGTAATCATAAACCAAAACTAGTGTTTTAGATAAACGAACCGAAGCCTTCCTCTCCTTGAAATTTGCCTCTTAAATCCTTGATGCTTCTTCTGTTGACTTTTGATGTCTGCTTCTTTACGCCCGTCTAATTTCTCTGACTTCGATAGTATTATAATATGCGCTCCTTTCTGCCTCCTCGATGATATATTCTCATGTCCCTTTATAATCAACTTTGCGCCACATTTAATAATTGCTGTAGGGTTTTTTTTATCAAAATTTGGGCTTCACTTTCCTTGTCTTTTGTGTTAGCAAACAAACGATCCAAATCAATTGGACTTTAAGTCCATAATATTATTATTATTATTATTATTATTATTATTATTATTATTATTATTATTATTATTATTATTATTATTATTATTAGTAGTAGTAGTAGTAGTAGTAGCAGTAGTATACCCCAAGCTCGCATCTCAGGTGTTCTTGGCTCGACCAAAAATTCCCGTTTACGCTCCAACGACCATGATCACCTGCTCTCAAGTGTTCGTGTCCCGATTAGAAATCATTCGTTTTGAGCTCATTTTCTCCAAACACCTATAGAATAATAAAATAAATAGATAAATAATAAAAACGACTCAAGACTAATAAAAATCTAATTAAACGCTAAAATAAATAAAATAGACAGGTACAAGCCTAAAACTAATAAAACACTAATAAAAGGACTCGAAAAATGACTACAAAATATAAAGGAAATTAGATGTGTTTTGCAACACATCAAACATCCCCACACTTAAACCTTTTTCGTTCCTGAAAAAGACTGCAATGGAATCATAACCAGGACTCTTGGTTTCAAAAACTTTTAGGTTTATTAATTAAGATTTAATTACGCATCAACCAAAACTGCCGGTATTGTTGTCCACCTAAACCCAACCACCAGCTAATCTGGCCCCAATCATGTAAAGCAATTAAGTTCATGTTATTTCAATCAATCTGTGGGTCTCACACTCAAGATATCCGGCTTCACCTAATCCCACCTCAAGCTTTCGAGGCAAAGGTTAAACCATATAGATTTACCAACCACTGCAAACTAAACTCCCTAATGTATTAGAAATTAAATTTATGATGGATGATGGATGAAGTGTATGAGCTTAGACACATTTTTTCCATACCTAACCCAGAGGTTGTCTCAATCAGAGTCACTATCCCCAAGAGCGACAGCATGAGCTTCGGTATTTTTTTTTTTTTTTTTTTTTTTTTGGTCTAGCTCAATTGATGGAAATGTGGATATATTATTTTTTTTTATTTTTTTTTTTTGGCGCCACTTTTCACCGGATTTATTCTCATAAAAAGGATCAAGTGTGTCATTTAATTAATAATACATATGGGCTTTCAACCTACAGTGGTACCCCTAATTACCATCAGCGGTTTCAGTTCTATCGTTTCTCCTAAGATGAGACCCCACAAGATTTCATGATTTATTAAGGTATATTAAGACAATCATGGGAACCTTTCAAAGCCAGCTGGGCCTACCGACACATCTTAAGCAGACACGCTTTCAATCTGTTTATATTCTCATATATATAATATTTTGAAAACCAAAAATCCCAATTTTACTATCATTTTCCATATAAATTGCACAAAAAATCAGGGACTTTTTTTTTTTCAATTTTTCGATTTTTTTTTTTTTTCGACTCAACCTACAACTAAGCAAAATAAAGACGAAGTCTCCCATCCCCACACTTAGAAAGGCACAATGTCCTCAATGTGCTCCAGGATACAACGTGAATTAAAAATAAAAATGCAAAAATAAAATATATAACAAAATAAATGGAACGAACTCCCCTGAAATATGTGGCGATAGCTCGCAGAAAGTGTTATGTCCGTCCATCATCTACAGCCGTATAGCATTTCCTTCGCGGCCATAGTCAGAATCCTGCAAAAATAAACTAAAAAGAAAGTGAAAGTAAAATGACTCAATAACAAGTGAGATGCCTGTTTACAGAAAATAATTTTAAGATCGACCCCTACCCGAATGGAGATTGAGTACGGGCGGGGGAGATCCATTAGTGAAAAAGGCCAAGGCAATCTCACAAGACTCGATAAACAAAAAATAAATAAATAAATAAAAATAAAAAAAATTAAAATAAAGAAGAATGAAAATAAAATAAAAGAAAAATAACATACCTGGCGAATCATGATACAAAACTCTACACTTGGGTTCTTACTCGGAGGACCTAACCTGTACAATCACTCGAGATGAGGTTCGAGGCGGATAACCTCGACCTCATCCTCCTCCTCATTAGCTCTTCCTATGTAGAGCTTCAACCTATGTCCATTCACTTTGAACATCTCTCCATCCTTCCCCTCAATAGTAACTGTGCCATAGGGGAAAACTTCCTTCACCACAAACGGTCCTGACCACCGGGACTTCAACTTACCTGGGAACAATCTCAAACGGGAATTGTATAGGAGTACTTGATCCCCACACTTAAAATCCTTGTTCCCCTTCAACTTCCTATCATGCAATGCCTTCGTACGAGCCTTATAGTCATGAGTGTGCTCGTATGCATGATCTCTCAACTCCTCTAACTCGTGCAACTCCAGAAACCGTTTTCTCTTGGCCAAAGACATGTCAAGATTAACGGATCGTAATGCCCAATATGCACGGTGCTCTAACTCTACCGGGAGATGACACGCCTTCCCATAGATCATCTGAAATGGTGTAGAACCAGTCGGTGTCTTATAAGCCGTGCGGAAGGCCCAGAGTGCATCATCTAGCTTCTCAGCCCAATCAATCCTACTTGCCCCTACGGTTTTCTCTAAGATCCTCTTGATCCCTCTATTACTCACCTCCACTTGCCCACTTGTTTGCGGGTGATAGGCTGTAGCAAGCCGATGGGTGACCCCATAGCGTTGCAAAGCCTTCTCCATCAATGAATTACAGAAGTGGGTGCCTCTATCACTAACTAAGGCTTTTGGAGTACCGAAACGAGCAAACAACTTTCGTAGGAATCCCACTACAACTCTTGCGCTATTAGTGGGGGTAGGAAGTGCCTCCACCCACTTAGAAACGTAGTCTACAGCGACCAGAATGTACCTATTCCCACGAGACATAGGGAATGGTCCCATGAAATCAATACCCCAAAGATCGAAAACCTCACATGGATGCATAATATTCTGGGGCATCTCATCCCGGGACGAGATGTTGCCAACCCTTTGGCACCTATCACAACTCCTCACAAATGTGGCCGCATCCTTAAAGATGGTCGGCCAATAGAAACCCGCGTCAAACACCTTCCTCGCAGTCAACAAAACTCCATGATGGCCTCCCGTAGGGCCCTCGTGACAATGCCTCAACACATCTCTCAACTCCCTACCATCAACACACCTACGGACCACTTGGTCCGAGCCTATCCTAAAAAGATAAGGATCATCCCAAAGGTAATGCTTAACGTCCGCAAAGAATTTCTTCTTTTGCTGGTACGTTAGGTCCCCCCTCAGGAATCCATCAGCAAGATAGTTCGCAAAATCGGCGAACCAAGGCAACTCATCCTCCTTAGCTGTCAACACACACAAGAACTCATGGGGAAAGGCATCCCCAATATCTCTATCCTCACTCGACCTACTCTCCGGGTGCTCTAAACGAGTCAAATGATCGGCCGCCACGTTCTCGGCGCCACTCTTCTGCCTCAACTCTATGTCAAACTCAGAAAGCAACAAGACCCACCAAATCAAACGCGGTTTAGCATCTTTCTTACTAAACAAAAACTTCAAAGCCGCGTGATCAGAGTAAACGATGGTCTTAGACAAAACAAGATAGGACCTAAACTTATCAAAAGCATAAACCACCGCCAGGAGCTCTTTCTCAGTAGTAGTGTAGTGCTCCTGTGCATCATTAAGTGTCTTACTAGCATAATAAATCGGGTGGAAATGCTTATTGTGTCTCTGTCCTAAAACGGCCCCAACCGCGAAATCGCTCGCGTCACACATGAGCTCGAACGGCAAGCTCCAATCGGGGGCCACCAGAATCGGGGCGCTAACTAACCTCTCCTTCAGAGTCTCAAATGCTCTCACACACTCCTCACTAAACTCAAAAGGCCTATCCTATTCTAGGAGCTGAGTCATCGGTCTAGCAATCTTAGAAAAATCCTTAATGAACCTACGATAAAAACCTGCATGACCTAGAAAACTCCTAACAGACTTCACAGAAGTCGGCGGGGGTAAACGCGTAATGGTCTCTACCTTAGCTCTATCAACCTCTATCCCCGCTCGTGAAATCTTATGGCCTAACACTATGCCCTCCTTCACCATGAAGTGGCATTTCTCCCAGTTCAACTTCAACTTCGTCTCCTCACATCTAGCTAACATCCTCTCAAGATTCCCTAAACAGTGATCAAAAGAACTCCCGAAAACTGAAAAGTCATCCATAAACACCTCCATGGAGCTCTCTATCATATCATGGAAAATAGCCACCATACATCTCTGAAAAGTAGCAGGAGCGTTGCACAGTCCAAAGGGCATGCGGCGATACGCAAAAGTCCCATAGGGGCATGTGAACGTGGTTTTCTCCTGATCCTCTGGTGCAATGGGGATCTGGAAATAACCTGAGAAACCATCAAGGAAGCAATAAAATTGCTGTCCTGACAAACGCTCGAGCATCTGATCAATGAATGGAAGGGGAAAGTGGTCCTTCCTGGTGGACTCATTCAGCCTCCTATAATCTATACACACCCTCCAACCTGTGACAGTACGCATAGGAATCAACTCACATCTCTCATTAGTCACAACTGTCATCCCTCCCTTCTTAGGGACAACATGGACTGGACAAACCCATGGTGAATCAGAAATGGGGTAAATAAGGTCGGCGTCAAGTAGCTTCAACACCTCCTTCTTCACCACCTCCTGCATGTTCGGGTTCAACCTCCGCTGAGGTTGCACCACGGGCTTAGAGCCATCCTCTAACAGAATCCTATGCGTGCAAAAGGAAGGGTGGATACCCTCAATGTCCACAAGCTTCCAAGCGATGGCATGCTTGTGTTCCTTAAGCACATCTAACAACTTCTTCTTCTCCTCCGCCGTCAAATCTGATGAAATGATGACGGGCAAACGTGACTCCTCATCCAGAAACGCATACTCAATATGATTGGGCAACTCCTTAAGCTCTAAGGACGGTGGGGTCTCTACTGATGGCCTCTCGACGGGCTCATCTCTCTCAATAGCTACGCTCTCCACAGACTCAATGGGGCTATCACTAGACCTAGGGTTCTGTCCTAACGGATAAGTCATCATCTCTATCCCGTGGTCCTCCCAACTCTCATCAACAGAATCTATCTCAGAACTACCCCTACAAAAATCACTCAAACTCTGACCAACATGAGACATAAAAGAGTCTAGGAAGTACAAAGTATCATCCTGAGCACCGGTGTGCTGCATAGACTCCTTCACACCGAAAGTCACGGTGTCAGTCCCTACACGAAGCGTAAGCTTACCGTCACAGACATCGATCAATGCCTTAGCGGTAGCAAGAAATGGGCGTCCTAGAATCAATGGAACTCTCTCATCCTCCTTCATGTCAAGGATCACAAAATCAACTGGAAATACGAACTTATCCACCTTCACCAAGACATTCTCTACGATCCCCCTAGGAAACTTAACTTACCTATCAGCTAACTGGATGCTCATGCGGGTAGGGACCGGATCACCAAGGCCTAGTCTACAGTAAATCGAATAAGGCATCAAATTAATGCTAGCACCAAGGTCAGCCAATGCATGACTCACAGACGAACTACCAAACAAGCAAGGAATAGTAAAACTACCCGGATCTGTCATCTTCTGGGGCAGTTTGTTCTGAACCACCGCAGAACACTTCTCACTCAAAGTCACTGTAGAAATCTCCTCAAGCTTCTTCTTGTTGGACAGGAGGTCCTTCAAGAATTTAGCATACTTAGGCATATGCTGTAATGCCTCAACAAATGGAAGATTCACCTTGAGTTGCTTAAACAAATCAAGGAAGTGACCATACTCCTTCTCATACTTCTGCTCAATCAACCTAGTGGGATAAGGAATTCTACCAAACTTCCTCTCAACTACCTTTTCCTTAGGAGGCTCCTCTGTCTGTGCTGTACTTGCTGGGCGCAGCCTAGGGTGCACATCGCCAGCAGGAGTCTCCACCTCAATCTCCTCATCAACGAGTTCCTCTACCTCAACTGGTTTCTCAACTTCCTTCCCTCTACCACTCCTAGTAGTCACTGCCTTAGCAGTGGCATTTGGGTTAACCTGGGTACTACTAGGGAATGATCCTGCGGGCCTCTCAGTCATCCTACTAGCCATCTCTCCTACTGTCCTCTCTAGACTCTGAATGGTGGAACCCTGATTCCTAAACATTAACTCAAACTCCTGGTTCTTCTTCTGCTGCTCCTGATGCCTAGCTTCACCTTGCATAACTAGAGTTTCTAAGAGTTTATTGGTTCTACTCTGACTCTCCTCACTTTTCTTAAGAAACTCACTCATCTCAGACTTAGACTCACCACTACTCTGCCCATTAGCAGGGGCCTGAAACAGACTCTGGCGGGGCTGGAATCCAGGAGGACCCCCGCTCCTCCAGTTTGAGGACTGGCGTGGCTGCCAACCTCGTCCCTGGTTCTGCATAAAACTCAACTCCTCCTCAGATCCTACAGGGCAATCAATCGTATCATGCCCACCTCTACACACCTCACACTTAGCAGAAATCTTAACTTGAATGTCCTTCATCATTTTCGCTAAGGACTCTACCTGGGCAGACAAGGCTATGCTAGAATCTACGGAATGAATACCAGCGGGGGCAGCAGTAACGCCCCCAGAGCCAGGCTCAATATAAGTGCTAGAGGCAAGATCCTCTATCATCTCGAGACAAGCAGCAGCGGTTTTAGTTTTCATCATGTTACCGCCTGCTGTGGAGTCAAGGAGTCTCTTAGTCGCATTAGAAACTCCGTTATAGAACTTCTCAATGACCCTCCATTCCTCAAGACCATGACTAGGGCACTTATTCAGAAGTCCCTTGAAGCGGTCCCAGGTCTCGTAAAAAGACTCCCCCGGCTGCTCAGTGAAAGCATAAATGAGGTTCCTAAGACGAGCAGTCTTAGCTGGGGAGAAGTACTTCTGAAGGAATTTGGTCTGAAGATCAGTCCAGGTGGTAATGGCTCCCTGTGGGAGGGAGTCTAACCAAACAGCGGCCTGATCAGCGAGAGAAAATGGGAACAACCGAAGATTAATGGCGTCCTCAGTAACGCCATTCAGCTGGAAGGTGCTACAGACCCTACCAAACCTAGTCAGATGAGCATGCGGATCCTCATCACGCAATCCATGAAACTGAACCGAGTGGGAAATGGTGTTAATCGGAGTAGGTGGGATGGTCCAGTTGTTCGCCTCGACAGTGGGAAGAGTGATGCTAGAGCGAACGGTGGTGGGTGAATCACTAATGTGCTCATGAACAGTCCTAGTGTCAGCCATAACTAAAACAGAATCAAGATTAGAAAGAGGTACCTGTGGCTGGCGTAAGCGACGGTGGAACTCTCGTTCGGGCTCAGAGAATGGTGTAATATCAGGTGGGCCCGAGGAACGTGTGTGCATACACTGAAAAAGGGAGTGGAAAGAGCACTAATCACACACACGCCGATAGAAAGACTAAACAGACAAACTACCAAAAACAGGTAACACAGTTGGCAAATTAAACTAGCAAACAAGAAAAACAATTAATCCTAAGCACACAAACTAATAAGCAAGCAAGCACACAAAGCAAAACAAAATATATATATAAATATTGATTTTTTTTTTTTATAAATTTAAGTAAAAAAAAATTAAAAATTAAAAATAATAATAGAAATAAAAGCAGTAAAAGTGACTAAACCCCCGACTCGGGCCGTCCTCGAAATCGCAATAGTGTCCCCGGCAACGGCGCCAAAAACTTGATGCGTAAAATGTGTGATAAATTTATTTTAAGTCCAATTATTTTCAAATCAAGTTTTAAATGGGAAATACCCACTAAATCACACACTACCGGCAAGTGTACCGGTCGCAGTGTAGTAGAGCAGATAAGTCCGAGTATCAAACCGTGGACACTGTAATAGCGGCTCTCGGTACTAAGCTTTCGTCGAGTCCTAGTCTAATAAATTGGAGTGATGGTGATTTAATTAACTACTAAAAAAATATAATATTAAAGTAAATAAAATGCAAACAACTCAAACAAAGCAACGAACAAGTAGAACTGGATGAGATCAAATAATGAGAAATTGGCTACCTAGGTAAGAATCAAGGTGACTGACGTATAGCTCTCAGGATTGGATAAATGGGTTTTGGCTACCGGGATCTTAAGATACACTAAACTAGACCAACACTGGAACGCGAATCATTCTCCAACATGTCGCAATACTGAATCTAGGGAAGTGTGTAAACTCACCGGTCTCGGGTTCGGATCACCTCTCGGTCTCTCCAAACTATGCTAAGGTATCCTAAATCTGAATGTCCTCTCGGCCCCCTCAGAAACAATACATCCGGGATGTGTAAGGGATGCAAGGGATAGTTATTCTAACAGGTTTCTAACACAGGGTGCTAACAAAACAGGCAAGCTAGGGGTGACTCACTCTCGTGCAGACCACGGTCCCGAATACCTACCAAGCTAGACACACTGACACCTAATCTCCTCTCGGTCTCAAAGGTGGTAGAATGCTAAATTACCAAATAATTAATTAAATTGTTTCTAGGGTTTACTACGTCTAGCAACCTCAAAATATATCAAAAACACTAAGTCTAAGATACTAACAAAATCCTAGATCAAAAGATACAAAATCGATTAAACTAGAATTAAGCGAAACAAAAATTAATATTCAGATATTAAGCACGCGTATACAAAAGAAACCTTATTAGAAAACCTTTACCAAAACATTATCCAAAACATTATATAAATCCAACCCGAAAATTATTATTCAATTGTCACTCATCATCAATACCTAGGTAGCACTAAAAGTTTAGCTACTCATAGTCATGGAAAGCGATGAAAACATAGGTTCAACAAAATAATAAAACATAGTATCAAGTGGTTGAAAACACAAAGTAATCATAAACCAAAACTAGTGTTTTAGATAAACGAACCGAAGCCTTCCTCTCCTTGAAATTTGCCTCTTAAATCCTTGATGCTTCTTCTGTTGACTTTTGATGTCTGCTTCTTTACGCCCGTCTAATTTCTCTGACTTCGATAGTATTATAATATGCGCTCCTTTCTGCCTCCTCGATGATATATTCTCATGTCCCTTTATAATCAACTTTGCGCCACATTTAATAATTGCTGTAGGGTTTTTTTTATCAAAATTTGGGCTTCACTTTCCTTGTCTTTTGTGTTAGCAAACAAACGATCCAAATCAATTGGACTTTAAGTCCATAATATTATTATTATTATTATTATTATTATTATTATTATTATTATTATTATTATTATTATTATTATTATTATTATTATTATTATTATTATTATTATTATTAGTAGTAGTAGTAGTAGTAGTAGCAGTAGTATACCCCAAGCTCGCATCTCAGGTGTTCTTGGCTCGACCAAAAATTCCCGTTTACGCTCCAACGACCATGACCACCTGCTCTCAAGTGTTCGTGTCCCGATTAGAAATCATTCGTTTTGAGCTCATTTTCTCCAAACACCTATAGAATAATAAAATAAATAGATAAATAATAAAAACGACTCAAGACTAATAAAAATCTAATTAAACGCTAAAATAAATAAAATAGACAGGTACAAGCCTAAAACTAATAAAACACTAATAAAAGGACTCGAAAAATGACTACAAAATACAAAGGAAATTAGATGTGTTTTGCAACACATCATATATATATATATATAAAATATACATGTACAATTGTCACACCCTCAAAATCCACTTGCGGAGTTTTACCGCGAGGCGCATGACAAACCAGGATCCAAACCAACGATCACAATAAACAAGTCTAAAATGAACATAATGCAATTTCAAAACAATGTTTAAAATTCCCGTTTACAGCGGAAGCTTATTCAAAACAATATTCAATAGTAAACCAATGTTCAACGTTTGTAAAACCATGCAACTCTAACTAGACGCCGTGCAGACGCGTGCGCCCTAGTCCCATTGTGCTACCTTAGCGACCTGAGAAAACATGTAAAAGTTTACGTCAGCACAAAAATGCTGGTGAGTTTACAGGTTTTGTATCCAAGTACCAAGTCCACCTGTCCATACTATAACAAATCGAAAACCAGTGTACGCTAGCTAGGCGTATGTTTTGTTACTACCACGATTGGAAAACCATTACTAACTCGAATACCAGATGTTGTGCCCGAAAAGTAAACCAGTTAAAAGAGGGGTCGTAAACTCACCTTAACGTGCAAGCAAAGAATCCGAACAGCAAGCAATATATGCTACCGACACCCTAATAACAGTGTCGCTCAGTGAGTATAGGCGTAATATTATTACCCATATAACTCGTTTGTCCAAGGCGTTTTAAATGTTCAAAAGTGTGTATGCGACGCCTAGTGATTCTACATGCAATAGTAAACCCTACGGACCCGTTGGTGAATACGTTGGTTACAATTAGTTTCTACATTCCGTATGTGTCTCAGACAAGTGTACTTCAGTTACATGTCAATTCCATACCACCTAAGACCTCAATTAATCACAGAAGCACATAATACACAATCTGTGTTTTCAGGACAGATTGTGCGTCATCAAAACGAATTTATTTAAAATAGCAATTCAGTGAGTTAACCTCCCAAATTTTTACTGAATTTTCTTTGGGATTCACTCGACAATACCTATTTTTGTTTTGTCTTAATTCCAAACACAAAAATTATGAAAATTCGTACAACACAGCTATGTCCAGAAAATCTCCTCAACAGGTCAGTTTAGTAGGAAAATTCTTAAAAATTGTATTCATCCAAACGAGATGAATCCACTTGGAAAAGCTCTATTTTTCCAGTATTGACCTACTGGAAAAATTTCATAATCTAATTCCTTGTAAATCTCAAGTTATGACCATTTAAAGTTAGCCCAGTTTACAAATCCGAAAATCTGATATGACCCCTAATCAATTAAAATTCCAAAAACGACTCAAACGATGTCCAAATTCGATGGTTTTGCCCATTATGAAAAGCTAAGACCTTGTACGTTACAATCATGCAAAGAATCGATCAAACCAATTATTTTCAAGCCACGAAACAGACCCTACAAGTCGACATTCAGAATCTGTCCAGATTCTAATCGTGCAATATTATCAATTATATCAAACCCTAGTTGCATATTATCAATCAATAACACCTAATAATCATCATACAACTTTCCTAATACCTATTCCCATCAGATCCTATTATCAAACATGTCAAGATCAAAGCTTTTAGGATCAAAACACCAATAACTTGCGCAACAAGCATCCTATGATGTTACTACGCGTTTATTAATAGGTTTAATCCGTTTAATCTTCAAAAAGACTCATGTTTTAATGTTTATTAAACCCATTCAGACCTGGACAAACTTGTTATATGATTTTTACAATAAAACATAAAGTAAAAAGCGTAAGAAATCATGAGTTATACCCTTAGCTCTTCAAATCAATCAATCGCGCGCCTTGGAGCCTCCCAATTGATGATCTTGAGCCTTAGCAGGAGTTTTTGGAGTGAAATATTCGTGTGGGGCAGTAAGGGGGCGATTAGGGTTGAGTATGAGGGCTGCATGGGGGTTAAGGATGCTTAAATACGAGTTTGAGGCGGTTTAAACCCGTCAGATAGGTTCGAGCGGCCGCTCGGAGCCTGTGAGCGGCCGCTCACAGGTCCGGGGCGCGCGTTTTTGCTTCGTTTAGCCTCCCGACGCGTTATCCATCGACGTTTTCGTTATTTCGGACCGTAACAAGTGTAACCCCATGCGTTAAGACCCTAATCAACCTCACGCTCCACTTTTAATAATTTTTATTAACGTGTTCGGTTTAGGTTCACATAATCACGTATGGTTTTCACATAAGTTTGTCAGATATCACCGAGACACATAAGTTTGTTATTCACCAACGTCCGAGGTTCACTAATCATGAAATCACATGTTAACTCACACAAGGAGTCAGAACCCGACCCACACAAGGAGTCAAAGCATCTCATAACCCGAGATGTGAAAGTAGTCCCAAACCGGACTAGAAAACGTTTTGTAAGTTGTCTCAAACCCGAGATAATGCTCGTATGTCCTATCTAGCTATCTAGATAACCCTCGTTAAGTATAATATACGCGTGACTCGCTAAGGTAGACTTTAATCTAGACCACGTTGTTAACCAGAATTTGTCGGGTGTCACAACAATTTTTATTCGAATTTCGAATCGAAACGAATTTAAAATCATAAATTCGTATTCGATTTACCAGTCTCGAATTCGAATTGAATCGAATTCGAATTCTTAATAATCGAATCGAATTCTTGGTAATCGAATCAAACTAAGACGAATTTCGAATTTTTCGAATTCGAATCGAATTCTGAACACCACTAGTTTGAATCTGGCTCGTTGGCTCTTTGAGGTTGAACGGTTCTTCTCCTTATATACAATATATGAGGAAGAACGGTTCCCTTATGTCGATGAATACTTCGATGAAGAATCGTTTTCCTGGTTCATTTCATGGTATCAAGGGTCCGAACATCTCACTTGGAAGTCTTTCACCATTGCAATGCTTCATCATTTTCATCCACCACCCCCGTCCCCACCACAAAAACAAAACCATGCTTTATCATCGGTTGCGACCACAATAATAGTACCAAAACTTATGCCATCTCTGACACCACCACCAATAACCACACCAATAAATCACCCACGTACAAATCCATTGGATACAACGTCCAGAAACACCTTCTATCAAGTGTTAGTGTCTCGATTAAAATTCTTTAATCTTTAATTCTTTTACATATTATATTCTTTAATTCATTTACAATATAATTTGATTATTATATTTTATAATCTTTTTTTTGAAAAGTTTAGTTCAGTGAAAATCCTAGTACAACCCTAACCTAGCGGTCCTAAGTTCGAATCCCTACCCATACACCGGTGTCCTCCTTGCCTAAGCTCAAACCGTCATGGGAATTTTTTGTGGTGTGCATGGATCGAACCTGTGACCTACCCACGAGATGGGAACCCCTAAGAGAAAACTTACCATACCTCAAACAGCTGGACTGGAGATCATTAACATATTTTATAATCTAATGTGTGATTAATTAAAGTAACTCTCATTTATTTCATCATAATTTTAATTTACTATAATATAAAAATTAATGGTTTTGCACATTGCTCTCATTATTTCCCTCCAATTACTTCTTCCACCTAAATACCCAAAAGTTTCACTTCCCACCAAAAATTAAAAGTATACAACCACCATAAGTTAGTAAAACGTAATTAAGGACAAAAAATGCCTTTTTAAATATATATATATATATATATATATAATTTATAATACAATTATAAAATAAACTTGCAAGATGTTTTCAAAATAAATTTATTTAGTTTATGTTACATATATGACAACCACAACTTTAACTTCTTTTTTGGATTTTGTTGGATTCGTTGGTAATTTTTTTCACCAAAAGTTATTTTTTGGATATCATGGATCCATCGATAATACATTGATAATTTTTGTTATTTAGTGAGATTATTTGGTAGTCTAGTTGATAATTCCCATTTAAATTTCCTCAATGCAACCTTTTAAATCAAAGTTGCATTTAAATTCTCTCAAAGCAACCTTTCTAACAAAAGTTACAAAATTTGATAAAATTTGCAACCTTCTAAAGAAAAAGGTTGCAAATATAATATAATTTTGCAACCTTATATAAAAATGTTACATTAGCTTTTATAATGCAACATTTATCTTCAATGAAGTTGCCTAAGAGTTAAATGCAACTCATTTAATAAAGGTTGCTCTTAAAAAGTTGCATTGCGTCTATTTTCTAGTAGTGAACTCCTCCACCGACTCCAACACAACTCATCCCACATTTTCTTATCTATTTCATAAGGGTACGCAAGAAGTAATTTGTACATATGTCACATATATGTCCATATGTGAGATGTGGAGATGTAAACTGAAAGAAGTAACAGATTCCATGCGATACCTCGAGAGGCCCATTGTTAGTTGCATTTTAGGCACGTTTTATATTAGTTTATCATTCACATTACACCACATATCATGAATTTATCATGTAGCATAACCATTATTTTGTTCTGACGAGGTGAGGCCGCATGTAACCTCCAAGAAAATTCGTGCATTTTCTTTTTCAATGCATTTATGATTTCAAATAAAAATGAAATCGTTTTTCCATTTAAATAAACTTTCAAGATTTATAGAATTAAAGAAAAATGTATATATAAATTTTTGGAATGTATACAAATATTTCGTAAAATTTAAAAGTTTAGATTTTTACTAATTTCATTGCTTAAGAAATACTTAAGCAAAAAGATACGTTTTAAACCCATACTAATTTGAATAAAAAGAAATACATGTGTTTAAGTTTTATAAAATTTCAACAGAATGAAGTTGTAAAACCGTTTTGCGAATAACCTACACTTTAGCTACCATTTAGCCGCAAATAATGTTCAACTCATTAACGCGCCTTTGACCAGACACCCATGATAAATTGCTTGAAGTTAGGACCCAAAAATATTGGCCTAATCTCCTCCTCATTTCATACCTTCATCACCTCTCCCTTTGACTAGCTTCTTAAAATATATTTCTCAATTATCTTTGTATTTATAGTCTTTGGATTTCATTCCTCTCATATGGTTTATCATTTCCGCACAAGAATCCCCGATTATCATCTCGCAATCTTGACGAATTGGAAGCTTATTCTTTAGATTTTATTTCGGTTTTCTTTCTTCAATTTGAGCTAGCAAAACCGTGAGTTTTTCCAATTACTTTTGCATAATCTTTCATTTATATCAGTAGTTTAAAAGCCCTCTATTTGTTGTATCAAACATAGTCTCTAAGGGTTCCTATTGCAAATTCTAAGGTTAGGGTGTTCTAGGAATTTTGGGGATTTTATATTTAAAAATTTGTAGAACTTTAAAAATGCATAACTCGCTTGTTACTGATCTAAAAATTATGAAACTTTGTAGACTTGTTCATATGACTAACTAGGAGTTTTAGAAACAATTCCAGAATTTTTAGAAACCGTTTAGTATTTTTTTTATCATTTTTAATATGCTTTAATCATGTTTAATCCGTATAAATTCATATATACCGTATTTTAACATGAAAATTTACAGGAATGCATCTTATTATGTTAGAATAATTATCATGTCGTTTTTCTTCTGTTTTGGTACAATTTCATAGGTTATCCTGATTTCTTTTGTTAAATTAGTTTTAAACAAATAATATTCATATTAAATAGATTTTTATCAAGAAAATTCTATAAAATTTATAGTGAGACCTTTCAAGTCAGTAGACTAAGTTTTTACATAAACTTTTATTTTTAGAAAGTGTTTTGTATTTATTTCGGATTTATGTGTTATTAATCATATTTAATTCAAATAAATTCGTATTTAATTCATTTCGTTATAAAAATTGGTGGAGATATACTTTAACATGTTATAAACATTTCCACATCAGTTTTACTTTGTTTTAAAATGTTTTCATATAATATTCTATTTTTGGTTAATAAACTAGTTTCTAAACATATAAAATCTATAATAAATAGATTTTTATCAAGGAAAGTTCTAGAAAAATTATTCCAAGACTTTTTAAGTCGGAGGAATAAGTCTTCATATGAGATTAGATTTATAAAACCATTTTTATATTTTAACTCATTTTTGTCAATTAAACTAATTTTGAAACAAGGAAATTTATATTAAATAGATTTTATTCACCAAAACTTTTATAAAAATTATTTTGAGACCTTTAGGGTCAGTATATGAAGTTTTCACAGAAAACTTTATTTTTTGAATCCATTTTACATTTTATTCCAACTTTATGTCATTTTTGATAATACAAATTTAATTAATACTTTTATATAAATTACAAATATTTTCTGAGTTAAATTTTATTATTTTATAAACTTAGAAAATATCATCTTTATGAACTCAAGTTACTTATTATTTTATCATCTCATTTATTGATCAATATAAATGTTTATATTTAATAAAACAAATATAAATAATTATAGTTTAAGATTATCCAACTTATTTTCAATATCGTTACTTATGCCATATAACTTGGTAAATAATTTTGTAATATTAACCTAAGTTATGTACGTGAAGTTTTTCATAGGTTTTCTATCTCGCGACACATATAAACTATTTATTCGACTCAACGCGTTACATTTTTGTTACCAAACTTAAAAACCCCAAAATCTAGACTTAACATCCTAGATGCTTTAGATTAGGAACCCTAGACTCTTTTAAGTATAAACACTTACTTTATACCATAACTTTAGGTTGAGCCTTAGGGATTCACCTTGCTTTCACTCGCCGCTTAGCAAACTTAGTGAATGTGAGTATTTCCTATCCCTTTTTTGCTTTTATTCATTTTTGGGGTGTTGCATGTACACTTATACAAATTACAAATACAAGTTCACATTTTTACAATACAATTCTAGTACTATGTGCATTTGCTTACAAACGTGCTTTATGCTTAGACATTACATGTAGAATACATTTGTACTTAGTGAAATCATTAACCATGTACAAGCCGACCTTAACATTGGATAGCGCTATTGGATTGACAACCCGCCTAGGTTGATTCTCCCCCTTTTTCATCGGAGAATCCATGGTCATTGTTAAGTTATTATCCAATTATTTGGATAAGTACAACGCCGTTCATTTAGTACATTATACAGTCACAGGATTGATTTCGCTCATTTGTATGATACATAGTTTACATAATTGCACCGTAGCTTGCACTTGAATTGTATACCATTTTCCAAATTACTATATGTATTAAAACTAGGAATGCTCACCAACATTTCTTATGTTGACAAAACCTATTTTGTACATGTTTCAGGTGCAGTTTGATCTTAGTTCCATTGCATTGGATTTTAGTGCTTGCTTTTAATAAGTTATTTCAGTTTTCATGTTTCTTTCAGACTTTTGTATTTTTTCCCATTTCATCTATGTAAGACAATTTAAATTATTCAATAATATATTTACATTTTAGTACCATGTACTTTTGAACAATCGTCACTACGTGATACCTCGATGATTCCGCCATCGGTTGGGGTGTTACAGATTGGTATCAGAGCCATGGTTATAGGGAATTAGGTTATTAGAATGCCTTTTAGCCTAGTCTATAACCAAGCTGACATTCACGAGTCCTCTCGTGTTTATTTCTCTTTATCCTATTATTTTCTTTCAAGATATTTTCGCTATGATTCTTTTTCTCGTTATTCTTTCGGTGTGTTGCTTAAAGAAGAAGATACTCGTATTTTACAAACGAAGCGATATCACCAAGTTAGGAGTGACATCCATACCTTGGTGATTAGTTTCACTCATCTATATGTTATTTATCTTAGGAATATATCTTTGAGATAGGAGTGACATCCACACCTCAAAGAGTATTTCTTTCAAAAAGGAACTTAACCACTAAGCTGGGAGTAATATCCTTAACTTAGTGATTGGTTTCATCCCACAATCGTTTGCAATTTTGAAATACATCTTTGAGTTAGGAGTGAAATCCAAATCTCAAGGATCTATTTTTGCATCTCGTTTTTAATCTCGCTAAAGTTTTGGAATTCACTATTGATGGGGCACGTGCAATCTGGAAGGGTGAGCGCCTGTATCCTGAGTTTTCTGTCTAGGCCTGGTATTTCATATAAATCCTAATCAGACGAGGGACCCGTATACCTACCTGGGAACTCTTGGGATGAGCATTCACTTATAGGCTAAAGTACGCCCCCACAAGTCACTAGGAAATTTCAAATACTTGAGTTGGTCAAAGTTTCTTATGGAAACAATTCCAATGTTTTATATCATTAATATTTATGTTTGTTTATCATTTGAAGATTCCATTTAATCACTTGATGTTTCATATGTCATTATTCATTGATCATTCGTTTTTGAATCCCTTATCATCATTACTAAAACTTTTGTTCGATATATTATCGCATTAAAGCTTTCACTATTTCACTTATCCTCATGGTTTTTACACTATAAGGTATTACTCGTTTTGCGTTAAAACATTTTTACCCATGACTTAAGTTTTAAACTCTGTGTTTAACTTTGATCACATCCTGATTTTAGGAATGTTGCGTCATCACACAGTTAAAAATGAACATGGTTTTTCCAAACTTATTATTTCAACCTGTTTTATACCTTCATGTTTACAAACTTACTTGATCAAAGTCACAGTATATCCTCATATACCTAATACTAATATTGCTGCACCCAGTCTCCTAAGCAATAGCCAACTACCATTAGTTAGAACTTCTTAGTCAGACTAAACTCATACATAAATACCTACCTACACGATACGCACTAGTATACTACTCTCTAAAACGATTAATTTGACAACTTATTCTATAAGTCTTTTCACAAAGCCTATTCGCCAAATTAGAACACACTTTTCATACACCTTGTGCCTTGAAACAAATAGCCCGCTATGAGCCCAAAGAGATGCCTTAACGATCCTACAAATAAATGATCTTTCAATGTATAAATTTCGTAAAAGTTTGAAAATTTAAAAGGTTTCAAGTTTACCCAGTCTTAACGGGTAACACTTCGATGTTCTCAACATTTCATAACAATTAAAAATTTCCGACTTTTCAACTCACGAGTTAAAGAAATGTTTAAATACAAAAAAAAAAAAAAAAAATTATTTTCCAAAATTCGTCAAGGCATCTGGGATTATTCACAACCTTCACATCATTATAAATCTTGGTCTTTCGAAACACATTAGATTTACACACACTTCATGAAATGGTTTCATCTTGCATTTTATAAACTTGCATTTGCATGTTTTACAAATCAAATGCAAATCTGCATGTTTTCATATAACGTATCCAATATATGTTTTCGGGAGGAAATTGCAACTAATAATATACCTTATAACACTTTTCAAACTTGACTTCTCGTAAACACATGAAAATGTGTACCTATGAAATCTTTTCAAGTGAACCTGTTTTGAACTTAAAACATTCTTCGGTTTCCGAAAAGTTATCCTCATACCAGTAGACTATACGTCTGTTCTGCGCACTTTCATTTACAGTAAATTTCATTATTTTTTACACCATTATATTTATAGTTACGTTCGTACATTATCTTATTATTTTTGTATTATTCTTTTGTTGGTAGTTATTTTCACGCGTTATTCGCAACTATTGTCGCACTAGTTATTAGTGGTTATTCTTACAACACTAGTTTTGAGCATTAATTTAACTCGTTTACTTTCATTTTGTGCAAAATGTGCGATCTACTCGATTTAAGTTATGCTATTCTTTCAATCGAAATTTTATGTTATACTTATATACTTACATGAACGCATATTTGGTATGCATATATATATTTTTTTGTGAGCAAAACCTTGTTATACTTTACATTACTTTGTTCATCATCATGGCCAACGAACATACTAATTGATAGCTTGTATGAGATCTAAGCCAGTTCCCATGTACGACTCGGTTCAGAGTATTCCTCTAACCCGAGGGGAACGGTGTAATCCTCAGAGTTTATCAATATGGTTGTTTAGAGCCCAATGATGCGAACAGAAATTTACCGGTTAAGGGTGAGGTGAAGAACCCCTAATCATGTCTTATACTTACACATTAATATCGTTACGGTTAAAGGGTGAACCTGAAAGAGGAAGAACCTCTAACCGCATCTTATACTTGAGCAGTATCAACTACTTAACACATTTAGGTTGCACGCATTGTTTCTTGTATTACTTATGTTAGTGTTATGGGAAAGCATAGCACCCTAGTGTAAGGTAAATCGATGATTACGGTCCGGAACGCAATCATGGATTTACAGGTACATGGGGGTGGTGTGTGATTCTACTTAGGCTATTGGTAGACAATCAGTACGAGTCCAAAGTATCAGTAGTGTGGTGGGTTAGCTGCGATACACCCTATATATAAGCACAAGCGATACTGCGGGAGCGGACTAGGAGTCTGACCAAGAACCTATCCATTATTTTCTACATTTTCACATGTTGGGCTATTTAATAGCGTTGGGTCCGACTTCTTTAATAAGTCGTTGACCAACGGCTATCATTTTTGAAATTTTTTACATAAGCTCCAATTAGTTTTGTTGGAGCCTTCCTTGTTGACCACCTCTACAGAAAACCTTAAACTTTGTATACTCTTACACTCTCTGTTAGTCGAAATCCTGTTGCATGTCCTTAATAATGTTCGGTCAGAAACCATTCTAAAGTAGGGGAGACTGTTTCATTAGTACCTCTGCCCTTCACTAGTTACACATTCCCAAAACCTTTCTCACTTACACTCTCAAATTCCTAACCTCGGGTCAAACGTCAAAGATATTCGCTTTAAACACCTATTTCAAAATTTGTCAAATCAACTCATGCATTTCTTTTAGGATTCCTAAAACTTAAAGTTTAGTGTTTTGCTACATTTTTATCCTCCTTGCTATTTCAGATCAACGTAATCCAATCCTTAAAACTCACATATATCGAATCTCGTATCCAACTTATTCGAAACAGTTTATTCTATTACCTATAAATTCATGTCGTGCCTTAACCCGAATTTTCCAAACCACAGTTGCCCTAATTTCTACCCAATCACCCTCAACCCTGTGTTTTTAATAACTTCGGGACGAAGTTTCCAAAAGTAGGGGAGACTGTAACCTCCAAGAAAATTCGTGCATTTTCTTTTTCAATGCATTTATGATTTCAAATAAAAATGAAATCGTTTTTCCATTTAAATAAACTTTCAAGATTAATAGAATTAAAAAAAATGTATATATAAATTTTTGGAATGTATACAAATATTTCGTAAAATTTAAAAGTTTAGATTTTTACTAATTTCATTGCTTAAGAAATACATAAGCAAAAAGATACGTTTTAAACCCATACTAATTTGTATAAAAAGAAATACATGTGTTTAAGTTTTATAAAATTTCAACAGAATGAAGTTGTAAAACCGTTTTGCGAATAACCTACACTTTAGCTACCATTTAGCCGCAAATAATGTTCAACTCATTAACGCGCCTTTGACCAGACACCCATGATAAATTGCTTGAAGTTAGGACCCAAAAATATTGGCCTAATCTCCTCCTCATTTCCTACCTTCATCACCTCTCCCTTTGACTAGCTTCTTTCCATATATTTCTCAATTATCTTTGTATTTATAGTCTTTGGATTTCATTCCTCTCATATGGTCTATCATTTCCGCACAAGAATCCCCGATTATCATCTCGCAATCTTGACGAATTGGAAGCTTATTCTTTGGATTTTATTTCGGTTTTCTTTCTTCAATTTGAGCTAGCAAAACCGTGAGTTTTTCCAATTACTTTTGCATAATCTTTCATTTATATCAGTAGTTTAAAAGCCCTCTATTTGTTGTATCAAACATAGTCTCTAAGGGTTTCTATTGCAAATTCTAAGGTTAGGGTGTTCTAGGAATTTTGGGGATTTTATATTTAAAAATTTGTAGAACTTTAAAAATGCATAACTCGCATGTTACTAATCTAAAAATTATGAAACTTTGTCGACTTGTTCATATGACTAACTAGGAGTTTTAGAAACAATTCCAGAATTTTTAGAAACCGTTAATATTTTTTATCATTTTTAATATGCTTTAATCATGTTTAATCCATATAAATTCATATATACCGTATTTTAACATGAAAATTTACAGGAATGCATCTTATTATGTTAGAATAATTATCATGTCATTTTTCTTCTATTTTGGTAAGATTTCATAGGTTATCCTGATTTCTTTTGTTAAATTAGTTTTAAACAAATAATATTCATATTAAATAGATTTTTATCAAGAAAATTCTATAAAATTTATTGTGAGACCTTTCAAGTCAGTAGACTAAGGTTTTACATAAACTTTTATTTTTAGAAAGTGTTTTGTAATTATTTCGGATTTATGTGTTATTAATCATATTTAATTCAAATAAATTCGTATTTAATTCATTTCGTTATAAAAATTGGTGGAGATATACTTTAACTTGTTATAAACATTTCCACGTCAGTTTTACTTTGTTTTAAAATGTTTTCATACAATATTCTATTTTTGGTTAATAAACTAGTTTCTAAATATATAAAATCTATAATAAATAGATTTTTATCAAGGAAAGTTCTATAAAAATTATTCCAAGACTTTTTAAGTCAGAGGAATAAGTCTTCATATGAGATTAGATTTATAAAACCATTTTTATATTTTAACTCATTTTTGTCAATTAAACTAATTTTGAAACAAGGAAATTTATATTAAATAGATTTTATTCACCAAAACTTTTATAAAAATTATTTTGAGACCTTTAGGGTCAGAATATGAAGTTTTCACATAAAACTTTATTTTTTGAAACCATTTTACATTTTATTCCAACTTTATGTCATTTTTTATAATACAAATTTAATTAATACTTTTATATAAATTACAAATATTTTCTGAGTTAAATTTTATTATTTTATAAACTTAGAAAATGTCATCTTTATGAACTCAAGTTACTTATTATTTTATCATCTCATTTATTGATCAATATAAATGTTTATATTTAATAAAACAAATATAAATAATTATAGTTTAAGATTATCCAACTTATTTTCAATATCGTTACTTATGCCATATAACTTGGTAAAAAATTTTGTAATATTTACCTAAGTTATGTACGTGAAGTTTTTCATAGGTTTTCTATCTCGCGACACATATAAACTATTTATTCGACTCAACGCGTTACATTTTCGTTACCAAACTTAAAAACCCCAAAATCTAGACTTAACATCCTAGATGCTTTAGATTAGGAACCCTAGACTCTTTTAAGTATAAACACTTACTTTATACCATAACTTTAGGTTGAGCCTTCGGGATTCACCTTTCTTTCACTCGCCGCTTAGCAAACTTAGTGAATGTGAGTATTTCCTATCTCATTTTTGCTTTTATTCATTTTTGGGGTGTTGCATGTACACTTATACAAATTACAAATACAAGTTCACATTTTTACAATACAATTCTAGTACTATGTGCATTCGCTTACAAACGTGCTTTATGCTTAGACATTACATGTAGAATACATTTGTACTTAGTGAAATCATTAACCATGTACAAGCCGACCTTAACATTGGATAGCGCTATTGGATTGACAACCCGCCTAGGTTGATTCTCCCCCTTTTTCATCGGAGAATCCATGGTCATTGTTAAGTTATTATCCAATTATTTGGATAAGTACACCGCCGTTCATTTAGTACATTATACAGTCACAGGATTGATTTCGCTCATTTGTATGATACATAGTTTACATAATTGCACCGTAGCTTGCACTTGAATTGTATACCATTTTCCAAATTACTATATATATTAAAACTAGGAATGCTCACCAACATTTCTTATGTTGACAAAACCTATTTTATACATGTTTCAGGTGCAGTTTGATCTTAGTTCCATTGCATTGGATTTTAGTGCTTGCTTTTAATAAGTTATTTCAGTTTTCATGTTTCTTTCAGACTTTTCTACTTTTTCCCATTTCATCTATGTAAGACAATTTAAATTATTCAATAATATATTTACATTTTAGTACCATGTGCTTTTGAACAATCGTCACTACGTGATACCTCGATGATTCCGCCATCGGTTGGGGTGTTACACCGCAATTTACTTGGACTTCACTGGTGTTCTTGAAAAGAAGTTTAGGCCGCAAACATAATTGAAAGAACTAGAGAGGGGCTAAATTGAAAATATAATTGAAAGAATTTTAATTAAATAAAAAAAAAAGAATTAACAAATTTGAAGAAAAAGAGGGACGTGAGTTATCATGAATGGAAAGAAGTACAATTTGAAAGAAAAAAAAAAGGGATATATATGATCATATTTTTTTTTTTTGACAAGGGGAATGATTCATTCATTCATTCTTTTGGACGTCTTTAAGATCGAAGACGAAAAAACAGAGAGGAACTTTGGCATTTGATGGTTTGAAACATTAAGACACTTAGTATTTTTATTTTTTCGTTTTATATTTATTTTGGTGGCTCTAGCCGTCATGTTCGGCTAGAACCTTTTAGTTTCAACACTAGGGTTTGTTTGATTTGATTCATAAACTTATGTGAAACGGTTATGAGATCCATTTATTTTAGTGGTTTGTTTGTGTGATTCTTGCTCTTAATACGGATTCAATCCGGATTATATTAGATTGTTAATAAACCTAATCAACTTATTAATTTTTCTAATAAAGTTCAACAATATTTAAAACCGTAATCAAGTTTTAGTTTTTGATACAAGGAACAAATAATATTTTGAGTTTGTCTATGAACCCAAAATTATTATAGATTTACATGATCTAGTTAAACATTCTGAACGGCGTGAGTGTTTAATTATAATTGATACTTCTATCACGCAACCCGCATGCTAAGATCCGAACGGCGTGAGCTTGGAGTAGCGGGTTGGCTCTAATCGACGAATTCCGCTTGGTTAGACTTTAGATAGAGTGGATGTTCGAACGGCGTGACGTCTAGTATTGATACAAACTATTAATTAAAAGGATCATTGCTCCGTGACCGTTAATGATCGTAAGTCGAATCGAATCAAGAAATTACCCTAGTGTTGATATTAGTTTTTAATATCTGAATTCCCCAATAGTTTAATCGTCTTAGTTTTTAATTTAGTTTTCGTCATTTTTTATCAAATCAACCCCCCCCCCTTTAAACAATCGTATCTGCACTTGAAACGTTTTTGGTATAATTGGTTAATCTGTATCCCTGAGGACACGAACCTTACTTTCACTCATACTAGTAGGTTTATTATATATTTATTTGCTGGATTCGACAACCAACAAATTGGCGCTGTTGCTGGGGATACGGCAAATTTAACCGTTTTGTGCCAAGATATTGTTTTTAGTACAGGTATATCATTCCATCATAGCAGCAGAACAAACTCTTAGGGAGTGGGCGACTCATTGTGCTACCAACAAACCATATGCATCAATTACTCTGCTATGGAAAACTTTGAGCTCAAATCTGGACTCATTCATCTATTGCTCCATTTCCGAGGTTTAAATAATGAAGATCCTCACAAGTTTATTTGTATGTTGACATGTCACAGGGAGTTAAGGAAGTGAGTAGGTCTCAACTTGAAACTCAAATTTCAGAATTAACAAAAGTGGTCATGCGACTAACCAAGGCTGAGGACCTGACACAAACAGTTCAAGCTCAAGATCAACAAAATTTCCAACCTTGTCAACAACATCAAGTAGTCAACTTGGGAATGTCTTTGGAAGACATTGTCAAAAGTTTAGCTACTAGCACCCAAGCATTCCAACAAGAGAGCAAAGTTAGTATTCAGAACTTGGAGCAACGAATAGCTAAACTTGCAAGTTCAGTAAGCGAAATAGAGTCTCAACGTAACTTATCCTTGCAAACCAAGATGAACCATTATCACAATGTTTGTGCCATTATTTTAAAAAACGGGAATAGTGATGATGGCTCGAGTATACAAGTGGATGAAGAAGAAGAAATCATTGATGAAAAGAAGAATGCTCCAAAACCTCCTAAAACTGAGAGAAAAATCACTCCTCCACTCCTATCAAGGTTTCAAAGCATAAAGAGGGAAAGAGAAGACAAAGAGATCATTGAGACAACCCAGATTGTAAAGAAGAGAGTACCTTCAAAGTGCAAAGATTCAATGCTAAACATAAGCATTGATGAGTATACACCGGAGGAACGTACTGAGAAGTTCAAGCTTGGGGAGGCATTAATGGAGGTCGTCACGTTCATGGATCCACGGAAGAAAATAAGGTATGACGCACCAAAAGTTAACTTATTTATTACTTACAAAAAATTTCTTCCGTTTATTGAGCAGGCACCGGATTGAACGAATCGAGAATAAAGTCTAGTCAAAGACGTGAAAGAAAGGCGCTTCACGGGAGGCAACCCGTGGTTTCGTATTTATTTATTTCTTTGCTTTAAAAAAAAAAAAAAAAGTTGACCCGGGCGTGTCACGAGTTCACCCGGCCGGGTTGAAGAACCTTATTTCTGCCGAACATTAGCCCGGGCGGGTGTCACAACGACCCGGGCGGGTTGAAGTTTAGTAGAAAAAAATTTTAAGGTGCGAAAGCTGACCCGGGCGGGTTACGAAGAGACCCGGCCGGGTTGAAATTTTTAAAAAATGCCAAAAATTGACACGGGCGGGTGTCAGAAAACGACCCGGGCGGGTCTGAGTTCTGATGTAAATCGAAAGAATTTTTTTAACACAATCGACCCGGGCGGGTCAACCACTTACCTGGCCGGGTAAGACCCCTTCCCACACACCATCACCTTCATCCTCTGTTAGGACAGAAAGGATTGAGGAATCCACTTTTGCAAACCTTAGTCTAATTCATACTTCTACAAATATTTTAAGTATAAAACTACTAAAGGAAGAAGACAAAAGTACTGAAGAAGGATTCTACAAGTACTGAAGAAGATAGATCAGAAGTTCTGAAGTCAAACCAGACAAGTCCACTGAAGAACTACTGAAGACAAACTACTCATCAGTAGTTTGTCATTCATCAGCACTTGTAATAGAATCTTTCCACCGCCCTTATGTTTCAGTAGTTTGATTGTTTATTATTACTTTATCTTTTTGTACAAGTTCCAAGACTGCAAGTTGTTGCAGACTTGCTTTTGATCAAGGTTCATGCATTTGTAAGTCTATAAATAGATGGGTTCATCCCTCTGTTTTTTATATTGATTTTAATAGAAAACTGAAATCCTTCAAAGCTTATTATTGTTATTTCCATTTCATTAACTGAGAATCTATTTAAGATTTATTGTCATTCACATTTAATACTTAGATTCTCATTAACTTGTCTTTAGTTTTCAAACATCCAGGGGGAGTAATAACTCATGTTGATAGTGTAACTTTACATACTTATTCCGCTGTGCAAATCTGATTGAACTTGCTAAACACATAAGTGTTCACTAGCAAGTAAACCTTCAAGAGCATACTGATCCAACAATTGGTATCAGAGCACTGGTTTATCTGATCACATATCAATCTAACACATTGAGAATTAGATACAGGCTCTTATTGATATTCAATAAAGGATTAAAAGTTCACTTTTTCAACATCCAATCACTTTAAGAGATATTTGACAAATAAATACTCTTTAAAATGGATCCACATAATACTGGTTCTGCCAATAAACCTGCTATGCTTGTTCGTTCTGAATATAACATATGGCAGAAAAGGATGGCTCATACTTTGTCTCAGACCAACACCGGTTGTTGGAAATCTGTGATATATGGTCCTCACAAACCAGTAAACATTAATCTTGAAACTAAAGTTGAAATACCAAAAGAACCAAAAGACTACACAGAAGATGATTTCCTAAAACTTGAACTTGATGCTAAAGCTTTCTCTATGTTGGCAATGGCACTCCCAAATGAAATCTACTCTGGAGTTTTACACTGTGAAAGTGCCAAAGAGCTTTGGGACTGCCTAAAAGAACAGTTTGGAGGAACTGAAGAGGTGATTGCAAACACTAGAGAAATCCTAGCTCAACAATATGAAACATTTACTCACATAAATGAGGAAACTTTAACACAACAATTTGAAAGATTCTCCTCATTAATATCTGAGTTAAAATTAAATGGTCAGACGTGTACAAATGTATCTATGCTTCATAGATTTTTAAGGTCTTTACCTGAAAAATGGGAAACATATTCTATAGTCCTCAGATCTTCACCAAGCTTTAAATCCCTCACTCTTACAAAATTACATGGGAGATTGCTAACTTTTGAAAGAGAAATTGAGCAAAAGAAGAAATTGCAAAGTTCTGGTAAGACAACTGATGACTATCTACCAGGTAGTACAACACTATTGGGACAAGACTCACCTACTTGTTCAAATAGTTTGGATCTTTTGATCACATTGACATAACTGCTGGGATCTCATCTGAATGATCATTCCTAGGTTATGACAATGATGAATATAGTCAAACTGCTGATAACATGTGTTTTATCATGGATGATTTAAAAAATTTCAATAGTGATGACTTAGAAGAAATGGACATCTTACACCAACTGGCCATGTTAAGCATAAAAACAAACAAATTTTATAAAAGGTCAGGAAGGAAATTTCCAGGACTAAACAGTTCTACAAAAATTGGTTTTGACAAATCTAAGTTTAGAAGTCTTAAGTGTCAGAAGTTGGGACACTTTGCTAGAGAGTGTAGAAGCTCTAGCTATAACCAATCTCAGTCTGGAAATCAGTTTAACCCTAGTTATAATAGGAATAATAGAACACAGGGAAGTGCACATTTTGTACAGGCACAAGCTCCATAAATCGAATATGTGCCACAAATACAATATGTACAGATGCATGCTCAACAGATGCAGAGCCAACAATCAATCCCTTCCATTCTAGCTGCTCAACAACCTCCACAGACTCAGCAACCCTCACAACAAAGTCTGTTCACTTCAGGGTATGTTGACTGGAGCAGTCTTCCTTTTGACACTACAGAGTGCAATCCTGATGCAGACAACAAAATGTTTGACATCAACTAGGTTGAACCTGACAATGGCAGAAAGAATTTTTCCTTAATGGCATTTGAGGGCTGCACCTCAAAATCTGCCCTGTCTTAGGTATCAAAAGAATCTTTAACAAAACTTTGTTCAAACTCATGTAAAGAATCTTTTGCTCTCATAAGAGAGACCAATGTGCATTTACAAGGCAAAGCAAATTACTCTGAGAGAAAATTTACTCAGATGAAATGTGATTTAGAAAGAAAACTTGCTGCAAAGGCAAAAGAAAATTCTAAATTGACTAACAATGCTATTGAAACCCAAGCACAACTTAAAATCATGATAGAAGACCTAGGAAATGTCAGAAAAGAGCTTGCTGACACCAAGGTTGTGTGTGAAAAATGGGTAGAATCTTGTAAAGGGTACCAACTGCTGCTTAACAAACAAAGTGCATCAAATGTTAGGTTTGGCATAGGGTACAATCACACAGAAACACCAACTGATTTTTCCCCCAAAACTACTGAAGATGGGAGAAAAATTGTTTCAAATGAAACTTCTGAAGAGAAAGAATGCACATCTTTTCATGAAAACTTTCTAAAAATTCACAAAGAAAGTTCTTCAGAAGTACTGATAAAATCTGACTTTAAGCCATCAGTAGTTTTATCTACATCAGGAGTTGAGAACCTGAAAACTACTGATGACCTAAAACAAATCAAAACAGTCAGAAATTTGCCTTTGAATGAAAATGAAAAGGCAAAAGAATGTGAAATCTGTGGTTTGTTTAACCACGAGACAGAATTTTGTAGATACAGAAAAGGAATTCAGTATAACAAGAAAATTTCACAACTGGTTGTGGGAAAACAAATTAAAAATGATTTTGAAGAAACTTTCTCTCCCAAGAAACAACAACCAGGCAACACCCTTTCTCAGAAAAAGATGAAATCTGAACAACAGTCTTTTTCTCAAAATTCTCTTTCAGTAGTTAGACCTACATCATCAGCAGTTTCACAAACTGCTGAGATTAAAGATCTCATGTATATGGTACAACTACTAATGACCAAGGTTGATGGTTGTCCTCAAAAGGATACCACCATTGCTCCTAAATAAAAATCCATTGCCAAAAAGACATGGATTCCTCAACCTGGTCAAGAACAAACTGTTAATGTTCTTAAGAGCAAACCCAAAGCCAAACTGGCTTGGGTTCCCAAATCTAACTAATTTGCTACTTTGTGCAGAGGGTCTCCAGAGGCTTAAATAGCATTTGGTATGTTGACAGTGGAGGCTCAATGCACATGACAGGATGCAGATACCTAATAAACAATTTTATCAGTCAAAAAGAAGGATCTGTATCCTTTAGGAACAATGCCAAGGGATATGTGCTAGGACATGGCAATGTCTCTTCTGGAAAAATACAGTTTGACAAGGTCAAACTGGTTGAAAACCTTGAGTACAACTTGCTGAGTGTGTCACAAATGTGTGATAAAGGATATTCTTCCTCTTTCACAAAGACAGCATGCAAGATCATATCACCAGAAGGCCAGAAGTTGATAGAGAAGATCATTGAATATCATACTTTGTTGATAGCCAAAAGATGTGGCAATGTCTATGCAGTGGACATTGAAAAGGACAAAGTATTGAACAACACTTCCTGTTTCTTCTCTAGGGCATCAACTTCAGAGACTGATCTCTGGCACAGGAGACTTGGCCATGTGAACCTTAAAACCATAAATAAAGTCACAAAAATGGGCTTGGTCAGAGGTCTACCCTTGAAAGTATACTAGTGTCAATAACACTGTGTATCCTGTTTAAAGGGAAAGCAGCATAAGTCCTCCTATAAGTCTATTGAAGAATCAGAAACAACTGCATGTCTTCAACTACTCCATATGGACTTATTTGGGCCAGTAAAAATCACGAGCCTTGGTAAGAAGAAGTACTGTTTGGTCATCATTGATGACTATTCAAGATTCACTTGGGTATTCTTCTTATTTTCCAAGGATGAGGCAGCTGAAATCATCAAGTTCTTCATTCTACAAATAGAGAAACAATACTCTCTATCTGTCAAAGCCATTAGAAGTGATAATGGGACAGAGTTCAGGAATAAAACTCTGGATGAATTCTGTTTGTCTAAAGGGATTATCAGACAATTTAGTGTTCCCAGAACTCCTGAACAAAATGGTGTGGTAGAAAGGAAGAACATGACATTAATTGAAGCAGCATGAACTATGTTAGCTGATTTAGGCCTTCCATTGTATTTCTGGGCTGAAGCAGTCAACACTGCATGTTATGTTCGGAATAGAGTCCTTGTCAACAAGAGACACTCCAAAACTGTCTATGAAGTTCTTCATGGCATGAAGCCCCTTATCTCCTTTTTCAGGGCTTTTGGATGTCAATGTTTCATTCTAAACATTAAAGACTCTATTTCAAAGTTTGCTGCTAAAGTTGATTCAGGTTATTTTCTTGGTTACTCTTCCACTAGAAAGGCCTACAAGGTTTTTAACTCAAGAACCAAGATAGTAGAAGAAACACTGAATGTCAAGTTCAATGAGTCAAAACACACTCTTATTCCAGCACATCCTGCTGAACTCTTTGACCTTGACAGCTTCCATTTCGGACCTGAAAAGATTGTCACTTCATCAAACCTACTTATTATGGTGATCAGAGGTTTGATGATGAGGATCCAGCACCATGGACTCCTAATACAGTCATTAAATCAACTTTCAAACCATCAGAAGTTTCACAAACTTCTGATTCAAAAACTGCTGATGTATAAACTCAAACATCTGATTCAGCTCCTACAACTCTTGAAGATGTTCAAACAGCTGAAACAGACATTATAAACCTCAGTGTTTTGTTTGATGAAGTACAAGAGCCACCTACACCTGTTAGTGGTTTACAACAACTGATTGAACACAAAGATCATCCACTGGAACAAATCATGGGTGATATTGCATCAGGTGTTCTCACAAGAAACCAGCTTTCCAACTTTTGCTTCTTCTCATCATTCATTTCTCAGTTGGAACCTAAGAAGTACCAAGAAGCCCTCAAAGGCAACAATTGGGTGCAAGCTATGCAAGATGAGTTGCTCCAATTCAAGAAGCAACAGGTTTGGGAAATCTGTCCCTTACCACCAAACAAGCTAACAATTGGCATAAGATGGGCTTTCAGGAACAAACAAGATGAGGCTGGTATGATTATTAAGAACAAGGCAAGACTGGTGGTACAAGGTTATTCTCAAGAAGAAGGAATTGATTATGATGAAACATTTGCTCCAGTTGCAAGACTAGAAGCCATCAGGTTATTTCTGGCTTATGCCATTTCCAACAAAAGTAAATTTTTTCAAATGGATGTTAAAAGTGCATTTTTGTATGGAAAGATCAAAGAGGAAGTGTATGTTTGTCAGCCACCTGGGTTTGAGGATCCTTCTCATCCTGAGTGGGTGTACAAGCTTGACAAAGCTCTTTATGGGCTAAAGCAGGCTCCAAGAGCCTGGTATGAAACACTTTCCAACTTTTTTCTCAAAAATAACTTTACAAGAGGCTCCATTGATAAAACTCTTTTTTTTATTAAACATGTTGGAAATCATATCTTACTTGTTCAAATTTATGTTGATGATATCATATTTTGTTCAACAGACACAAAACTGTGTGATGAATTTAAGAAACTCATGCAATCAAAATTTGAGATTAGTACAATAGGAGAACTGCAGTACTTTTTAGGACTGCAGATTAAACAACAAACAAATGGAACTTTTATACATCAATCTAAATATGTTAAAGAATTATTGAACAAATTTTCTTTACAAGACTGTATTTCATGTTCCACTCCCATGACACCTACCACACAAGTTGAACCAGATGATCAAGGAAAACAGGTTGATCAAACCATGTATAGATGTATGATAGGTTCCCTTTTATATCTAACTGCTTCTAGACCAGATATTATGTTTTCAACATGTGTCTGTGCTAGATATCAATCAGCTCCTAGGGAATCACACCTAATTGCAGTCAAAAAAATATTCAGATATTTGAAAGGAATTCCTACACTTAGAATTTGGTATCCTGCTTCTAGCAATACCAAGTTATCAGCTTTTTCGGATAGTGACTATGCAGGGTGCAAAATGTCAAGAAAATCAACATCTGGTGGTTGTCAATTCTTGGGAAACTGTCTAGTGTCTTGGCAGTCAAAGAAGCAGACATCTGTTGCAACTTCAACTGCTGAAGCTGAATACATTGCAGCTGCAAGTTGTACATCACAGATACAATGGCTCCAATATCAACTTCTTGATTATGGAATCAAAGAGACCAAGCCACCATTGCTTGTATACAGTAAATCTGCCATTAGCATCATTCAAAATCCTGTTCAGTTCTCAAGAGTAAACATATTGAAATCAGGTATCATTTCATAAGGGATTGCTATGAAAAAGGCAAGATTGAAGTAAAGCATGTGACAACAGCTAATCACATAGCCGACATATTCACTAAACCCCTTGACACATCAACATTTCAGAAGTTAGTATCCATTCTTGGGATGCTAAATTTGTAAGTGTTTCTTTTACTTTTCTGCACATATTTTATTTTTCACTTACATCTGTTTTGTTCTAAAACTACTGAAAAACAAAAAAAAAAGAGAAACTACTGATGTACAAAACATCAGTATGGGAATATTTTCTGAAAAATGATTAACTTCTGATAAAATAAACTTCAGAAGTTATGAATAAAGTGTTTATAAACATTCTCATCAGTTGTTAACAAACTAATGAAGAGAAAATGGAAACTACTGATGATAGTTGTTCTTCATCAGCAGTTTTGTCATTAAGGGTAAATCAGACATTTCCCACTTTAGAAGTTTGCCCTAAGGCGGTTATAAACTTCTGATAAACACCTTTTCCAACACTTATCCTTTCAAAAAGCAAAATTCCCTCCTTCTCTCTCAAAAACACTCTCAAACCCTTAACCTACAAACAAAAACACTGTTCGATCCACACACACACAAACCACGTGGCTCTTACTCTGAAACAGGGACACAATCAAAGAGGCTACTTTGAGAAACATGAAGCCTGGTCCCAATACGATGAAATCATTGATTTAGTTTTCAAATCCCAATACTTAACTGCCCTCATCAATGATCCTCCAATCCATACTGAAACATTAAATGAGTTCTGGGCGAACGCGGAGACGGTGACAGTGAATGATTAAGTGATCTATCTCAAATCAACCATCCAAGGGAGAATAATGGCAATCACACCAGCAACTTTGGGGATTATACTGGGTCTAGATGATGTGGATGCCCCAGCTCAATTTCCAAACTCTGAAATTCATTTGACCATGACAGAGTGTGGTTACCAAGGTACTCTCTCACATGCTACTATTTTTAAGAAGTTTTTTGAACCAAAGTACAAACTTTTGTTTCATTACATCACCATCATGTGCTTAAGTCCAAAAACTGGATCTTATGATCAGATGCCCTCTACTTTTCAATCTATTTTCCATTCCATTGTGAATGAAACAAAATTCAGGGCATCAGCACTTTTCTTTAATGAGTTGGTGTTGCATCACCAAAACTCTAAAAAGAAGTTTTTGTTGTATCCAAGGTTCATTATGCAATGCATAGTTAAAGAACTTGGAGAAGAGGTGCTTGTGGGTAAAACAACTGTTTTAAACCCATTAACCTCACAAGCATACTCTAGGCATAATAAACCGGCTGCCTGGCCAGAAAATGACCAACGGGAACAAGAAACAGTCCCCATGGAACCCTCATCTTCCAAACCCTTACCCAAAAAGGCCAAGAAAACAAAACAATAAAAACCAAAAACCACCAGCCTTAAAAGAAAGGCAGTTCAGGAAGTTGATATGCCTGAACCTGCCAATGCGCAATCTGCACTTGACAAGGATGTGACTGAAACATCCTCTCAGTCTCATCCATCTCAAACCCCCACAAGAGCCCCAATTACCATTCTTTTTAAAAGAAAGAAATTCAAGAAAACCATAACTACTCACCCTTCTTTTGAAACTGCCGAACCTTTACCCCAAACTACTGAACCTGTACCCCAAACTATTGAACCTGAAACCATAGAAATTGCCAACCTTCTCTCTGGGCTAAAAGAGACTATCCCATTAGAACATGTCAGTCCCCAACAACCACATCAAACAGGGGACATACCTTCAGACTTGGACATGAATGTGGATGTCCATAGCCCTAACCCAAGAGATGAGGATGAACCAGGGTTTCTAAGCCCAAACTTAGAGACCTTAGGTACATTTGAGGCTGCTACTACTCATTTACCACCTAATGGTGGATCTGAGGACAGAAGTAACATAGCTAAGACCTCACTTGTGGCAACTACTGATGAAGGCTTTTTGCCTGAGGTAGGAAATCCTCTAAACCAAGAACAAGAGGTACATGAGACAACTGGGTTGGGCCCAGCTCATGATATAACTGATACTGTCCTCATTGAGGATATCATCAGGGATTCAGATGATTCACACTCCACTAAACATGAATTGACGGCTGCTAGTGAAGGTCCTGCACCTAGTGTCTCTAAGCTCAAAGAGCTGGTCACACCAGATCAGGTTAAAGTCCACTTGATCCCTGATTCCCTTAATGTGGCATCTTCAGTACATCCTGAAGATCACCCAAAAACACACCCCTCACTAAAAATGCCTACCCAATTCCCTGGGTCATCAAGCATAGATTTGAACCAACTATGCAACCCGGATGGTGCCCTATACCAGATGATGAACACCCTCATAGCCAATCACCTCAAATCTTTCACAACTGCTTGGGAGTTGAAAACCACAACTAAATTTGTGGTGATTAACAAGAAACTTGGTGAGCTGTCCAACAAAATTGACAACAACTCAAGACAGCTTGCTGAACTCTCTGGTAGAACTTCTTAACCTGGAAGGCTTCTAGAAGTGGATGAAGCCAAAAATGGGGAGAAGATTAAGGAACCAAAGGAGTCACTAGAAGCCAGGATAAAGGCAAGAGTGGCTCTACAACAACAACAACTGCTAGAAAAAGCCAAGAAACAAAAAGAAGATCAACAAAGGCATGTTTCTAGAACTGAAGTTGAAGCTGAAACTTCCCAAGTACATAATGAAGAAACTGCTGAAGACTCTGAAAGTAATGAAGACAATCCTTCAGTAGTTGATACTTCTATCAACACTTCAGCAGTTAACACTTCCATCTTACAAACAACTGAAGAGCTTTCCAAACCAACTGAACAACAACCAACTCCTATTCCAAGGCCTACAACAACTCAAATGATTGTGCTAAGCCCTTCTCCAATTTCAATGTCCAAATAATTACTAGAGAAGAGCTTACTTGCAGCCCAAAGAAAGGCTAAGGAAGATGAGATCTGGAACAACTTGGAAGCAAGGGAAGACTTGAGCTTAAATGAAAAGCTTCAAGCTTATGAAGCAGAGTTGAATAGACAAACTGAAACAGAAAGAGTTGCTGAAGAAGACAAAAGACAACTGGTGTCTTTCATTACAAAGAACAGCAAGACAAAAGCCTATTCACTCAAGGGGCTCTCAATGGATGAGCTAACAAGAAGAGCTCAACTTGTTGTTGACAAGACTGCAACAGAGAAGGATAGAAAAGCTAAGAGAGCAGAGATAATTGAAGAACTGGTAGCCAATGACTATGGTTCAAAAGCCTCAGTGTCAAAATGGAGAGAAGACAAACTACTAGACACATACAAAAGATACAAGGATGGTAAGGCTGCAAATCCAGAGAAGTACAAAACTTCTGAAGTATCGACTTCAGTAGTTAGAACTTCTGGTGTGTCAAACAAAGACCTGCTACCAAAAGAAAGCCAGAGGACAATACAAAGACTGATTTCAAGATGGTGTTGCTAGAAGGTAACACAGTTGTACAAGGAGACTTTGATATTGAAGAAAAGCCTCTGATAACACAGTTCAGGGATCCTTCAACATTTGCTTACCAAATCCAGAAGACTATAACTGACAAACTGCACACAAAGGTAGAAACTGAACATCACTTACCTACTTTTAAAATACCTGATGTGGTGCAAACAGAAGACAAAAGTGAATCCCACCTAAGAGTCACTGAAATAGAGAACATCCAACACTCAGGAACATCCCAGGGATCTAGCATGGTTCCCTATACTTCAGATTTTGACATATCTAAAGTGCTGATCATTAGATGGTCCTTTACTGATTCCAACTCAGTATTGGTGACAAGAAGAGATCATATAAGCAAGGCCTTCAAATCCATGAATGAACTGAAAAATCTATCAACACAAGACTTGCTTACAATTCAACATCTAGAACCTCAACAAGGATCTCTCACTGATGAACAGCTGAATCAATTGAAGAATTCCATGTTCAAAGAAATATGGAAGATAGTCAATGACAGAAGAAAACATCAATAAGGAATTAGATAAGGTTTTGGCTTCATCAATCCAGGGGGAGATTGTTAGGGCAGAAAGGATTGAGGAATCCACTTTTGCAAACCTTAGTCTAATTCATACTTCTGCAAATATTCTAAGTATAGAACTACTGAAGGAAGAAGACAAAAGTACTGAAGAAGGATTCAACAAGTACTGAAGAAGATAGATCAGAAGTTTCGAAGTCAAACCAGACAAGTCCACTGAAGAACTACTGAAGACAAACTACTCATTAGTAGTTTGTCATTCATCAGCACTTGTAATAGAATCTTTCCACCGCCCTTATGTTTCAGTAGTTTAATTGTTTATTATTACTTTATCTTTTTGTACAAGTTCCAAGACTGCATGTGCCCAGAAGCTCCACTATCAACAATCCATAGGCTGCTGATAAGGCCCTGTGGAACTCCCTGTACAAACATTCAAAGTTCAGTGGTTAAGGGGGACCCAAGCCTTCACGGTCTTGGGTCTACCATCTTCATCTAATGTCGGAAAATCAACCCATCTTCTATTTGGAGTTGGCGTTGTTCCCGATGGTCCGGCAGTGTTCTTACCTGCAGATGATTCTCCACTTTTGGTTGGTGACTTGGGTCTCCAAACCTGTTCCGGTTTCTTTGGCTTGGGCTTCTTCTTCGCTTTGGGGCTAGAAGATCCAGCCTTAGACTCCTTAGGAGGAACAGATTTTGGATCCACTTCAGATTTAACTGCACGTGGAACAGTTTTGGAGTTGCCCTGTGGATTAGCTGTGGCCTTTGCTGGTGGCTTAGGCACTGCTTCAACCTTTGTGGGAACAGTGCTCCCCCTCAACTGTGGACCCCTGCCATCAACTGGCTTTTGGTTCATAGCAATCTTGTTTCGGTTATCATAAAAAATCTGCTTTCCCTTTTGTTTCTCAGAAAGTTTAGGGGAAACAGGTTGCTTAGGTTTGCTAGAACTGGGAGGATCATCCACTTTGATCCTTTCTCGTCTCAATTCAGGGCACGCAGCAACTAAATGCCCACGTTCCCCGCATTTATGACAGAATCTGTATTCTTCAAATCTAGGAGATTCGGACTTGTTCTCCTTTTTGTTCTTTTTGCTAGATGAACTGGAAAATGAGTTTTTGTGCTTCAGATCCTCAAGGCATTTTCTTTGCACATCGACGTGAGGATCGTCGTTTCTCTCATTTCCGGTAGATCTAACAAACTCAGTAACATGCTTCTTCGGACTTTTCCTCTGAGCATGACTTTGAGGATTAACGGTGTTTATCTTTTGATTTTTCTTGTTATTTTCATTTGGTTGATTACCCTGGTCTTTTCTACCCTTAACCTTACCCTTCTTTTTATTCCAGGTTTCCTTTTCCATGGTAATGACAGATTCTTGCCAAATTTTAGCAATGAGACCAGGGGCGATACATCTGAGAGGGACTTCCTCTTCAGCATATACCTTTTCAGACCCTTTTAGTTTGTAAAACACCTTAATCCTTCTGCCATCCTCGGTTTGCACTTTCGGTTCAAGTTCACTCAGGGTTTCAGTAGTAATGATATGGTTTTCAAGAGGAACCTTTTGAGTTTTGACTGGTGCATACCTAGGAGGCTCATCAAGCTCATCATCCGACGAGTCTGTGTCATACACACTAATATCATCAGCTTTCTCACCAAGATTGACAACTTTATCAAGAGTAGCAGCCTTAGTAACATCAGCAGGTTTAGCTGCTTCAGTTGCTTTGGCCGCCTCTGCAGCTTTTGCTGCTTCAGCTGTCACGTCCACAAGTTCCTCCTTTGGCAAGACATCAAAATTGTGATTTTCAAATCTCACCGGAGGTGGACACTGAGAATATTTGGGACTGGTGGAAAAGCTTTCCTTTTCTGAGTGTTCAACTATGTGATCAAGAACATACTTGCAGTTTAGGTAACTTTCAAGTTTCTTCTTGATCTTCTCATAGTCACAGTTGACAATGGCCAATTGTTTCTTAGTGTCTTCTACCTCATTTATGTAATTATTTATAGCAATTTGCTTGTTTGCTAAGGTTTTCGACAGTTCAGAAACATCCTTCTTGTAATTTTCGATTGTACTTAGAAAATTTTTCTCTTTTTGTTTAAAGGAATCAATTGACCGTTGCAATGGACCAACATCAGGTTTTAGATTCAGATTCTCTTCAGTTAATTCTTTAATTCTGAATTTTAGCTGATCACACTCTACACACTCTATCTTAGTATTAGAGGAAGAACTTACCTTGTTTGACGATTCAGTAATGGCCATCAAAGCATAATGAGCTGCAGTCTTCTGAGCTCCAAAGAATTCGCCAAAGTTCTTCTCAGTACAGTCAGCATCCACAAGAAACGATCTTTTGCCGATCAGCGCATCTGCTTCAGCTAACAAATCCTCCAAATCTTCTCCCATATCAGAATCACACTCAGAGTCACAGTCGGACGGTTCAGTTTCAGAAATAATAGCACCAGACTGACTTGAGCATTCTTCAACTTCAACTAGTGCTTCAGACGATTGTTGAGCAAAACATGCAGCACCACCCTGAGGAGCTCTTCTCCAGTAATCAGATGGTTCCAGTTGAAACCTTCATCAGCTTGAATAACCAGGGCTTGTCCTTGATTGTTGTTTGCAGGAGGCCTCTGGTTCTGGTTCTGGTTACTTACTGGGACAATAGCTCGCTCAGTATTTGGACTAGGTTGTGCTTGAGCTTGCTGCCTCTGATTCTGATTTGCTCTGTTGTTATTGAAGGGATTCTAATGTCCTTGTTGCTTCGGTCGGTCACATTCTCTTGCAAAGTGCCCTTTGGTGCCACAGTTGTAGCACGTGACCTTCGTTTTGTCAAACCCAAACTTGGTGTTGTTGTTTATCAGAACATCTCTCCTTCCTGTCCTGTCTATATACTCCTTTGCCCTTCTCACCACACTTGCGAAGTGCCACTGAATGTCTATCAGATCCATGTCGTCTTTATCGATCTGCGAGTAATCCTCCTGTGTAAGATGAGGATTCCCGATATGTCCAGCAACCAGTCCGCTGTAGGAGTTTACCAAGGTTGACAGTAGAGCCATGTGTTCTTGAGCTAACTCTACCGTCACCTTCTCTAAACCTACGGTGTTCAGCTGCTCTGGGACTGGGTTGGTCCGATAGCCACCTTGACTTGAAGTCGATGCACCTCCATATCCACCATAACTTGTAGTTGGAGCCCCACCAAAACCTGAAGGAGAAGGTAAACCAAAGTTTGCAGTTGCCTGCGCTGGTGCTGCAAGATGAGAAAATTGGTTAACACCAAAATGATTAGTATTAAAATTCAAAGGATACTGGGTTGGTCTGAAGGGATAGGTTGGAGGAGGAACATCAGATGGGGGACCATAGTTGTCAAATGCATAAACTGGGTCCGGATTAACCACAAAAGCATTCTGTGGTTTGGATCTACCCACACTGGCGTCCTGAAGAGGGTTCCCGTAATAGATACTAGGATTTTGTGGAATGAGCGCCTTGTTTGCCCTTCTGATCTCCTCTATCTCCTTGTTCTCCAGCTTGGTAATGAACTCGTTGATGGTGAGAGTCTGATAAGCATTGCTTGACTTCAGGATGTCCAACCATTGATGCTAATGAGGAGGTAGCACCTCAGCAAATCTTTCTACAAGGTCTGCAGATGAGTACAAGACCCCGTACTGGTACATTTCAGACATCAAGTGGTAGTATCTTGCAGTCATGTCTCTTAGCGATTCGTTCCCAATAGCATTAAAGTTCTCGAACTCCTTCTTGAGTTGATCCATTTTGACCTTTCGAGTCTTCTGATTTCCCTCATTTCGCTAAGCAAGTGCTAACCAAAGCATCTGTGACTTAGTGCACTGAGCAAATTGATGAAGTATATCCTTGGGAAGAGCTTGTTTCAATGCTGCCAAAGCCTTCTTTTCATAGTTGTACTTCTTCCTCTGAGCTTCATTCATATCTTCTAGTGAGATCGGAGTATTCAAATTCTCAACCATCGGCCTACTGTACCCTGTCTCTATAGCTGACCACACGAGACCATCGATACCCTCAACATACGTCTGAAATCTGCCCTTCCATCCATGGTAGTCGGACATGTATTGCAGTTTCGGTGCCCTATTCGAACTACCCGTCTCTAAGTCACTCATGAGAACGGAAGACAGATGATTCTTCTGTGAATTCGCAGCAGCCGCGAGTGCCCAAAAATTCGCATTCATTGCCTGTTGTTGAGCTGCTAGCGCCCACGGATTGATTCCGCCAACATTCGCTTGCATTTGTGCTTGTTGCATCCGTTGCGCGTTACGCTCGGCTAAGAATTGCCAAGGGTTCGTGGGTACGTTTGTTTGATTGTTCATATGTTGATTATATTGTTGCCTTGGTTGGTTCAGATTCCCCACGGGTGTGCCATATGTTTAAGTTCGTTAAAAGTCCGATACTTAGTCAAATTTTCAGTTTCAGGTCCTTATAGGCGATTGGGAACTCTATTCATGTGTTTATAGGCGATGAGGGTTTTGTATGGGCGAGTACAGTTGTAATCACTAGTATTACACGCGATTAGGGTGTAATTGCTAGTGAACAGTTGAGCGATTACAATTTTCAGGCGATTGGTAGTTATCAGGCGATTAGGGGTCTATGCCACATACAGTTATGGCGATTAGAGCCCTAATCGTGCTTCAGACTGGCGAATATACTTCTATTCGTGTATCTTTTGCTGCTAATCGCCTAAAGATAGGCGATTGGGAGAGTATGATAGCTGTAATCGCCTGATCTGATCTGTAACAACACTTTTGCTCAAAAACCACCGTTTTTGCCTCAAAATCTTATCCAAAACGATGTGTTAATCCCCAAATGATTGGAAAAGTTTCCAAAACAATTTTAGAACAAAACCTAATCAAAAACACACGTTTTCATCCATAAACACACACTAAGAATTTGAAAATAAGGGTTTTTGTGAAAAACTCAAAGTTTCAAAGTTCAAAACAGGTTTTTGATTAAAAATCACAACTTTCACACAAAAACCTACCTATTTTTACTCGTTTTTTCTATCAAAACGCTCGTGATAAGAGCCTTGGCTCTGATACCACTTGTAGGATCGACGAACGTGTCACCTGACAATCACGAGGGTTATATTCAAGGTGCGGAATCCCTTGAATATGCTTTAATAACAGAAACTAACTTGAAACAATGATAAACGAGCAATTACAACACACAAACGGGTCAAAAGATTAACGTTTATATCATTAAAACAGAGCACGAATGTTACAATGATCAAACCAAGCAATCTCAGACCTGGGGAGGGTGTTTGGAGAGTGTGTGTGGCAAAAACTGATTATTAGGGCAATGATTGGGTCTATTTATACCTCCCGTACTCGTACTCGTACAGGTCAGTATACGCAAGTAGGAGGCTATAAGACATGTTCCTATAGGCGATTGGGCTCTAATCGCCTATAGGAAGCCTCTAATCGCATGAACAGTGATGTGGTATAGGGTGTAATCGCCTATAACCAATCACTACTCGCCTATAGCCACAAATCTACCCTAAAACGCGTATAAACGTCTCCAAACACCCCGAAACACGTCCAAACAACATATATACTAGCCTAGGGACATCATGCACTAACATGAACTTTTTTTTCCGTTGTTGCAGGTAGGTGCATTCTCAGAGGATCCAGATTGTATGTATTTTATTTAAATCTTGTTTCCATCAGCTTTTTATGGGGTTGATCTTTTGATGGTTTGCATTTGCACAGGTGGGGAAAGCATCTACGGAGGATATTTCGAAGGTACAATTTAAAAAAAATGTTCGTTGTTTCTAATGTGTTTAAGATTTTTTTTTTTTATTAGTACCTATCACTCATGTTAGTAATAATGCTTTATGTGGTTTTGTAGATGAGAATTTTCGACTGCATCATAGTGAGCCTGGCATGATAGCTATGCAACATCATTTAGGAAATGCAAATGGATCTCTGTTCTACATAACCTTCGGACCTTCAAGTTCTATTGATGGGTAATTCACAAGTCTATTATGTGGACACATCATTTCAAGTCAATTTTCTCTTTTAGGAAACGCCTTCAAAACCAACATCTAAGGGCTTCTATTATAAGTTTATAATTAAATTTTGGATTTAGTTGTTTGATAATATACTTATGACATAGGCCTTCGAATGTTTAACTATAAAAGCTTGGAAAATATAATTATGTTTAATGCATTGATTACATATAAAAGCTTGGAAAATAAACAAGGAAATAAACATATGCAGTCTTAACTCGAACCCGTTTTGATCACCTTTTTAGGCAAAACGAAAAAATCTTTGAAGAGAGCTAGTTCTTATGATGGAGTAATAGGACACGGTGATGAAAGGGAGAAACAGAGGAAGCACTTGTCATCTGAAGGGCTGATACAAATTACGGACTGTGGTGGATTGTCTGAAGATAATGGTATTGCATTTTTAATCCATAAACCCTCATAAACTGATTCATTCAAATAATTAGATTTAATGTACTTTCTGTAATCTTGTTTAACACATCGTTTAGATATAAAAGCTAGGGAAAAAAAAAAGATTATGAACATATACCTTCTTGACCTGAACCGGTTTTGTACATCTTTTTTAGACCCTCGAAAGCAGGTTGGGGATTATAGTTTAGTGAAGTTGTGGCAGCAGATTGAATGGGTGATGGCAGCCCATCTCGAGCATGCCGGGGATTATAGTATTATGGAGATGAAAGAGCAGATTGAATGGGTGATGACATCCCTTATCGAGCAGGCCGGGGATAATAGTATTATGGAGCACCCCAGACAGCAGGTCGGGGATGATAGTATTATGGAGCTGAGAGAGCTGCTTGATTGGATGGTGGCAACGATTCGAGAGATTGCGCAGCAGGGTGGTCGTGGACAGGATTAGTTGGTTAGGATCCTGTATTTTGTTTGGCTGCGGATACATTTTGCTTTCTAGTTGTGCTTTACTACTTTTTATTCAACAATAGTAATTTTTCTCAAAAGTTGGTCGTTGTTTTTGATTCAACAAAGTTCCCATAGCAAGTTATTTTTTCAATTCAATTCCTTGAGCTATCATGTTTATGATGATGAATTTCTGTATACGTAATCCATGAAAATAGATTTGAATTTTTAAAGCATGTTAAGTAATGAAGCTATAACCCTTGTGCATTTACTTACTTTATGATGTCATGTGAAACGTTTAGATTTACACGTTCAACATCCCTTAGAAATTTGTGTAGATTATTTAGCCTAGGGTTTGCATTTCACCAGAATATATCAAAAGTAAGGTTTATGAAATAGATAGACTACACCAATTCAATATATTACGAGTGAATTGATAAACTAAAGAAAAACGAGTACTAGGCGTTATAAATTGTTGCCACCGCCGTATCGTGCGGGTTTCCTACTAGTATATATAGAACCTCCTAAGTGCTACATTGAGTCTACCGGGTTGAAAGTAATGCATAGAACCTCCTAAGTCGTTTTGTTTAAAGAATCAAATCATCATTAACAATACTATTTTTCTGATCATAATTGACAACTTGACGCATTAATTACTTATGGCTTTTTCTTAAAAAACGAAAATAAAATAGTTTTTACGAGAAACTGGCTGGCCCGTTTGACATGAAGGCTGTATACCTGAAATACAATCAAGTGATTGTATTTTTGATATTTAACAAGTACTAGCTTATACCCCGGTAGCGTCCCGGGTTGAGAAATCTAAGTAAAGTGAATAAAATTAGAAGTATATAAACTATAAAAATGACATTTATGTATCAACTTACATTAGATACTTTTAAAAAAAATATATACCAAAAGATCCATTTCACCTTACAACATCAACACCTAAAACAGAATATTAAGATCCCAAGCACTTTAAGGGGACAAAGATTGTTTAGCACCAATACATTCAGTCAAAGGTCTTTAACTGCATACAATAAGATTTGAGCTATTTCAGAATATGGTAGAAAAAGAAAACATAGCAATTACCTATTGGAGAGCGTCCCGGGTTGAAATATCTAATATGACATAATAAAATATATAATATGACAACATAATTAATGACTTGCCAATATATGATTAATGAATATTATTATTATCATTATTATTATTATTATTATTATTATTATTATTATTATTATTATTATTATAAAAAAGGTAATTGGGTCGGGTATCATCTAATCCCAGGCCTGACCCAAACCACAATTTTTTTTTTTAAACTAATATATCCCGGGAGCGTCCCGGGTTGAGAAATATAATTTGAAATATCAATTTTACACATGAAATAGACTGATGCGTTTTACAGTTACATGCAGGAAAGTTTCGGGTAGCACTTAACCTAAACCAATTAACAATGTATCTTTAATGTTAGTGCATAACCTTAAACAATGTATAACTCTAATATTAAAACCTAACCTAAAACAATGTACAACTCCAATGCAAACACATGTTGTAAATAAAAATCATATTTACTGGTTTGAACATAACTAATGACTTGCCTATACATGATTAATGAATAACCTGAACACTTTGTGTTTTTTTCCTGTATGAACAAAACCACACAAAAAAAATAGTCGTTTTTTTTCTCCGTTTTTTATATAGCACTATGGTACCCGTTGGAAAGATAATAAAACGCTCGTTAATTTGGTGTAATTTTTTTCTTTAAAAAATCTCGTATATAAAAGATATTAACGTTTAAAAGTTATGAGAGAAAACATTAGAGATAAAAATCTAATTTTTTTTTAAAATTTTAAATTATTATTTTCCTAAAATAAAGTACTTGCCACATGGGATGACACATGGCACACTTAATGAAAAGAATACCCTCTTTGTTTGACATGTCATTAAAATGACTTTGGTTTATTATATGTATAGATAGATATGTTTCTTGATGTAAAAGGACTTTTGATTATTATAGTGAACTGAAATTTACAATTGATTGAATGTTATTCCATTTTTTCATGTTTCTGTTTGTTTGTTTGTTTTTTTTTTTTTTTTTTTTTTGTGTGTCTAGATATTCTTCTTGTTCAATTATGCAACTGAGTTAAGCAACTACACTTGCTAGCAATTAGTGAGTAGAATAAGTTGTTGTAAGAAATACTCTACACCTCCGGTTTGATTCCTTATTTTCATAACATTTCAATTATACTACCAAGTACCAGCTTTATATAAACTTCCATGTAGCATGTGCATTAGGACCTGGGTGCTCCACATGTTACTATTATTATACATAACTAGGTTTTTTACCCGGCCGCGCGTTGCGGCGGCGTCAATCTTATTTGGAAAATAAGTAACAACATAGCTTGCATCGTTTGACATATGGAATGATCGTGCGTTGCGCGACTTGCAAATTTGTTTGTCACAACTCATGTCAAACTACTCTAATCATAACATTTAAAGACACATTTATTCGCAAAAAGAAAATGTTATAATAACATGATTTCTAAATATGGTACTAATGAGTAATGACATGTGCTGGTAATGTTTTTGTATATCACATAATTAACATATATAGATTAAACTCGCGTATCTAACATGCTTGGTTTCATAAAAATAGGAAAAGGCTGAACCTTAGGCTTCAAAAGTGTTTGATAATTCCCTTAACTGATAATTCCCAAGTTAATTAAGTCACTGACACCTCCGACATTGGCTGTTGTAGTCGGATGAACCTCTATTGATGCGAAGGCAACAATGCATGAAGTAGTAGCTCATATGTTAAACGGACAGATCATCACCACCACAGAGATTAGGTATGCCTGATAGCGCCCAGACTCCTCCACCACCACCGCCTCCGCAGCTAGCGATAAAATAAAACTGTAGAGTAATAAACTTTCAAGTAGTTACCAACTGAGTTAATTATTCAATCTCAACTTAATTCAATATATTATTTACTTGTACTACATACCATTACTATATCATCCGACACAAATGTAGCATATTTGATGAAAATCAGGTACGTCATGGACTGTAAGAACACTAATGATATCAGTTTAATAAGCGCAAATGAATTAACAACAACGAACCTGTCATGCGCGTAAACAACATGTTTATGTTCACACCCATCCTTTCTCTTGCCTTAGGTACTTCAAGTTTTCTATAAAACCATCCACCTGTATAAAAACAATCCAACTTCAATTCAAACAGCCACTGGACCACCACCAAACCGGCAGCCAAAACATACTCCTATCAAAATCCATCCACCTGTATAAAAACAATCCAACTTCTTCAGTTCACATAATCAAACCAACACATGTAATATTACAGTCAAATCATTATAACTCATCTAGAAAGACTACATTTGTTGCTCATACAAATGATATGGGTCAAGTCTGAGATCCTGCAATAGTTTCAATCCGTAACATGTTATCTGTGACCAACATATTAAAACTTACCCGTGTGAATCATTCAAATCTGTTATATATTGAGCCTCAGGCGCCACTTTTTGGCTCTGCGTAATGCGTATAAAACCATTATCATAAACAAACACAATAATTTCAGCAAAGTAATTATTTACAGCTTGCTGACTTCAAAAAATGATTTATACTCCATTGCAGTGTGGAAAGTCGTACACCGAGTCAACTCATTCTAGACGTGTAGCTTCTATTACTATACTTTGAGCTCCATGATCATATGAATGTGGATTCATAGGCCACATGCGATTCACGTAACCAAATTCCCATGGTAGCTTGAAGTAAGGAATGCTCCATCTTAAACCTTTAACGAATTCACGGTACTCAATGGGCAATGGAACTGTTAACCATCCGGATAACGCAAAGATTTGAATGTGGATTGAGGAACTTGCAGCCAAGAAGCTAAACCTGTCGACTGTTGATCAGCAACTGATATCGCTTTCCCCCCTTTCAAAACAGCCGAAACTTCCTTTATGTGATGAAGATTGTGATTGATTCCCTTCAACTTTTATTTTTCTATTCCCTTATCAAATATCATTAACGCTGCGAGGGATGCATGAATTCGAAGAAAATAGCAAAGCTACAAATCCAGTTTCTTGCATCCAATCCATTGGTATTTCAAATACTTTGTATCGCGTTGAAGCTGATTATCGCATACGCTATTTACTATAAAGTCCATGATCCAACCTGTTACTCACCAAAAAAAGCAACATAAATGAATGAATTATAAAACTAAAATAAGAAAGCACCTTTTCTAATCACTTGAAGATATTCATACTTCTCAAACAATCCTTGCATCTTTTCAAGAAAAACGTATTACATTGTTAATTAATTTGTTACTGGTGATAAGAACGCTATCAAAGCGTGTTCAACATTCATCAACTTTAGGTAGAGAACTGGAAATTTGTTATACTTGTATACTGTTTATATGGCATTTTGACTAATGTACCTAATTTTTCATTTGTTGTCTTGATATAATTTCAAGCGATTGAATATGCTTCCTTTGTTTATCCAATAATCAGAGACAATTTCTAAAGAAGAGAAAGGTTGCTAAAGTGTAGTTTTAAAGAATAAATTTACCTTGAAGTGCCATAATCTTAAGGCTTGTATCTCCACCTTATTCCATATTATGTTTATCCACTGTCCCATTAACCTCACATTCAAAATCTTCATCTATAGAAACCACGTGTGAAAGTAGAGAACAAATTTCAAATCTTGTCCCTCATTTTTCTAAGTCACTTCCTTAATTTGAAGAAAAAGCATTTACCTGAACCAGACCAACCATAATGAAAGTGCAAGAGCTTCAATTTTCAATTTTCTTAAAGAATTTAAGACAACCATCGTGAAAAAAACAAAGTGTTTGTCCAATAAGAAAACAAAACTTAAGATTGTATAATATTATTGAATATCAATTAGATGTACAACACACTTTACAGATATTGTTCTAAATAAATTATACCTTTTCAGTAAGCATAACATTGCTTTTCCCTGTTCATATTATGATTTAATAATTACCACGCTTATATACAAAAAGGAAAACTGGGAGTGTAATTATGGTTACCTGTTGTTGTTCCAAATGAGCAGCCTCATTGGCGAATGCCCAAACTCATAACTTAAACCTAATTTTTTTTAAAAGAAGCATACATGATATTAGAAACCTTACATAAAGCATAAAAATTACAAACAAAAACTGACCTTAATTGTTCCTAGCCTTTAAACCATATCAGCGGACAAAGAAGGGGAGATTCCACCACCGCCGCCACAAGTGTTTGCGTCACGCGAGCGACGTTTGTGAAGTCTGATTTCGGTGGTGGTCGTGAGTGTGACGGTGGGTAGAGACTGATTTGTTGGGTGTGTTCGCTGAGGTGTGCATGGATTGGAAAAGAAGAAGGGGAGATTGGAAAAAACGCGTGTGTTGTGTGTGCTGAATGTTAGACGCGTGTCTGGGTTGGTGAGGTGTACCGAACCGCCCACACCGGCCAATAAGATGGTACCACAACCAAAATCAGGATGAAAGTGTATAGACAAAAAAAAAGGATAAAAGAACAGAGAGCCAGATTCGATAATAAAGGGTAAAAAATAAAAAAAAACAAATCAACCAAATGCCCTCAAAAGAAACACAAATTACATATTTACCATGGTTACTGTTCAAATAAGAATGCATATTATTATAGTGTAATTGTGGCATGTATAATCAATTAATAGAGCTTCTCTATTTCAAGCTATACAACCTTCATGTTTTGGCTTGAATTGTGTTTGGTTTTTGTGCATACCGCCTGTTACATTGTCTAGAAATAAAATCATTTTACCCCCTTTTGACTTTACCAGCAGCTTTCGCTTTATAATATTTGCAGAGGTATGATACTGGACGGGTGGACCAACAGATTGTACTACACTCCTCTATTTATTGTTTACTTGGTAGACATACATTTGATATTCAACAAGGAACCTATTTTACTATTGACTTTTGTGAGTTTGTCTCTTACAGGAAGAATTTGACATGTTGCTCTTACAACCATGACACATTAGGTGTGAATAAACTTTATGTAGTGTTATATCGTATTTTACACCCATTTATTCTTATTAATTAGAGATGGCAGTGTTGAAATGTTAACTCAGGATTGTCCTGTTAAAATTAAGTTGGTTGCTGCTTCGTCTTACTTCACTTATACACTGCTTATTTACAGCCTTTCTTTTGAATGTCAACGCGTTCTTCTTCAGTTTTCTTGGAAATTCAAAAAAAAAAGGTTTTTGGAGCAGAAACCTTGAGAGAAGAAAAGTATTTTTTGTTGGAATTCTCAAGTAAAGATGAAAGGTTGATGAAAAAAAATGAAAATGAGTGGATTTCTAATAGATGATTGTAGACGACGGCGTATCGAGTGACTTTACATATGTGGTATGTGGATTTCTTCTTTCAATTAATAGTAACATTATTTTTGGTTTTTTATACCCAATTAAATATTATTATTAATTTGGATCATATTGTTAGTGTCTGTTTTTAGTAATCCAATCTTTTGAATCTATACATGTTACCTGTTTTGAATATGACTAACCAAAAGACCAACTTTTGGTAACGTTCAGAGGTGGTTGTGATTTGGCATGAATTAGATTTTTTTTTTCTTGTGATGTTCATTTGTTATTTTTTGAAGTCATCCGACTCATAAACTTGCCTAATTGTTGGCAGTGGAGTGGTCTACTTCTAGCGATTGGGTTTTAATGATGGGTGGTTGTGATGGAGCAATACGTTTTTGGGACATTAGACGGCATAAATCTTCGTAGGCAAGTTTTTTTATGATCTATTTTTCTATAATTCTGGGTCACTCAAATGAAGATGTTAAACGTTTTGCATTTTTTTGCTTTTTTAAACTAATAAATTGGCTTTTTTTACTGCAGATGATGTCAAGGGTTGGTGGTTATGGGGATATTGATCATCTCCCATGATGTATGCATTGAATGGAGTAGTGGTAAATGAGTTTCTTGGTCACGGTTGGGGATGGTAAGTCAACAACTTTGTTTTATGTAGGTGTGATTGTGATTATGGGTCAAAAAGGCTGGGCTAGGCTAGGTTCAGGTTAAACCCACAACTTCTTTTGTCCAGGTTTTTCATCGAAAAATGTAAAAGAACTAATTATAAATCAAAAACACCTATAATTACATTAATAAACCATTTTCAAAGTAATTGGGTCAAAACTATCATCTCTATCAGTGTAAAGGGGAGGGTAAAGATGTAAAAAATTGACCACTTTGCTTAATATGGGTTCTATGCCTTGCAACGAACCTGGACATTATATGTTAAAGGTGAATAATATTTGAGATGTATCTAATAAAATGTTTGTTTGATTCCTGAACAAGTGCTTATGTTCTTTCCTATGGTTATGCAGAAGCAAAAGAGCTAATTCAAGAAGTATCTTGCTTTCAACATCCTTCAATGTTTATGTAAATCTTTTTTTTTCTTTCAAAAATCAGTGACATAAAATCCGGTTAATATGCTATCATTACCACTGAAAATGGTAATTACTTCACATGTACAATCAGATTTGGCACACTGGTGTGAGGTATTTTATATATTGATGATTCAGTTTATTGATGAAAACTTAGCAATGTAACAATTATATTAATGGAACAATTTTGAAGGAGGATGATCCAAAAATTATTGCATAAAATATTTTAGTTTTGTAAATTTAGTCCTATGTAAAAAATATAAGTTATTTATGGCTTTTTTGTTTTAAATTACCATGTTTATCAAAGTGTTCGGCGTTATTTACTTGAGATATATGTAAAGCTCATGACATACATAAGCCACACCAAAATCCACATCAATTCGATTACCTACAACAATTTGATTACTAACAACACACAAACAAAAAAAACCCTTAAATTACTGAAATGCCCCTTTAAGGATTGAAGTCACATATTGCTACTAACCAAATCCCAAAAGTAGTTGACAAGTGTGTGAGGGAAAGAAGCCATCTACTATTTTGCCAATTCATTTGTTTGCTTTATTGCTTCATTATCAAATATTATGAATTCTTTCGAACGAAAATCAAGCTGCATTGCCCCAAAATTCAAAGCTTTAAAAAATGACCCACCTGACCCACTCTATAAATGACCCAACTCGCCACTCTTGACACCTCTAATAGAAAGCAAGGTTAAGAAAATAATAATGGAGTATATTAAGAGTACCTAAGGTATGCAATGTATGATTCTGTTTCCTGAGTACCAAACTCGGGTTGCAGAAGGGCCCCTGTAACTAAGGCTAGCTGTAAGCACGTATTAACATCTAAAAAGAGACCATTCACAATGGTGAACAATCTTGATTGTTTGTGGAAATAATATTAAAAAATTCAAATGTTTGTAAACAAACCCTCAATCCGTTTGTTCTAGCAACCTTGTTTGCAATCAGGTTTAACCCCCCACTAACTTAATTACTTAAATATTTTATAATATTTAAGTTTAAAAAAACTAAATACACTGTATTTCTTAACTTTTTTTTTGTGAACACCCCGATATAAATTTTATTAAAAATCGAGTTATTTTAAAAAAAAATATTTTAGGTTGAGTTGGGTTGTGAATGTGTGTAAAGGTTGGGTTGTGTAGATTGAAGAGAGAAAATTTAGTTTTTTATTAAAAGGTTGAATTGAGTTAATTGTGAATGGGGATAGTCTAATCAACGTGTGTTTGTCATTAGTGGTCATTACAAAATATATTGAGACTAATTATGGTCCACAAATTTTTTATATCTTGTGAAGGGCATTATGGGTATTTGATATTAAATCAAAGATTTGGAAACCAACAAGGCAAGGCAACAATCATTACTTTTCAATAATTGGCAAGATATCGGGTCATTACAAGCCAAATCAAGTATATAACTTTAGAACGGGTCAAAACAAGAGGGAAAAGCTGAAACCATACTAACAGTGCAGAAGACCCCTTTCTACCATTTTGCTTTCCACATTTGAATTATTTGTTAAAACTATAAGCTTCAATATACTGTTAAGATATAATAGTATGATGTTTTACTTTTAAATTTTAATAAAACTAGTGGTTTTTCAAGTCGCGCGTTGCGGCGGCGATTCAAGGTGTGTTTGATTCAAGGTGTGTTTTCGTACGTGGCGCATTATTATTTGTAGGACTTTGACTGCATAGTGACAGATTAAAGGCCATGTCTTCAACAACACCTGGCACTCTATTCTCCAGAGTCGGCATGCCATCATGAGATCCACCAATGAAATCAAAAACCTTTTAAGATAAGAACATGTAAAAGCCGTTATTAAATGAGTAAAGGAAGTACATAATTGTTTGGCGTTTATATAATACAACATTTCATGAGAAATGTACAGGTATGCAACAACAAGATTGCAGCCTGGCAGCGCCTGTTAATGTTATATCTCCTAACTTCTTATCTTAACACCTAGCACAAGCGTGTTTGATAGCTTATATTCATACCTTACGAAGATGTTAATGAATTAGACATGACTATAATTGGGAAAAGATTGCAACTATCCTTTGTTTTTCCGAGACTCTTGCGTCGCCAAATTTTTAGATTTAGATGTTACTTTATTTGTATTGATATATTTAAATAAATAATAAAATTTGTGTCAACATGTATTGTGAGGTTGTGGGTTCAAATCATTGCAAATGCAAGGTTAGGTAGAAATAAGGTGGTATATATATTTGCCAAGGTTTTGAAACCCGGACCGGACCGGCCGGTCCGACCGGTCGGACCGGGAAATGGACCCCCGGCCGGTCCGGGTCACTACATTGGACCGCTCGTGCATAGAACCGGAGGTTGAACCGTTGGACCGGCGGTTGGACCGGATTTTTGGCCGGTTGGACCGGGTTTTAGGGAGGTTCGACCGGTTTTTTTATTTTTATTTTTATTTTTTTATGTTTTGGTTCGACTTTTGAGCCGGTTCATTGGGACGGCCGGACCGGTCGGACCGGTTGAACCGGTGGACCGGTGACGACTCCGGTTCGACGTCCGGTCCGGTTCTGAAAACATTGATATTTGCCGTTTAAGAAAAAAACTGCTGGATTCTCACAAACTGTCATCGTACTTTAAGGCATGCAATGTAAGCATCTATTAATATATATAAAAGAATTGAACATTGCTGACGTGGCGTGCAATGGTGTCTTCAACCTCTCCATGAAACTGCCACGTGGCATAATCATTGAAAGATTTTAGTGTTTTTTAATTTTTTCCTTTTTTTAATTAAAAAAAGATAAACATAAAACTCTAAATTTATCTCTCTATCTCTCAATTCTCAATTACTAAAATTAAATTGAGTTATTTTAGAAAAAAAAAGAATTTAAAAACAAATTTAAATTTTTCTCTCTTATGTTTCCTCCCATAATTTTTAAACGTTAATATTTTTTATATTCGAGATTTTTTAAATAAAAAAATTACACCAAATTAACGAGCGTTTCATTATCTTTCCAACGAGTACCATAGTGCTATATAAAAAACGGAGAAAAAAACGACTATTTTTTGTGGGGTTTTGTTCATACAGAAAAAAAACACAAAGTGTTCAGGTTATTCATTAATCATGTTTTTTCTTTTAAACCAGGTTCTTATATACGATGTTGAAATTCAGCCCAATCGCCATGCTATAATTGGAATTTTACTCTTTTAAAAATGGATAGGTGTACTTCATCAAGAGAAGCTAAAAGAAAGAATCGCGCAACACTGCAACACATGGTGTCACCTTATAACAAGGTTATTTTTTATTTATTTAATTACAAGAGTAATAATTATTACTATTAGTATTAGTATTATTAGAATGGTTATATTTTTCAACCCCGGGACACTCCCGGGATAAAAGCTAGTGATATAATATACACACAACCAACCAAAGTATATAGATAACATCATAAGTTTGTACAATCAAATAAATAAAGTAGTAAAGCACGACTTGAAAGCCAAGTATATCAACAGCCAAACAAAATACGGGATCCTAACCAACTAATCCTGTCCACGACCACCCTGCTGCGGACAGGGTAATGGATAACTCGGTATGCGAAAATCCGCTGACCTAGTAATTTCACGAATGGATGCCGTTATCCAATCAATCTGCAGCCTCAGCTCCATAATAGTATCATCCTCGACCTGCTTGCGAAAGGATGTTATCATCCAATCAATCTGCTGCCTCAGTTTCATAATACGGCCATCCCCAACCTGCTTTCGGGGTTGCTCTCTTTCGAGCCCTCTGTCTAAAAAAGGTGTACAAAACAGGTTCAGGTCAAACCGGTATATGTTCGTATTCTTTTTTTTTTTTTAGCTTTTGCATGTGAAGGTTGTGTTAAATAAGATTACAGAAAGTATATTAATTATTAAATCTAATTATTTGAATTTATCAATTTAGGATTTATAGATTAAAATGCAATACCTTCATCTTCAAAAAATCAACCGCGGCCCGTAATTTGTATCAGCCCTTTTGATGGCGAGTACTTCCTTCGTTTCTTCCATTCATCAGTGTGTTCTTTTACTCCATCAGAAGAACTAGCACTATTCAAAGACTCTTTCTTTTTTCCTAAAAAGGGCGGTCAAAACGGTATGTGTTAGTAGTAATCTTTATCTGTCCTAGCTTTTATATATAATCAAAGTGTTAAACAAGGTTACAGTCTACAATTTGTACCAGTTTAGGAGGCTGTATGTACTAAAAAGACAATACCTTTACCTTGAGAAATTTGACCACAGTCTAGAATTTGTACCACCGACTGGTCATCAACAAGATAGAAAGCTGACATTCCTTTTATCACCTTCCCGAAAACAACATTTAGCCTGCCATATAACCGACCAAACAAGGTTTAAGAAAACAATGACTAGCTAAACATTTAAAGGCCTATGTCATAAGTTTATTATCAAACAACTATTTAATTATAAACTTATAATAGAATCCCTTAAATGTTGATTTTGAAAGGCGTTTCCTAAATGAGAAGATTTAAATACAATATACATACCAAATGGATCCCCTGAGATAGCGCCTCCCTGCAACAACGAAAAAAAAAAAGAACGAACGGAGCCACCCATTGTATATGTTTATACATGGAAAAGAAGTATTGCACTTGACTTACCACAGCCAAGATGTTTTCATAGATACTAGTGAATACAGTTACTTTGTAGTGCAAGGGTAATTTTGTAGCTTTTCCTATCCCCTTTTCCCCTACACATATAATAATATATAGGGTAGAGATCCTAAGAGAACCAACCCCTATTTGAGAACTGAGAGAACCATTCTGAGCCACACATTTCATATAAAGGCAAAAAAAAAAAAAAAAAAAAAATTTTTTTTTTTTTTTTTTTTTTTTTTTGCTTTAATCGCACATTTTTATGCAAAGAAAAATTTTTTTTTTATTTTTTTTGAATTTTTTTTTCATTTATACATATGTGTATATGACAATTATACATATGTGTATATAGCAATTATACATATGTGTATATAGCATTTTTCAGCTATACATATGTGTATATTTCAGTTATACATATGTGTATATAACATTATACATATGTGTATAATGCAATTATACACATGTGTATACTGAAAAAAAAAATACAAAAAAAATTAAAAAAAAAATTTCCTTACATATAAAGCAGCGATTTTTGCAAAAAAAAAAAAAAAAAAAAAAAAAAAAAAAAAAAAAAAATTTTTTTTTTTGCCTTAGAGAAATGTGTGGTCCAGAATGGTTCTCTAGTTCTCAATTTGGGAAAAGGTTCTCATTTGAACCAAATCCTTAATTATAATATATATTATGGATTTGGTTCAAATGAGAACCTTTTCCCAAATTGAGAACTAGAGAACCATTCTGGACCACACATTTCTCTAAGGCAAAAAAAAAAATTTTTTTTTTTTTTTTTTTTTTTTTTTTTTTGCAAAAATCGCTGCTTTATATGTAAGGAAAAAAAAATTTTTATTTTTTTTGTATTTTTTTTTTCAGTATACACATGTGTATAATTGCATTATACACATATGTATAATTGTCATATACACATATGTATAAATGAAAAAAAAATTCAAAAAAAATAAAAAAAAAATTTCTTTGCATAAAAATGTGCGATTAAATGCCTTTATATGAAATGTGTGGCTCAGAATGGTTCTCTCAGTTCTCAAATAGGGGTTGGTTCTCTTAGGATCTCTACCCTATATATATATATATATATAATAATTAAAACAATAAAAACAGGAAAACGTCATAATATATATATATATATATATAGAGAGAGAGAGAGAGAGAGAGAGCCACCAGAATACGGAGAGTAAGAGCATTCACAATCCATTCACCAAATCTCTTTCATCAAATTACACTAAAAATCACTACTTCACCTTTAAATCTTCTCTCTCCTAATTAAAATAATCTATCTTTTATCATTATATTTTCTCTCTCTTCACTCACAACTACTTACAAAAATATATAAGGGTGAACAGTAGTTTTTCATATTTAGGGTGGAACAGTGCTTCCACCAAATATTTTCTCTCTCCTCCACTCACAACCACTTACTCTAGCCCCATATAATTTGGTAGACACACTCACACACATTTGATGGATGGAATATGAGTACTCTAATACATTCTTCCTATATCCTCCATATTTCGTTCCATTGTGTTGTGTGTGTATATGGACTAAAGATATGAAACAGATCGTTTATTTATGTACTATCCTAAAATTATTTAGCTACACGGATAGCCCCTATAGTGTATCGAAGTTCAACCAATGGTCCCTAACTTAAATATATTATACCTATGGTCCTTCATATAATATGTATCTTCTTCTAGCTAGGTCACAAAAAATCATTACGATCTTATCTTATCAAAACTATATGGGGTATTGAATTTTATTAATCCAAATTTTGGGCTATTGGCTGATAATAATCTAAACTTTAACGTTGGCCCAGGATAATCCCAAATGAATATGTGGGTGTCAAAAATGAGCATCCGTTAACTCTGAACTAACTGGGTTAGTGTATTCTAACGTGGCAGATGACGTGGCATGCTGACGTGTACAAAAATGATGGCGTGGCAGCTGACTTGTCATAATGACTTGGAAATTATTTTTTTTAATGCCACGTCAGAAAAAAAAAGGTTTATTATTGGCCTAACGTTAAAGTTCGGGTTATTATTGGCCAATAGAAAAAACTTTGGATTATTTAATACCCATATTTATTATTATAAATCCTTAAAACAGAACACCCAACTTCGTTCACCACCACTAGACCTGGCAATTTCAACCCATCTAGTTGAGTTCGGGTTGTTTTGGGTTTAAAATTTGACCTTGTAGGTTAAAATGGGTTTAGTATAATTTTCAAGAGGGTTAGGATGGGTAATTTTAATTGTAGGAAATAAGTAAGTGGGTCAGGATGGGTATGTAAAAAAAACAAATGGGTCAGGATGGGTATTTTTAGATAACCATATACAAATTTAAATTAAAACTCACCCAAGTTGATGCCTCATAGAAATCAATGTCAATAAAAACAAAAAAAAATATCTTTTGCATTTGTTGATCACCCCATTCGGTTCGAAACCGTTTAGGTCATTAACGGACGGCAATGTCGAAACAACACGGGTCCTTAACGAGACCGATCTCATCGAAACGGTTCGAGTCGTTAGCGGGTTTGATCGAGTGCAAACGGTCTGGGTTGTTGACCAGCTCGTTCGGGTCGAAATGGTCCGGTCGTTGACGGGCCCGGTCGGGTAGAAACAGTCCGTGTTGCTAACGGGATCGGTTAGGTCGAAACGGTCCGGGTCGCTAACGGGTCCGGTCGGATCGAAACAGTACGGGTCGCTACGGGACGGGTCAGGTTGAAAGGTCGGGGTCGTTACCAGGCCCGGTCAGGTTGAAACGGTCGGGGTCGTTACCAGGCTCGGTCACGTTGAAACGGTCGGGGTCGTTACCAGGCTTGGTCACGTTGAAACGGTCGGGGTCGTTACCAGGCTCGGACGGTTCGAAACGGTCCGGGTCGCTACGGGACGGGTCAGGTTGAAACGGTCTGGGTCGTTACCGGGCCCGGTCGGGTCGAAACGGTCCGGGTCGCTAGCGGGCCCGACTGGTTCGAAACGGTCCGAGTCGCTACGGGACGGGTCAAGTTGAAACGGTCCGAGTCGTGGGACGGTTCAGGTTGCAACGGTCTGGGTCGTTACCGGGCCCGGTCGGGTCGAAACGGTCCGGGTCGCTACCGGGCCTAGACGTGTCGAAACAGTCCGGGTCGCTTCGGGACGGGTCAGGTTGAAACGGTCTGGGTCGTTACTGGGCCCGGTCGGGTCGAAACGGTCCAGGTCGCTAGTGGGCGCGGCTGTAACATCGCAAAAATTTTCCCCAAATTCTATATTATATATATATATTTTTTTTTATATAATTCATAATATGCCTAAGTTTTTATCTTTCCCGACCACACAACTTATATATATATATATGTATAATAATAATAATAATAATAATAATAATAATAATAATAATAATAATAATAATAATAATAATAATAATAATAATCAGTTAGTTATAGTTTAAAAAAAAAACAAAATGAATGAGAGTTTTAGCTAAACAAAACTATAGGTCTTGGCCCTTCAGTCGTTCAGCCCAGCCCAGCCCAACCTAGATCCCGGCCCAACACAAACCAAGCCCAACCCCTCCTCCTTTTGTGCCACGGTTTAATCAAAAAAGTTTTGTTCCACTCGGGTTTCGAACCCGGACCCGGTGGAGTCGAAATGGTCCGGGTCGCTACCGGGCCCGTCTGGGTCGAAACAGTCCGGGTCGCTTCGGGATGGGTCAGGTTGAAACAATATGGGTCGTTATCGAGCCCGGTGGAGTCGAAACGGTTCCAGTCGCTAACGGGCCCAGCCGGATCGAAACGGTCCTGGTCGCTAACGGGACCAGTCAGGTCGAAACAGTCCGAGTTGTTAACCAACCCGATAGGGTCGAATCGGTCTGGTTTAAAATGAAATATTTCGGATCCCTTAAAATTTTATTTTTAAGGTTTTTTTTTTTTAATTTGTTTTTTTTTTCCTTTTTTATTTTTTTTACTTTTTTTTTTTTACTTTTTAAATTTTTAACTTTTTATTGTTATTTTAATTTAAAAATAAAAATTAATCTATTTTGATGTGAACCTATCCTAATCCAAACCATCTAGACCAAAACTCATCCTGACCTAACCCATTCTAACCTAATTTTTTTTATTTACCCATCTTGACCCAAACCCATCATATCCTAACTCAAACCCATCCTAACCCATCAACCAACCCAACCTAACCTACCCATTTTGCCACCCCTAACCACCACTATCAAACCACCACCTTCCACCACCACCAGCCACTTCCTCGATGACCACCACCATCATTTTTGTCAACTTCATTTGTCATCAATTATCTTCAAACCACCATCGCAACCCTTTCGTAAAAAATGATCGCAATCCTTTCGCAAAAAATGATGGTGGTGCGGAGGTGATGGTGGTGGAAGGTGGTGGTGAACAAAGTTGGGTGTTTTGTTTTAAGGATTTATAATAATAAATAGGGGTATTAAATAATCCAAAGTTTTCCCATTTACCGATAATAATCCGAACTTTAAAGTTGGGCCAATAATACACATTTTTTCTGGCATGGCATTAAAAAAATAATTTCCAAGTCATCATGACAAGTCAGTTGCCACGTCATCTGCCAGGTCAGCATACACTAACCCAATTAGTTCAGAGTTAACAGAGGTTTATTTTTTACACCCACATATCCACTTGGGATTATCCTGAGCCAACGTTAAAGTTCGGATTATTATCGGCCAATGGCCCAAACTTTGGATTATTAAAATCCAATACCCCTAACTATATTCATGCATAAAAATGATTCATTTTTTATGTGTGCTTTCACTACTGATGACAAAAAAGAAACAACGCTTACACAATGGTCATAATAAGATGCATTCAACGCTTTCAATGCACTTTCTATTTTATTCAGTACTCGTATATCTTGTTTCAAGTTTGGTTTGCCTATATATACTAGTATTTTGCTCGTGGGTGTTGCCCCGCGAGGCTATGGCATATCAAGCGGATATAAAAAACAACGCGATTAATTTTACATTAATGTTAAGCAAAATTTACAATCGCTAATTTTAATTAACATCATTGATTGTATACTTATATATAACAAAATTTACAATGAACTATTTTAACACATGACACATTTAAGTCTAATCTAGTTTTAACATCTTTGCGAGCTCTCGATGGTCACTTCCAAATCTGCTTGGGTTTTACTTAACACATGACACATTTAAGTCTAATCTAGTTTTAACGTCTTTGCGAGCTCTCGATGGTCACTTCCAAATCTGCTTGGGTTTTACGAATGTTACTTTCTCGGTTAAATCGTTAATTATTGGTGTTACTTGATGATCATAAGCAATGATATCCTCCAACATGTGTTAGAGACATACCAAAAAACACAGAACAAAAGCAGATGTAATATCATTGAACTACGCGTGCCAGTTACGGGGAGTTAATGCGTAGAAATTATACCGAAACGTAAAACGTAAAAAAAAATAACTAAGTTACTAAGTCGATATAGGACCCCCGCGTCGCGACAGGCCTGTCAAACGGGAAAAATAGATGAACAATGTTGAACCCACACGTGCGTTGCGGCGTGTTAACTCGCAAAATTCAGAACGAGGCGTAAAATGAAAAACTTGCGAAAGATGAAAAGTATGAGGGACAAAACTTGTTTGTGTTCATTAATGTTTGTTTGTGTTCGTGTGCGTTCATGAACAAAATTAACAAACGGACACAAACGAACATGAACACAATAACAAACGAACACAAACATAAAATCTCGTTTGGCAAGTGTTCATGAACTTTTCGTGAACGAATAATTTTCTTAACAAACGAATACAAACAAAGTCTTATTCGTATTCATTCAGTTTGTTTACAGCCCTACAGGTGGGAGTGAATCTAGATAGCTAAGGGAAGGGGAGATAAATGAGGTCTAACTAAATGAACTATATTGACTAAAATGCCTTCTGAATAATAGGACTACTTTTCATGAGTCCTATTTTTTCTAGATTTTTAATAATAAAGGTTCTTACGGGCAGCACAACTTTTAGGACATGTTTGGGTAAGCTTATTTAAGTTGAAAAGGCCTTCTTGTAAGGGAAAATGGATTTAATTACTCCAAACTATCGCCTATTGACGGATATCACTCCGAACTTTCAATTTGGCCGATTGCACTCCCAACTTTCAACTTAGTTTGTTCCATCACCCCCAAACTAACGGAGGTCTAACCTGGTTAGTCTTCGTGACCAAAATGTAAAAACCAAAACTTTTATGTGGCCAAAATATAAAAACAAAAACTTAAGGGGCATTTTTTAAACTTATTATTATTATTATTAATTATTAGGTTCTCTCCCTGTCTCATATACATACAAACAATCGGTATACATACAAACAAACAATCTGTCTCACCATATACACCACATATGCATTCATGAGTTGGGTCCAAACCAAACATATTATCCTTACCTGGGTTTAATCCTAAACAGATGTTTCACCATCATCCACAACCACTACCGCCGCCATCCTTCACCATCCACCACCCTTCACCGTCCACACCCGCCAGCGTTCAAACTCTCCGACCAAGCTCCGTTCATCTTCATCCCCTAAGCAATCTATACGTTTCTTAATCTATGTTACTCGTTTTGGTTCGTAGATCAAAGCCCCCAGGGTTAAACGTTTGATCAGGAATAAATTCGTGGTCAATTGATTCGTACAAGGATTCTACGGCTTAGTCATCTTAAATTGGGGATTATTGAATTTCAGGTGGTTTATAAGTTTATTTCCGGTCCAAGGACTCACACAAAAGCAGCTCTGGTCTGGTTTCCTTGTAGGTGTTAACACTCAACCTTGAATCGTGGTGGTGGTGAGGATGGAGATGAAGTTTTGATGGTGGTGGTGGTGAGGATGTTGATGAAGTTTTGAAGGTGATGGTGGTGTTGTTTTGAAGTATTGGTCTGTCACATGGAGCGAAAGAGGGGGTGGTAGGTGGTGCGGTGGTGGAAGGTGTGGGTGGTGCAGCGGTGGTGGAAGGTGTGGTGGGTGGTGGTTGTTTGTCTAGGAGTTTGACTCTCTCTCTCTCTCTCTCTCTCTCTCTCTCTCTCAAGATAGAAGATATGATGAAGAAGATGAATAATAATAAAAAGTTTTAAAAAGGCCCCTTAAGTTTAGGTTTTTACATTTTTGCCACGAAGACTAACCAAGTTAGACATCCGTTAGTTTGGGGGTGATAGAACAAACTAAGTTGCAAGTTGGGAGTGCTATTGGCCAAAGTGATAGTTGGGAGTATTATCCGCCAATAAGCGATAGTTGGGAGTATTTAAATCCATTTCCCTTCTTGTAAAAATGACTTATTAACTTATCACTTTTCAAAAAAGAAATTTTAAAAAAATTGTTTGGATCAGCTTATCTGGAACCAATAAGTCAACAAGTTGTTTTGTAAAAAGTGTTTGGTTTAGCTTATTCATGTCAAATAATCAAAAATGACATAAATTATAAGAAACATTAAAAAGTCACAAGGACATGTTGGATAATTTTCCCCACTAAGTCATAAGGGTGGATAGGGTGGTGGGTGATTCTATCACACTATCACACCCAATACCATTTTGCTACCTCATTTTCATCATACCCCATCACATTTATCACAAACCATATGGAGTGAAATAATTATATGACACTCAATTTTTTTAAAATAAAAATATAAATATTACATTAAAAAAATTAAAAAGTTACATTAACTAAAAAAAATAACATAAAAATAAAAAAAACATAAAAATAAAAAAAAACTAAAAGTTAACAACCCAACCCCACTTATAACAAATTTCACGTTTTCGTTCGATGAGAATCAACTTGTATGGTTCTTCGGCGTCTTCGTGGTTCTCTTTCAAAACCTTCAAATCTTGATTTTTTTTCAACTTCGGACAAATGTTTCATGAAGGTATTTTCTCTTTTTATTTTCAAGTCCGCCAATAACTTGCGCCGTTCTCGATTCTCCTCCATCTTCACCATCTTTGCCGACTTGTATTCGGCCATCTCATCCACCGAAACCGCTTTCCCGACGATTCTTGGCTTTTCCTTCGAGCCGCAGATTTCTCCGGTGTTGTGTCGTCGGTGGGGGTGGGAAATTCGTCATTCAAATTGATATCGGGAATATTGCTTGACAACCCATCAGTTAATAGTGTACAATTTCCCGAATCGGATGTTTTAGATCGTTTTTTAGAATGACCACCCCTTCCCCTTCTTCTTCCTCCACGAGTTCCCGTAGGCCCATGTTCGGTCAGCCCCGGGATGTCAATGGGAACCCACTTGTAATGCACTCTTGGAACTTCCCAAGCATCCAACAATCCAAAGCCGGTCTTTATGTAGAGTGACCGATAGTCGCCAAGGGCGTCACGTACAATTTCCACATCACTTGATCCACTTGGCCAAAGACGTTTCTATTTTAAAAAAGATATAAAGTTAAGAATTTATAAAAAATATATAAAGCTTTAACAATTTAAAATAAAATATAAAGTTAACAATTTTTAAAAAAAAAAAAAAGTATATACCTGTATAACGTAGAGACCATTGAATTGGCTCATTTTTTTAAGTCAGTCCATTTACTGGTTATTTGATCCATGCGACGTTCGGTTCCACCCATAAGTTGCAAAAAGTGGGCCATTACTTGATTCCAAAACGTGTCTCTTGGTTGTTGATTTCAGATGTGTTTGTCCTCGGAAATATGTAAAAACGACTTTGTCAAAGCCACATCTTCCTCTTACGTCCAAGGCGTTTTCTTATTGAACGTTTTATTTTTCGCTTTGCCTTTGCTACGTGGTGGGGGCAACACTTCTATCTCTTCTTCTTCCTCTTCCTCTTGCTTTTCTTCTTCTTCCTCTTCGTCTTCATCTCCATCCGAATCTATGCTCGGAACCAGGTTACAATACGTGGTATTTTGGTATGGTTGGCGAATCCCAAAACTGTCAAACATTGGCTCATCAATCGGATTGGGAGCTACTTGGAACACCCCGGATGCAACTTGGGTTGGCATGTTTGGTTGGGAGTAGTGCAGTGGATATTGGTTTGGAAGCGAAAATTATTGGGTTTGATACATAAGGTTTTGAAAGGGTGGGGTGGGCATATGTTGGGTTTGAGACGGTTGGTGTGCAGATTGTGGGGTTGGGGGTGCGTCTTGACGAAATCTAGCCGGTTCGCCTAAATTAGACATAACCTTTGGTTTAAACTTTTGCTTCGTAGCCGATTGTTTCTTGCTCGATCCTTCAATTTTTTTAGATTGAATTTCTTTTGATTGGGGTTTGTTTGATTGTTGGAGATATTGTTTGATTGTTGTGGTATTATTTTTGGTTGAAAAAATGAGTTTATATAGTGGGTTAAATTATTAAAAAAAAAACATTTTTTAATGGCTAGCTATAACGGTCATCAGACCGTTGGCAAACGTTCAGCTCGCTGTGATGACCATCACAATCTAATGCAATCACGGCTCTGATAAATTAGGGGGGAGGGCAGTGTTCGCGGGCATTACAGTCATCACGGACCACCCCGCCCACCCTAAGGAGCTTCATAAAGTCACAACTCCATTACGTTTCCAAAACAGCTTATTAAAGGCAACTAAAAAGTTAAAACATTAAGTTCTTATGAGTTGTCAAACACATTTTGTTAACTTATTAACTTCTTTGAGAAGTTATAAGGAGGTGGAAAATGGAGAGCTAAACATGCTCTTAGTCTAACTTGTGAGTAAAACAAAAACAAAAATCGAACCGTTGTGAAACTGAAATTTAGCCAAACAAACCATATTATAGTAACAATTTGGTTTGGTTTTTTTATAGGTTTAATTTGAGTTTATGTGGCACTCAAAACAATATATGCATTCCGCCGCTCGTTGTGAATCCATTATTAATATCAAGCGATAGTAGCCTTGAATTTCCCTCGGATATTGCCAGTCGAGCTGAACAAGAAGACACAGCAACATCTAAAAAAATATGTGTGCCACGTGATCGTGAGGGAGACAATATTGTTTTAATGGAAGATTATTTTTTCGACAACCTAAAATACATCGAAGATAAGTTTAAACTAATGTATCATATGTCGAGACGTCTATTTTTACATATTGCAGCCAATGTTAAAGCAAATTTCTAATGGTTCAGATAGGGTGTAGATGGGAGGTTTAAAAAGAGTTTTACACTGATACAAAAAGTCACGGCTACAACTAAAAAACTCGTAACCAATAATCCTCCTGAAGAATATGATTATGATTGAGAGGATGTCACGTGGATGTTTACAATTTTTTTTTTTTTTTTTTTGTGATGCCATAATTAAGTTATATGAGGAAGAGATTTTACGAAGATCGACAAGTCATACCATTGCATGTTTGTATAAAGCATACGAAGAAAGACATTACTTTTCCAATATGATCGGTAGCATTGACTACATAGTTTGGCGAGCGTGTCCTAGGGAATTACAAGGACAACATATGAAAGATGATCACCAATACCATACAATCATTCTAAAAGCGGTCGCGTCACAAGATTTGTGGCTTTCGCATGGGTTTTTTGTCCACCCGGTTCACTCAACGACACCAATGTTCTCCAACAATCTCCAAACTTTTTTTCACAAAAAGAAACGGAACCACGCCTAAGTGTCCATTTCATTTAAATGGTCGCATATATAAACGTAGATACTATCCTACTGATGGGTCTACCCTACTTGGTCAACGTTTGTGAAAGCGTTTCGATATCTGACTAATCCAAAGGAAAAGAAATTGTTAGAGGGCTAGAGGGGGCAAGGAAGGATATGGAGTGATCGTTTGGTGTACTAAAGGGGAATGGGGCATAGTCCAATGCCCCCTGAGGGCCACACCTGTTGATAGATGTAGGATCATTGTCTATACGTGCATGATATTAAACAAATATGATCTTGAAGGACGGGGGACGTGTAATATCACCGGTCCGCATAATGGATCCCTCAGTCGACCCAATGATCGACCCTGATGGCCATGCGGAGCTAAAAGAGTCAAATGCGTAATTCCGACTTCGAAATGATCTTGTGGAACATATAGCAACTATAGATCTGCCCCACCTCGAAGTGGAAACGAAATCGAAATAGTTATTCCTAACCTATATTTTTAGTATATTTTGTAACATCGCGAATTTCCCCTAATTAATTTTTTTTTTTTGATAAAAAGAATGTATTGTTTTAAACAATATATGTTTTAAATACCTTAAACTAATAATTATTTGTATCTCGACACTTTTGTACGTTTTAAAAATATTTCGAGTCACTTTCGGGCTTATATAATCATATTATGAATTTAGAATAATATAGTTTTAGGGAAATGATTGCCAAAAAAAGATTTGTGTGGACCGGGACTCGAACCCGCGTACACAGCCAACCAACACACAGTGACAACCAACTGAGCCAACTATCATCTTGTGTAGTATTTCAGAAGAAAATAAACTTAACACATTCCTTAAATTGATTAGTCAAAGTCTTAGTCAAACAGTCAAAGTCTTAGTCAAACAGTCAAAGTCTTAGTCAAATAGTCAATTCATCATAAAACCTTACTTTATGGTGTTGACCAATTTTAATGGCTGATTGACTCCAAAACTAGTATAAAAACCCACCTATGACCCATTATATTTTGCACCTCTAAATCGATTGTTTCAATCCGATTAAACTTTCCCTCATACCTTTCTTCTATAGTCTATTACTTCTACAATTGAAGCTTTGATTATAAGCTCTTGTAATTGGCGAATTGGAAGCTTGATATTCTTTCTTTTTCGTTTTCTTCAATTTGGACTAGCTACGTTGTTGAATCTTTGGGATTCGCCTCGCATACATTCACAACACTTAGAGGATAATTCACCTTAGCCAATGTGAGTTTACATAGCCCCTTTTTCTGTTTTACATTTTGGGGTGAAAAATGTTTACACGTTTTATACACTATCATTTACTCATTCTTACATTGTTGAAACTTGTGATTCAATTATAATCATTTTATACACTATCATTTACTCATTCTTACATTGTTGAAACTTGTGATTCAATTATAATCATTTTATACACTATCATTTACTCATTCTATCATTTGACTGTAACAAAAAGACACAGTACAATCATTAACATTGATCAAGCCGCCTGTTTAGATTATAGCGCTATAGGTCTAACAAACCCATCCCCCCGCATAAATTCAGGGATGATCGATAACAGTAACAACATTTAACTAACTTGCGAGTTAGGTCTCAGCCGACACAAGGTTTGATTGTACAAAGACGCATTGTTACATGTCGGACTCATACTCTATCATCATACAACTGTGATTGTTGTACAAACTATTATTATCTATCATATTCCAAAAACCTATGTAATTCTCACCAACTTTTGTTGACCCAAAATATTTTCAAACTTAACATGTTTCAGGTTATACTTGCATGAAGATTTGAGTTAATGCTTGAAGATGTGTAGCTAGTATTTTCAACTTGTGATGTACAAATTTTTAGAACAATTGTATGTAATTTATTTAAATCATTTAATGAAATTTATTATTCACCATGAGCTACTGAACAATCATCAATACGTGACATCCCGATGTTTCCGCCATCGGTTGGGGTGTTACAAATTGGTATCAGAGCCATGGTTATAGGGAATTAGGTTATTAGAAAAATAATCTAGTCTATAAACATAGGATTATAACCAGTATTTGCTCCTTTTACTTGCTATTCTTTATCTCCCTCCTACTTCTTATCCCCACTCTAGTCCCTACAAGAGGATTATTCTCCATCACTGGATCTACTCTTTGACTAATAGGACAAATCCTCAGGTTTAGCCTGAACCACCTTGAAGATCTTGTCGAAGTTCTAGATTTTAATAACGAACACGTGCAATCTGGAAGGGTGAACGCCTGTATTCTGAGTTTTCTGTCTAGGACTGGCATTGCGCATAAATCCCAATCAGACGAGGGACCCGGATGCCTACCTGGGAATTCTTGGGATGAGTGTTCACTTATAGGCTAAAGCATGTCTTCACTATGTTATTAGAATCTAGAAGTTTTGATAAGTCAACGTTTTCGTTTATTCGTTTTAATTAATGAATAAATGATTACACTCACTTTCCTTAAACTAAGCTCTAAAATCTCAAAATTTTACAGCTTAAATCAATCTCATTTCATAACCATCTATGGATTTCACAATCACACTTCACCTTACCATCTTAGCCACTTTTTAAATATTCAACACCCTACCTAAATCATATTATTTCATTTCTCCACATGTTACTTATTTTTTTAAAACTATAACCTCATACCTTAGCACAAACTAAAGATTTCTAAATCTTGTTGTATTTTCATTACCTAGTAACTTTACAAAGTACATATTTTTGTCAAAAGATGTCCTCGAACTTAAATTCAATTGTTTATTTATTGACGTAACAAATGATTTTCTATATAATGCTTTAAACTATTAAAAATCACTAATAGAAGCTTGATCTTCAAAACCTAATGTCATGTTTGAAATCTCCAACTAACGGGAATATTTTAATCAAAGCCTACTTAGCTTGTACTATTTAACAACTATTGCTTTATGTACAAAACCAATTTTGAAAATAATTTTTTTTTTAATCCATAGGAATAATATCTAGTCTCTAGATTCTCCATCGACACTCACTCATTTTCAACTTGTTCAAATTTTTACAATATTTGGCATATACCACAATCATGTTTTCTTATACACTTGATTATAACCTTTGATCCAAACCCCAAAAATTACATTGCTACATAATCTCCTTACTATAAAATAAACTCTTTATAAACTATCTTCACATTCACTATCTCTCACAACCTTGATTCTGCTTCAAGATTTTTCATCATCCTCTCAAGAACTAAATTCATATCTATCACCTTCACACATGAGCTAGTTACCCATGATAACCAAACTATTGAAACTTGATTGTGTGTTGCATCAAACTTAATCCTTAGTTATACATGAGGATTCAATTATCTACCATATTTGAACATTTGATACTAGAAGTCATGGAATATAAACTATTTGCTATAGACACACCTAGAGTCATTAACCTTGTCTAGGGCAACTCTATTACAACTCGCATGCTATACTTGATACTTGATTGCTTACATGTACATATTATCAATTTGCAATTCATGTGTGTAATAATTGGTACACTTAATCAAACAACTGATAGAGGATGAAGTACTTGCTCAACAGTTAGTAAAGTACCAAATAACCTACTCAACGATTGGTAGAGGTCATCATGCCTGCTCAACAGTCGGTAGATGCCCTACAACCTGCTTAACGACTGGTAGAGGCTATCGCACCTACTCAACAATCGGTAGAGGTTCTTACTCACTGACTGGTAGAAGCCTTTTTCCTACTCAACAGTTGGACTCATTTTTTGATACATTGTAAACGATTCAATCACAAGGTTATTTTGCATTACTTACATGTGTGTTTAGAGTCATAGAAGGACACAAAACCCTAATGTAAGGTAAATTGGTGATTGCGGTCCGGAACGTAATCATGAATTTACAGGTACGTTAAGGTAGTGTGAAATTCTAATAAGGTTTTAGTAGTTCATTTGGTTTTCATATAGCCAATCAATTCATGCATTTCTTATAAGATTCCTAAAACATAAGTTTAGTATTTTGCTAGGTTCTTACGCTTCTTGCTACTTCAGACGAACCTAATCCAATCCTTAAAACTCACATCTCAAACCTCTTATCCAAATTATTCGAAACAAATTATTCTATTACCTATAAATTCATGTCGTGCCTTAACCCAAACCACAGCTGCCTTAATTTCTACCCAATCACCCTCAACCCGGTGTTTTTTTTTTTTTTTATAACTTTGGGACGAAGTTTCTAAAAGTAGGAGAGACTGTAACATCGCGAATTTCCCCTAATTAATTTTTTTTTTGATAAAAAGAATGTATTGTTTTAAACAATATATGTTTTAAATACCTTAAACTAATAATTATTTGTATCTCGACACTTTTGTACGTTTTAAAAATATTTCAAGTCACTTTCGGGCTTATATAATCATATTATGAATTTAGAATAATATAGTTTTAGGGAAATGATTGCCAAAAAAAGATTTGTGTGGACCGGGACTCGAACCCGCGTACACAGCCAACCAACACACAGTGACAACCAACTGAGCCAACTATCATCTTGTGTAGTATTTCAGAAGAAAATAAACTTAACACATTCCTTAAATTGATTAGTCAAAGTCTTAGTCAAACAGTCAAAGTCTTAGTCAAACAGTCAAAGTCTTAGTCAACTAGTCAATTCACCATAAAACCTTACTTTATGGTGTTGACCAATTTTAATGACTGATTGACTCCAAAACTAGTATAAAACCCCACCTATGACCCATTATACTTTGCACCTCTAAATCGATTGTTTCAATCCGATTAAACTTTCCCTCATACCTTTCTTCTATAGTCTATTACTTCTACAATTGAAGCTTTGATTATAAGCTCTTGTAATTGGCGAATTGGAAGCTTGATATTCTTTCTTTTTCGTTTTCTTCAATTTGGATTAGCTACGTTGTTGAGTCTTTGGGATTCGCCTCGCATACATTCACAACACTTAGAGGATAATTCACCTTAGCCAATGTGAGTTTACATAGCCCCTTTTTCTGTTTTACATTTTGGGGTGAAACATGTTTACACGTTTTATACACTATCATTTACTCATTCTTACATTGTTGAAACTTTTGATTCAATTATAATCATTTTATACACTATCATTTACTCATTCTTACATTGTTGAAACTTGTGATTCAATTATAATCATTTTATACACTATCATTTACTTATTCTATCATTTGACTGTAACAAAAAGACACAGTACAATAATTAACATTGATCAAGCCGCCTGTTTAGATTATAGCGCTATAGGTCTGACAAACCCATCCCCCCCGCATAAATTCAGGGATGATCGATAACAGTAACAACATTTAACTAACTTGCGAGTTAGGTCTCAGTCGACACAAGGTTTGATTGTACAAAGACGCATTGTTACATGTCGGACTCATACTCTATCATCATACAACTGTGATTGTTGTACAAGCTATTATTATCTATCATATTCCAAAAACCTATGTAATTCTCACCAACTTTTGTTGACCCAAAATATTTTCAAACTTAACATGTTTCAGATTATACTTGCATGAAGATTTGAGTTAATGCTTGAAAATGTGTAGCTAGTATTTTCAACTTGTGATGTACAAATTCTTAGAACAATTGTATGTAATTTATTTAAATCATTTAATGAAATTTATTATTCACCATGAGCTACTGAACAATCATCAATACGTGACATCCCGATGTTTTCGCCATCGGTTGGGGTGTTACATATTTTATATTTAATTTATTTGTGCTCGCATTTTTATATATTTTTTAATTATAACTAGTAGAGTGCACGCGCGATGCAGCGGGAAACACAAACATTTCTAAGGGTGTGTATGGTTCGGTTAAGTTCGATTATTAGCTTCAACCGAAACTAAAATCAAAAGTTATCAATTAATCAATCTTATTAAACAATTGGTTCCTTGGTTCGGTTAGATAATTGGTTTTTAGTCCGGTTTAGTTAATTTTGATGAATAACAAAAACAAACTTTGACTAATTTTTTTTTTTTTTTTGCCTAGAAGTCAATGAATGGAGGTATAAATACATGAAATAGAGGTAAAAATAGGCATGTAAACGAACCGAATGTTCATGAGTTGTTCATGAACTTGTTCGGCGAGAAGTTCGTTTATGTCGTTTATTTAATAAACGAATAAACACGAACAAAAAAATTTGTTTGTTTAGTTAAGTGAACGAACATGAACAAACATTGAGTTTGTCCATTTATGTTTGTGAACGTCCGTTGATGTTCGTTTATTTATGTCCGTTTAAGTTTATTAATTACATACGTAGTTATATTTACATAAATATAAACATAAATTGAGCTTTAGCTACTTGTATAAATACATAACCAATTAGTAATTGGTTTTTTTTTTTCAGTAATACAAAATCATTCACATTTATTATGTTCATGAACGTTAATTCATAAACCTATCTACTCAGCTTCAAACCATATTAGAGTATAATTTGCTATATACTTTTCATTAAAAATTTGATTTTTTACGCGATTAACAATATCTAGGGGTGAACAACAATTGAACCTCAACCGAAATCGAACAAAAACATACAAACCGAACTGAAAATTAACCGAAACCGAGTTAACCTAATATCGGTTTTTTGTACCCTAAGTTAACCAAATTAACAAACCAAAACTGAACTATTCATACATTTATATCTTTTATTCATCCATTACATGTATTTATACCTTCATTTCATGTATTTCTAAACAAAATTTTAACCACGGTTTGGTTTTGGTTATTAAACAAAATTAATTAACCGAATTGAAAACGATAATTTAACCAAATAGACTGAACCAATTAACCGGTTGGTTAACAAGATCGATAATGTCGATTTTTGTTTCGGTTGAGGCTTATAACCGAACTGAACCTAACCCAACCATGAACCATTAGAAGTGTCTGTGTTCCCTACCACATCGTGCGGGCACTCTGTTATGAATATATTAATGGGTTTGTTGCAATTTAACTAATTTGGGTTAACTAAGGTTACAAAAAGAAAATGATAACCAATTTTAAGTTAAATCAGATGTTTTCAGTTTTCAATAGATTTTGGTTCAGTTTTGTTTGTTTTTTGGTTTGGCTTTGGTGAACGGTTTAGTTATTGCTCACTCCTAGATATCGTTAATCACTTAGCACATATAAAAAAAATAGCAATACTTTTACTCAAATTAAAGATAATAAAATCCTCATTATTATGATGTAATTTTTTTTATAAAAATATAAACACATGCAAAAAATATGACTACTTAAAAATAATGGGGGATGGTTTTGCTTAAAATAAGGAAAAAAAGTTTAACTATAATTTAAATAAGCAAAAGTTAAGTAAGTTTAATGGATTAAAGTGTAACTAAGATAGGGTATTGAATGTAAATAATGTACGAATGACTATTTTACCCTCATTTCAGGGTTATTAATGAAAAATAAGTTCTTAACTTTTGAGTATTTTAAACTACCCTTCTCTCATGCATTATAATATAGTATAGATAAATGTAAATTTTATTTATTTGAATAAAATATTTAAATAATGTTTATTTAAAAACAAGAAAAAAAATCAAGGTAGTGTTGCCTCTAAAATTGTGTTTCAGAGTAGTGAATTGGTAAAGTGATATGACGTGAGAGTGCATGATTGGTAGAAATCACGATAGTTCCGTGAAGTTGCGTTGACACCCCTTCCCTTCTAAATTTATTTACACTTCATCATCATCATCATACTCACTTAATCCCACCAATAACAAAAGCTAAGGTAGATTATGAGGAGGGTAAGATGTAGACAGCCTTATCTCTACCTCGTGAGAATAAAGAGACTGCTTCTAGTGAGACCCCCAACTCGATAATGGTCTTGTATCAAGCCTTGGACATAAAGTACATAACACTTAGCAATCGGGACATCCCGATTGGTGCATGCGCCCCCTCATCTTTTGGATATCAACGCCATAATTAACCTTCTGTTATTTTTAATGTGATTAAGGTATATAATTTGTATACTACTAGTATTCAACCCCCGCGTTGTGGGGTCCGAGATTTTTAATACTGTGCTAAGTAGTAAACAAATGACGATTAAAACCGAGAAAAAATCGTAAACTAAGTTGGTCTAGTGGTATGGTGTCCCCCTTACAAATGTAAGGTTGTGGGTTCAAATCCTTGCAAATGCAAGGTGAGGTGAAATTAAGGTGTGATAAAATTTGCCGTTCAAAAAAAAAAAAAGAGTTGTGTATTTATACCGTCATATGACATAAAACGTAGTCAAAGACAAACGCAAACTTATACCACAAGATTTTACTAACCGAAAATGTAAACCATGTTTATTACAAGAGAAAAACAATAAAACACAAAAAGAAAATAATAATAATAAAAAAAAAAAAAAAATCACTGCAAAACACAAGCAGAACAAATAAGAAAAGAAGAAATGGTAAAGGCAAAAAGCACCACCATAAATAGAAAATAAAGAAATGATACTTTTGTAATTAAAATTCAAATGAGGGGTAAAGTATGTAGTGTAGATAGGAATCTGCTATAATTGTTTAGTATGTAATACAGATTGTCTCTTCTCCAAAGCAATATGACGTCCCATTAAATTATTATTATTATTATTATTATTATTATTATTAATAATAATAATAATAATAATAATAATAATAATAATAATAATAATAATAATAAAGTGGATATATATTGAATTTAAAAAAGCCTAATAATTTATATTTTATAATAATCCTCCCGAATTTATTATTTATTAATCAATTCATTTCTCTTCCATAATGCCTTCAAACCCTAGAAATTGCTTCTTCTTCACAAATTAATCGCCCCATAATTTCTTCACAAAAATTCCTTACATTTATCGGTAAGAATCTCATATTTTTTTCCTAATTTCTTTATATTTGTTATTTTCCCTCATTTCTTTATGTTTCTATTTTAATTTAAGTTGACTTAATTCCTAGTTTTGTAATTAGGGTTTCTTTAAGGCTTACTGCACAAGATTATTAGTCTACTTATGATTATGGTAAATTTATGTGTTTGATCAGTTAATTAAGTATGATGTTTGAATTATTTGTGTGACAGCTGTGCCAACAATAGGGTTTTGAACAATTGTGTGTACAAATGAATGGATCTGAATCAGGTGGAATGTTCCAGTCATCAATGACACCTGTAACGTCTCAGCCGAGTAATGTCCGTGCGCCATACCCTGTAGGCATTACAGGTAGTTACGGTGCGGCTACGGATGCAACGGCTAGCGATGGTGATGGCGATGGCGGTAGGGGGTTATATCAGAGTATTAATATTAATGAATATGGTGGCGGTGTAACAATGGTAAAAAGGCGGGGGAGGCCGAGGAAGTATGGTCCCGATGGGGTTATATCGCCGCCTGTGGTTAGCGTAGCTGTGGCGGGAAATTTGACACCTGGCAATGGTTCGGCTGGTTTGTTGAATGGGGGTTTGGAACAGGAGCAGCAGCCACATTCGGGTGCTGTTCCACTTGTTGCTCCGGTTAGTTTTGTTCCGATGGAGGAAGGGTATGCGTCGGTAAAGAAGGGTAGAGGTAGACCGCCTGGTTCGTTGAATAAGAAACAAAAAGGAGACGCTGTAGGTAAATCCCTGCTTTTTGTACAAAAAAGTTGGCATTTTTGTTGGTAATTTATGCTTTTTCTTTGAAAATGTTCATATGAAGATTTGGGTATTTGACAGCTAAAGTTTGGGTTAGTTCAGGTCCAAATTTATTGGGTTGAATATTATTTTCTGTTAGACATGTGACTATGGAACATGGAATGTGGTGTTGTACTTTTATGGGCTACGTTTGATGGGCTCTGCTTGTAGTCACGGAGCGTTTGGTTTGTAGAATGTTTTTTGAAAGAACTGGAATCTGTCAATTTGACTAGACTTGCTGACTCTAATTCTATGACCTTTCTAACTAAACGGGTAAAAGAACGAAACTAAATACCATTTCCGTTGTATTTTTTCAAATTCAATGACCCAAACCCGGCCTTATTGTTATCATTTGACTAGACTTGCTGACTATATGTAATGCCTATCATCTCTTCTAATATGTGTTTGTGTCTCATTTAGTTGACTTCTGTTTTGATAGTTGATTGCAGCTTAGATTCATGTTAGCTGGGTACTGAAATCAATGAGCCGGTCTACGGCACTAATTGGTTAACAGTGGATCTTATTTGGGTGGAATGTGGATATTATTCTTAAACTTGTACACAAGATCTTGGTCTATTTTATTACGTCATTTAATTTCGCTTGCAGAATATTCTATAAACCTTTAGGCTTTAGTCCAACTTACATGTCTAGTTACAACATCAATAATTGGTATTTATAACTGAAAAACTCGTTATTGCTTATAGAATTTGATTGTTATATAGTTTTGCATAATGCTGCAATGCATACTGTAGTAATTGTAGTAATCGTCGGTAACTCATATTGCTATAGAAATCTATATGTGGAGCATGATATTGAATCATCGATTTACTTAGGAAGCCTCTATTTCACAACATAAACTGATATTATTTCGCTTATACTAATGAAAAGACTTATTTTCGTAGGATCATCTGGATTCGGTTTTACACCACATATCATTGTGGTTCAGCCTGGAGAGGTTAAGTTTTTTTTTCTTTCCGTTTTAACCCTCTCTACGATATTTTCCCAAAGTTTGTTTTAATGTTAATTATTTGGATTCTATATAAAAAGTCACATTTCTCATTTATGAACAATTGTGTACAGTTTTTAGTTTCTTAAATAATTATGTTCAAATTCTATGTTTTTTTCAGGATGTCCTAAACAAGATCATGTCATTCGCTCATAATGGACTAAGGGCGGTATGCATCATGTCTGGCATTGGTGCCATCAGTAATGTAATGCTTCGTCAAGCCGCAACCTCTGGTGGAACTGCAACTTATGAGGTCTGTTTGATTTTAGTTTCTATTTATTGTTTAGTGAAATTATAAATAGATTAGACTAAAATAGATCAAAGTTTGTGTATAAACATTAGTTATACTTCCGAATGTTTTAGTGATATTATTGTTACACCTGACAACATCTCCATAATTTCTCCAGGGAAGATTTGATATATTGTCACTTTCTGGTTCATTTGTGCTATCAGAGGCGTCCGGTCAGCGCACCCGGACAGGTGGGCTAAGCATCACGTTATCCGGACCAAATGGTCCAGTTTTTGGTGGTGTTGTAGCAGGAATCTTAACTGCTGCATCTTCTGTTCAGGTCTTCCCTAATTTCTTAATTGTGTGTTATGTTACTTATGTGCAATGTTTTAAAAACCGGTTCTTAAATCGTACCGGATTTGGCTAAAAAATGGTTCAACCTGTTGAACAGGGTTAATTAGTCACTCTACAAATCCATGAATTACATCAACTCAAAATATAATCTAAAAGTGCACGATTACATAATAAAAGATGACCCAAGTGTTAACCCATAATAATAAATAATTACAAGTATTTAATTTTTCAACAAAATTCTCTTAAATGAAAGTGTACAATATGTCTAAGCCATTGGAGTGTTAAATGCATCAAGTTAACGATTGCTTCAAATATGAAATTCACTATCATCACCTTCCTCAACATCTAGAGCGTAACTGATTTCGTCTCCTACATTATTAAATGAAGTTTTAGCTAGAAATACAGATTATAATATGTTAATATTACGTGAGATAAGCAACCATATATAATAAGTAACCTTGTGTTTGAGGAACCTCTTCGGTTCCTCACCAAACATGTTATCTGTATCATCATTATCATTATGACGTTTTGCTTTTGTCTCTTCTTCAACCACCCAAAAAATCCATAGTTCAAAAGTCAAAACCCAAAAATTTACCTTGGGCCGGTACCAGTATAACCGTTCAAACCGGTATACCGTATTTTACCGGCGGTACGAACTTGATACTGTTTCACCTTTATACTAGGGTGTTCTGTACCAGGCTCATATCCGGAATCCGGCATTACTGGTATAACTGGCCGATATGTACCGGCTTTTAAAACGTTGCTTATGTGCGTGTGTACACAATCAACATGGTCAATGTTACCGACGTGTTGACTGCCATCTCATCATATTGACTCGGTAACCGGGTCAAGTAACCCAAAATCAAAACTTGTAAAGTTACTTGCCTCAAGTCAAAATCTTCTATGACTCTTGTGGCATTTGGACTTTGGAGCGATTGACTAATTGTTGATAAAGTTTGTGTATTGACTAGACTAATTTACCCTTTTCCTCAATTGGTAATACTTGATGATTATCTCATGTTGGTGAAAGTAAGCATCTTTTGTTTTGAATCTTGTGCTGCAGGTCATAGTAGGAAGTTTTCTTCCAGAAAACCGTAAAGAACCTCTATCGGCTAACCATCGTGAACCAGTGAGTGTCACACCGGCTAACCATGGTGCGGGACTGAGTAGCCCACCGTCTCATGGGACCCTGAGTGAGTCATCAGGTGGGCACGGAAGTCCATTGACCCGAGGTAATGAACGTAGCTCTCAGGACATGACAAGTATGCCATGGAAATGATTTTTTTTTTTTTGTAGCTTTAAGATTTTCTGGATTAGTGGTTTGAAGGTATAATTGTAATTTTAGTTTAGGCTTCTGTGAAACCTTTAACCAAACAAGTAACAAGGTTTTTTTTAATTTTATTTGTATCTTTATTTTCTTACGTTTTGCGTTAATAGTTTTTACTACATTAACCAAACAAGCTCATCTGAATATGCTGGTTTCTATTATATATTAATGTTGGTGATTTCAGTGGAAGTATTATGATGTGACTGGATTTGCAAAGGAACCGAGATAGTATTGAAGTTAAATTACAATGGGAAAATGGATTTTAATACTCCCAGCTATCGCCTGTTGGCGGATATCACTCCCAACGTTTACTTTGGCCAATAGCACTCTCAACTTTCAACTTAGTTTATTCCATCACCCCCAAACTAACAGAGGTCTAACCTGGTTTGGTTAGTCTTCGTGGTCAAAATGTAAAAACCTGGGGGTGATGGAAGAAAATAAGTTGAAAGTTGGGAGTGCTATTGGCCAAAGTGAAAGTTCAGAGTGATATCCGCTAACATGCGATAGTTGGGAGTATTAAAATCAATTTTCCTAATTACAATACCTGTGAGGAGGTATAGAGCGTATGCATGTATGCTATTTGAATAAACTTGAGCGATCGCCACTTCACCACAACATCAAATATTAAGGATTGTAAAAGCATAACTTGTATATGCTAATTTTGGTTTGCAAGCTAGTATAGTGTAGGTGTTGGTCAGCTTAGACACTAATAGCATAACCGTACTTATTATTAGCGAATTGTTTAGAATGGTTGGCACATAAGAGAACCAAGTGTCACGACCTATCGAAATTTGCTAAAAATTTTCATCTTCTGGGACCCTCTGGGGCCATCTAGTCGCTTCCAAAACCGCCGGAAGTCTTTGGATCACCCTAAAACTTTTCAACCATCAAAGGACACATACAAGGGTCATAATCCCAGCCAAGAATGGCCTAGAAAAGTCTTGAAAGGGCTTGTCAAAACAGCCCTAGAGTGCAGCCATAGAACTCTCTTAATCTCACAAGATAACCCTAAATATCAAGATATTATCAAGGAAATTACTAGAATGTATCAAGTAGATTATTGTATGGATTGATCTAGACATAGAACACTCTTGATAACCACTTGGGATTTTATTTGAGACATCCCTTGCAACTTAAAATCCATAATCACTTTGTAATATTTTTCTAGTGCAACACAATGTCTTATACTTGTGAACTTATTATGAAGTTCTGCAAGCTTATTACTTGCAACCCAACAATCCGATCAAAGACTTTCACAACAAAACCCAATGACACTAAGTCAGCTAGGCTGATTTTGTAAAAACTAAGTGTGGCTAACCATCCATGTGATGACCATATAAACTCAAATAAAAAATAAGAATAAACTTTTTTGTTTTGATCCGTAACCTTTGGCACCAAGTGGACAATACATATGCCATTGCCCCTATTGTTAACAACCGCTATACCTTAAGGACCATATCATAATTGTCTATAGGAATGGCTAGGACATCAGCCGTAAACCACATCCCTTGCATGTACCCTTGAAATTTTGGACAAAAGTTTACACAATTGATTTCTAACCCATTAGCTACCCCCACAGAAATACCATCTAGAGTGTCACACCACGCCAATGGCGAAAGCACGTGGCGCAACGCTCGAAAGCATATCAAAGTCAAGATTAACACAAACTATATTTAATTAGAAAAGATCATTATATTAAGATGTCGAGAAGGAGTACCTGGTTTCAAACATTACATAAAACCACAAACATTAAGTTTCAAAGTGGGGTGTTTCCGTTTATGTCCCAACCCGATGGTAACAATAGATGAAACCCCCAACCAGTGTCCGACATCTCAAATTCCACCGTACTAGCCGCATACTTGTTCAGCACTTAGTTACCTGAAAGATATGTTTAAAAGACGTCAATATATAAAATATTGGTGAGTTCACAGGTTTTAGTTTCATAATAACAACATTTTTTACATCCTGTGCAGATCCAGCACAATTTGTGGCCTTTGTAAGGAGTAGCTAGCTCCTACAAACTATGATGATGAGCAATCCCCCGAGTCCCATAACCAAACCAAGACTAATAAATATGCCTCGCTCCAAGTCGTTTCTCGGAACCCAACGACTTAAGTTCAGAATACGTGCACCCCTGGCATACGCCGATGCATAATCGACGCTATCGATTAGGGGTGGGCCTTGTCAGGCACCAATAGTACTATCCAAATATTCCTTCGGTTTCATTTACCTGAATTAATGGTTACAGTAGCGAGGACTCAACCCCGAGTGGCGAACAAAACTCAAGTACTCATCATGCCACTCATCACATTTTAACCTTTGAAAACATTTCAACATGTGATAACTTTTGACAAACATATCTTTCCCCCAGTTAAAACAGTAGAATGGGGCCGTGAAACTCACCTTAATTTCCAAGCTTAGCTAGCAAATAAAGCCCAAAGCTTTGACCGACTTCCTCGTGCCCTAATTACCAATAAAGGACACCTTAAAGTCTATCATATATAAGCCTAGCTTATTTTCCGGTTAAAAGATAGTTTATTCAACTATCTTGACTTGTGTGTACTAACCCGAGTCTTTAAGTGTTTCGAAACATTACTTTCAAATAACGTTTCCCAATAAGTTAAGCGTCTGCGTATTTCAAATCCGTATCTTTAACAATGTTTTGGTTACCAAAAACCATTGAAGTTGACACAATTGACGCTCGACAAAACTATATATTTGTTTTGCTAATATTGTTCGCGACCGACTATTATTGTTTCCAATACTCTTCGTCAAAACGTCGCGATTTTGTATAGAATTAGTCTTGACAAACACTTGAAAATAGTTAATAAAGACGCACCACAATAATGCCTTTGCGCTTCGGATTTTATAAAAATTTTAGCAGAGTTCCCTCTGTTTTTGTACAAACCAGGCAACACAAGTTGTCTACAATTTCCCAAAATCAACACCTAAACACAAGACAAACAATCGACTTATCCATTCCAAGCTACACGAGACATTATACGTTCCGTTACTTATATAAATTACACATATTTATATAAGTGTGTATATATATATACCTATATTTATAGTCCAAGAATTTAGTCCGATATCAATATTATAAGTCGCGTTTTTTATTTACAATTACCAAATACCCCTATTATACTTACCGCTTATTATTCATATCGGTTCGTTAGCGAGTTAGTCGTTTATATTTATATTTATATATTTTAGAAATATATGTGTAAATAATAATATAATGAAATAATCACTAGTTAGTTATACCGAAACGCTTGACCGAAGCTCAATGAGTTGACCGGGTCTTGACCGAACCCGAAATCTGACCCGTTGTCCATCAGTTGACCGGGTTGACCAGATCTGCGCTTGCCCCGCGACTGGAAAATAATGTGACTCGAGACAAACCAGATCCGACTCGAGCATCCAAAGCTGACCCGGACCAAGGTTGAGTCGAACCCGAAACACACGAATCTGACCCGAAACGCCCGGATCTGACCTGAAACATTCATATCTGACCCGAACACCCCAAACTCAACCCGAAAGCTACCATCCACCACAACCGACACCTATAACCACCCTAAACCATCCGGACCACCACCGAGCCGCTACCAACCACCAAGAACCACCGCTATCCACCACGAGACCACCAGCTCAACCTCGGCTGCCTACCACCTCAAAACCACCAAAACAACCAACTACCTCCCTCGTCCTCGTCTGAAACAACCACCACAGAACCATCGGCCACCACAGCCCACGTTCGGGCTTAAAACCTGCGCAGCCGTCACCCGTGTACTCGAAACCATGGCCATCGAAGCACCCACGATCATCCCCGCAGCCACACCACCTCCGAATCCTTCACCATCAACAACCAAACCCGACCCTCGCCATTATCGGACCACCGAGCTACCACCTTCAACAGTTACTGTCGTTTTTGCTCGTTTTCTGGGCTGAGAACGTTCACGCCACCACCACCGAGGATGGTGGTGGCCGGCCGGTGCTGGCAGGTGCGAGAGGGTAAAGGAGAGGTTAGGGAGAGAGTTTGGATCTAAGGTTTTTAGAGAGAGAGTAGAGAGAGAGAGGGGGTTGCGGCTGCACATATGAAGAAGGAGAAGATTATTATGCCTTTTTATACTTAGGGTTAGGTTAGATGAGTTGTGCACCGCGTATCGAACCCGTTATAGCATCTCGTGTCTCGGTTTACAGTTAGGGTAGATGACATATCAGGTAAACTAGTCGGTTTTGTTCGAAATTAAAAACATAACTAAACCGAACAATTTAAATGTTATTTTCGTCATTCGACGCGTGAAATCAGAACACGCGTTAAATTCACGTCAATCGATTCGGTCATGTTATCCTACGTTTAAATGATTCGATAACTTTCGAAATTTAATAAGAAACATTATTTATAATAAATAATTATTCCGAAAGTTTGATAACGGTTAAAACCACGCATTTTGACGTCTGATTTCCACGTCAGTTCCTCTCCGCGTTATCCAAAACGCTGCGTTTTAGACCGTTTTTCGCGTCGATTTCACATCCGATCGCATCGATAGTAAATACGTGTTGTATTTACATAGAATAAGCTTATGTTATTCCAGTTTGATGGATATTTACTGATGTCAGTTCGTTAACGTAAATCACGCGAAGTCTTTCTTTAAAGGCATCAAGGCTTCTACGAACTTCAAGAAGGACATCGTAGGACTCATAACGACTCAACTAACCATAATTAACCTTAAACCATGTTAATTACTTCGAAAACATGATTAGAATCACATTAATCGTTGTACGGAATTTGCTGGTTGTTACATAGAGACTTAAGAACACAGTTTAACTTCCATGCTATTCTTAAGTTCACAAAGTTATGAGTGGAGCCAGAATCAATCAATATTCTCAATTGTCTATTTCCGATGGTGCCTACTGCTTTCATAGTAGAATATGACGCCATATCAGTCAAGGCATGGAGTGAAATCTAGGTTCAGTCCATTCCTGACTATCCACATTCCCCATATCCAACACTTCATTATCTACCACTTCCTCCTCAACTCCACATATTTCCAACACAAACAATTGTCTATTAGCACATTTATGTGCTGGAGTAAATTTCTCAGTGCACCAAAAGCACTATCCCCTAGCCCTTTTTCCCTCAATCTCTTTACTTGAAATTTGTCTAGTGACTTGTAATTTCTTTTTAATAGGAGGAGTTGGTAAAAGTGGTAAATGTGACACATTAACTGGTTGCTTAACATTCTCATAACTTCTGTTGGAAAATGAGTTGTTTCTACTACACTGACCCAATGATTTAATTGTATTGTTTTGAATCTTAGCTAGGTAAAATGCTTCTTTCATAGTTTTTGGTTGAAACAATTTCATGGGACCTCCAATCTCATATTTAATAGCCTTCAAGGAAATACTTACCGCATATAGTTCAGGAATAGAGACTTTAAGAAGATAAGCATCAAAGTTATTACAAAACTCCTATAAGGGTCCAGTTTGTACCATGGATTTTAATGTTCCCATTGCATCTTCAAACAAGATTTCGAAAAATTTGGATACAGCTACCTCTGAATCTTCTTTCCAAGAGATTTATAATATGGGAACCCCTTTTGACTTCAAGAACGTCTGGTGCCATTTGACAGCTTTACCTTGAAGATGTATAGCAGCATATCGAACCTTGAAGTTGTCTAGAGTTTTATCTACATTGAAAAAGTGCTCACATTTGTATAACCAATCATCTACCTCATTTCCATCAAATTTTGGGAAGTCTATTTTCCTAATATGATGCAATCGATCACTTCTCACCATTGAATTACTTTTTGTTGCATGTCCACCTCAATCAATGAATGAATTGTTGGTTGGATCTCCATTTAATTTTGCCAATAACGCCTAGGCACTCGCATTCAAGTTAGCAATTGTATTTTCAAATTTCTGCATAAAAGCATCCACATTCAACAATGTAACTGAATGGTCTTCTACAGTCTTCTCAAGAACAAACTTCTCTTGCTCAGCTCGGTTACGGGTCGCCATTAGTTATGATTAACAGGTTTTGATAAGGGTTTTTGGGTTTTCTGGTGAAACAGGGTGTTTTTTCGGAGGGTAGTTAGGTTTTCGGCAGACGGAGCGCCAAGGAACGGTTGCTCTGATACCAATGATAAGGAGAAAACGAAGAATATAACAGAAGGAGAAGAATTAGCTCAATCAAGTCATAACCATTTATTAATCTTCATAACATATTTATAACGGCTACTCTTAACCGACCCAACAGGTAACTAAGTACAATTACTACCCCTTGACTATTACGATTGTAACATACGGACCTTTAAAATACATTATTACTATTGACACTTTGAGCCCTTGTATCACACCTATTAACTATTGTTAATTCAGGGCCCTGTACTTATTATCTCTTTATACCACATAAAAATTAAACATAAAATGAATCGGGTCAACATGTGGATCCTCCAGGTTGACCTGATACAATCTCGTTTAGCTAAAGGTTTTATGTATGTTCGACTTGAAACTGAGCATGATGTTTTTGCAGGGTCGACTCAAAGTGAACCTAACTCTTTTAATAAGCTAAACCTAAAACCATATACTTCATAATGTAATGTGAAAATTTCAGTTCTAAAAAAATATACTTTGTTCATATTAGAATAATGAGTAAAGATCAAATACAAACTGTTTTTTTTTTTTTTTTTGTAAGAACTGTGAGAATCAAAGGGGGTAAAAAAATTTATTTTATTTTTTAGAATTTTTTTCCAATGTGCTTAAACATACTTTCTAGATGAATAATACAAAAAAAAAATTAAAAATTTTTTTTAGTGTAATTACGTCATTAAAGTAAATACACTAGTTTACACTAGAGTAATTAGTAATTACTCTACACGTAATTACTCTACACCAAATATTTTTTTTTTTTTTAGTTTTCAATACTATAATACATGTTTACCAATATGGGGAAAAAAATTTCGAAAAAAAATAAAAACAAAATACCCTCCTTTGATTCTCACAGTTCTCACAGGATTTTTTTAAAAAAAATAAACAAAGTTGCTAAAAAACATATGTTTTCAGCTATTTACCTATGTTTTCAGCAACTTTGTTTATTTTTTTTAAAAAAAATCCCATCGGCGCTTTTTTTATTTTTTTTGGCCCAAAACGCTTACAAAGATGTATTTTACATTTGTTATTTTTTTCAAATAAAAAAATGTTTTTTTACATGAGTTTTCTCAACTCAAACAAGTTTTCATTTTATAATTGACCTGATTGCATGTATCATTATTTGTGAGTATACTAAACATTTTTTTTTTTTAATTTGACAATGGGTATTCATGCATTTATGGGAGTATTTTGGTTTATGCAACCTACTTTTTTATTATTATTTGTAATGTAATTTTTAATTTTCTTTTATGCTTTTTTAATCACAATTAAAAAAAAAAAAAAAAAAACTATTCTCCCAAAAACTCAACACGTCTTTAAGACCGGTTTGTAATTGTATCTCAATTATTGTAGAATAATTACTAAAAAGTATGCAAGACTTCTTAAATAAAAAGTTTTAATTGATATTTTAAATTGTTTAAATTACATCAAATTCATCAAAGACGGGGCTCGAGTTATTGACCTCAAAAGGGAGCAACATTACACTAACACCTTAATTTCAATGACTTTAACGCTGTAATCTTATTTGACTTGTAGTGTAATTTTATCAAAACTAAGTTAAAGATATGCTGATAACTATATTAATAAAAAATACATAGAATTGGAAATTAATTCCACAGGGGTTCATATCTATTATTAATCTATCTATATATATAAAAGAATTGAACATTGCTGACGTGGTGTGCAATGGTGCCTTCAACCTCTCCATGAAACTGCCACGTGGCATCATAATTGAAAGATTATAGTGTTTTTGAATTATTTCCTTTTTTAATTAAAAAAAAGATAAACATAAAACTCTAAATTTATCTCTCTATCTCTCAATTCTCAATTACTAAAATTAAATTGAGTTATTTTAAGAAAAAAGAATTTAAAAACAAATTTAAATTTTCCTCTCTTATGTTCTTCCCATAATTTTTAAACGTTAATATTTTTTATATTCGAGATTTTTTAAACAAAAAAATTACACCAAATTAACGAGCGTTTTATTATCTTTCCAACGAGTACCATAGTGCTATATAAAAAACGGAGAAAAAAACGACTATTTTTTGTGGGGTTATGTTCATACAGAAAAAAAAACACAAAGTGTTCAGGTTATTCATTAAACATGTTTTTTCTTTTAAACCAGGTTCTTATCTACGATGTTGAAATTCAACCAATCGCCATGCTATCATTGGAATTTTACTCTTCTAAAGATGGATAGGTATACTTCATCAAGAGAAACTAGGAGAAAGAATCGCGCAACACTGCAAAACATGGTGTCACCTTATAGCAAGGTTATTTTTTTTATTTATTTAATTACAAGAGTAATAATTATTACTATTAGTATTAGTATTATTAGAATGGTTATATTTTTCAACACTTATCATGAATTCTACATCTATATAAGTCAAAGTCAAATTGTAACATATTTTAAATTACGTGAAGATGATTATATGTTGAAGGTTATCCTTTTAATACTGTATTATGTTTAATATGGTTTATGCTTTTTATTTTTTTAACTTTTTAAATAAATGTTTTTTTAACTAAGATTGATTATGTTTAAGTTATTTACTCTTTTCGTGATTTGGGTTTTCTTCTTTTAACATTTTTTTATGAAATCATATTAAACTTTTCAACCCCGGGACCTTCCCGGGGTAATCAGCTAGTTAATATATATAAAAGAATTGAACATTGCTGACGTGGCGTGCAATGGTGCCTTCAACCTCTCCATAAAACTGCCACGTGTCATCATAATTGAAAGACTTTAGTGTTTTTGAATTATTTCATTTTTTAATTAAATTGAGTTATTTTAGGAAAAAATTATTTAAAAATAAATTTAAAATTTTCTCTCTCATATTTCCTCCCATAATTTTTAAACGTTTATATTTTTTATATATGGGATTTTTTAAAGAAAAAAATAACACCAAATTAACGAGCGTTTTATTATCTTTCCAACGAGTACCATAGTGCTATATAAAAAACGAAGAAAAATCGACTATTTTTTTGTGGGGTTTCGTTCATACAGGAAAAAAAACACAAACTGTTCATGTTATTCATTAATCATGTTTTTTCTTTTAAACCAGATTCTTATCTACGATATTGAAAATCAGCCCAATCGCCATGTTATCATTGGAATTTTACTAGGTATACTTCATCAAGAGAAGCTAGAACAAAGAATCGCGCAACACTGCAACACATGGTGTCAGCTTATAGCAAGGTTATTTTTTTTTATTTATTTAATTATTAATTACAAGAGTAATAATTATTACTATTAGTATTAGTATTATTAGAATGGTTATATTTTTCAACCCCGGGACGCTACCGGGAAGAATTGATAGTTGCTGACATGGCGTTCAATGGTGGCTTCAACCATCTCTTGATTATGTCACGTGGCATAATGAGATGCAATGGTTACAACTTTCAACTTAAGTGTTTGTTTAGTTGATTAGGTTAGGAATTATAAGAGCCATTAGAATGTGAGAAATTAGAGAGATGTGATAAGTTTTTGAATAGTTGCAGCTTACATAAGTGATTCTTTAGATGATTACTGATTAGGTTTTAGATTAGGGAATATGAGTTATTACTGATTATAATACTATGAACATGTTATGATTGAGAGATTTTGTGGTTAGTTAACTTGAGCCATTTGCAATAGGTTATCACGTAAATTAGATTTTTCAACCCCGGGACCCTCCCGGGGTAATCAGCTAGTGTATCATACATGTATTTGTTAGATTAAGTTACAAACATTTTTAAGACGTCATTTATTGTTTGTTATCATTTGAGAATAGCTACATCTTGAGAATAGCTATATTATCCTAAGAGTAAAGATAAATACAAAGTGTCTTTCGGTAAAAACTGTGAGAATCAAAAGGGGTAAAAAAATTTATTTTTTTTAGAATTTTTTTTTCCATGTGCTTAAACATACTTTCTAGATGAATAATAAAAAACTAAAAAAAAAAATTTAGTGTAATTACGTCATTAAAGTAAATACATTAGTTTACACTAGAGTAATTATGTAATTACTCTACACATAATTACTCTGCATCAAAAAAAAATTATTTTTTTTAGTTTTCAATACTATAATACATGTTTAACAATATGAGATAAAAAATTTTGAAAAAAAAAATAAAAAAAATACTCTCCTTTGATTCTCACAGTTCTTACCAAAAACACTTTGTACAGGATCTTTCCCCTATTTTTAAAAAAAAAAAAATCCCATCGGCGATTTTGTTATTTTTTTTTTTTTGCCCAAAATGCTTAAAAACATGTATTTTACATTGGTTATTTTTTTCAAAAAAAAAATAATAGTTTTTTACATGGGTTTTTAAAGGTTTATTCAACTTATGAGGGTTTCCAAAATATTCTTTCCCTATACAATCAATCTTAAACACTTAACACCAAATATTTAATGTAATAAAAAAATGAAAAAAAAAAACAAACAAAACAAACACCCAAACACACAAGGATGATACATTTTTTTACATAGGCAAAATATAAACTAAATGATACTATACAAATGAGTATCGCTAGTACTAAGGTAACCTAATCACCGATATTTGTTTCAGATCGTCCAGCCCAAATCTTTTTCGGCCAAAATCTCAGAAACCAAATGCCCGTAAACTCGTCAACATTCTCATTCTCCTCCAACGACCGCCCCATTGTCTCTTTAGTAAAGAAATACGTTACAAAAAACCCTAAAACACACACCCCGCCCATCGCGGTCAGCATATATGACACCCCAAGCCCATTTGGAGGATCGCGAGAACCCCAAATGAACCCAACTGACCCGATTATCGCTCCCACTTTCCCAACCGCACCCGAAATCCCATGACAAGTTGCCCGAAACCTCGCTGGAAAAAGCTCAGCCGGGACTATAAAAGTCGTAGTGTTGGGCCCAAAATTCGAAAAAAATAATGCAAGTCCATATAGTACCATAAACTCGACACCCGGTTCCGACTCCCAATCATAGTCGTTGACTATTGCAACTATTGCAACTGTAAACAAGCTAACTGCCATGAACACGAACCCGACTGCCTGGATCTTGACTCTCCCAACCCTATCGATCATGTAAACCGTCGCAAAGTATCCAGGGATCGTTGCGCTGACCGCAATGATTGCTTGTAGCTTTGCAACCTGCAATGCATCATCATATACATTCATGCCACTCTTAGAAGTCAAAAGGGCATTGAATGTATGATATTGGAAAAAATTAAGGCTGTAGAAAACGATATCGACTAGAAACCAATTGAGCGAAGCAGCGACGAGATCGCGACCGTGCCTTCGAAAGAATTCTTTAGAAAAGAAAGTGTAGGTGTTCAAAAGAGCTGCACGAGTGTTTGGTGTGTTCATCATCTCAACATCTTCCTGGATCGAACTCAGTGATACCTTAAGCACTTTCTCCATGTCTTTTGCTGCTTGTAATGTGTTTCTCTCAACCAAAGCTGTGAATCTGTGATAACATTATTCAAACAAGGTTAAAATTGTTGGGACAAGTATTTGAGAATAAGACCAGATATATGGGAGTTAAAATATATATAAGATAGGTATAGGTTTAAATGATGCCCGACTTGAATACCTAGGGTTATGTTATTTACACCGGGTTTTTTAGGGTTTTACAGCTCTCTACGCCTCGTAGAGGCCTCTACGGGCCGTAGAGGTGGGTACCCACTGCAATGATTGACACAGGCCTCTACGGGCCGTAGAGGCCGGTGCAAATAAGTTTTAAGGTGGTGCAAATAGGGGGCATACCTCTAAAACCATGCATATAGCCGTTTACTAGTACCATATACCTAATTCATATGCCAAAAAACTTTAAATAGTTAATTCTATTTTAACCTTTGTTTATTTTCTAATGCTTTATTCTAGTAGTATTAACTTTTCTTTTAGGATATGTAATTTGATGATATTATGTATATTTGCATGATGATATGAAGTACAAAATTATCTTTTAAGATTTATATAGTTGTGAAAAAATTATATTTTAGATATTTCAAACATTTAAATTAAGTGAATTATGGTTCGTACCTGGCGGTTTCTGGCATCTTCATCCGCCAATAGTATGTCATTGAAGCCGGAATAGCACCAATCATGAGAATAAGCCGCCATGCCACGTCTGATTCAGGCGGGACCGAAGCAACGCTTTCGTTTGGTAGGAGTTGTGACGGTGATGTTAGCTTGTGAGCACAAGCTTTAAAAATGAAGCAAACAATCATGGTAACGAGAGAACTCAGCAGTATACCGAACCCTTGCATGGAGAACACACCCGCGATGAATGCTCCACGAGTCCTCTTATTAGCAAACTCGGACATAATTGTTGCTGATAACGGGTAGTCACCACCTATACCGATCCCGAGAAAAAACCTAAAGAAGCCCAGGCTTACAAACACCATTGGCATCAATATCGAGAGCGAAAATCCACATCCAAAAGAACCCATCACCATCATCATAAGAGAAACGCCATACACATAACGGCGTCCAACACGGTCACCGAGGTGGCCAAATATCAGTTGACCAATCGAGGTCCCTAGTAATGCGACCGCAATCATTGAAGACGCAATTACTGTTGGGACCTCAAACCAATGCTTGTCGTCCACATCTGATCTGTGTACCTCTGGGTAATATATTCTGCCAATCATTCTCATGACTAGAGGGATACAAAATAAATCATAACTGTCGGTAAATAAACCCATACCGGCAATTATGATTGCCTTAAAGTGGTAATATTGTGTCTTGGCAACATCAAGAGCCGATAAAACTTTCAGTGCCATTTTAGGATTAGATTTAATTTCTAGATTAGAACACAATAATTTATAAGAAACTAATATGACGTATTAAACATAATAAATTGACTTGGAAATTGCCAAGGAATTTCCTAGTGATGAAATCCTTATTCCTTAGTATATGCTAAATATATACAGATCAGTTGAAAACGTTTGATAGTAACATTCTTCTAAGTTAAGGTATATTGTTTGTTTTCTTATGTGTTGTATGTTTCTATTTGATTCAATATCATCAGCAATAAAGAAGTTAAAACTTTGATATAATCGCAGTTTTATGACGTTTGTTACTTCCGTAATTCATGACTGGGTCACACCGACTGTTTCCTAGGGAAAGCATGTCTGGGAAATTAAGGCATAGTTAAATGTGGTTTTTTTAACACAAAACAAACTATGTCTCAACTATTCAGGGTAAGGTTACAAAAGCACCATATTCACCCATAGGTGAAGACACGTCTTAGGTGCCCGCCTACAGGTAGTGCTGGGTAGCCGGGAACCCACCAAACCATCAGTTTCGGGAAAAACCTGATCCTCCACCTGCCCGAAGGCACGACAGTGGAAAATCAGTAAAACCCGGTGGGATCACGGATTGAACCTGATACCTCAAAAAGGCTAGGCTCTACCCATTATTTCTCATGTCATTCTATCACAAGGGTGGGGCCGTGGGGGCCAATTTAATGTTGTTTTGTTTTCGTTTCTGTTTTTTTAGACACTAGGTAAAATCCCGTGTGAAAACACGGGAAGTCTATACTCTATATCATTTATTGTCAACCAATAGATTGGTTGCACATTATACACATGTATCCATCAATTATATTCCACTTTCAACAACTGACGATTTATAATATACATTATATTAACATACAACCAAACCATTATAACAATATCTAAAGCATAGCAATCAGTCAATGGATCAAGTCTTCCTTTCTTTTTTAAAATATCATACAAACTTCCGTACAAAAATCATAAGTTTCAAGTACATACTAAAATAAACGAACCCAAAAAAAATACATTTTTCAGATATTAAGTTAAGAAAATAAGGCGGTCCGAATCTTTCAGAACACCAAGAAATTGAACTATGTTCGAGTGGTGCAACTTCTGCCATAACGCAAGTTCCCTCGGGAACAATTTCCTGTAACCACATTTTAAAATAGAAGTTTAAATGACCAAATGAATACCAATTGAAGACCGGATTGTCTTTGCGGCAACTTCCTTACCACACAATATTACTTTATAAACTTCACCATATGCAACCTGCTGGCATTAAGAGGTTTCTTTAATGTATAATTCATTTCAAAATATAATCCGTTTTTATCGATAGATGAAGTATTTACTTCGCCAGTAAGAGTTGCTCCTTTCAATAGAACTTCAGTGTAATGAATCCAGTAACATGGAGTCTGAGAATCAACTACAACCTGTAGAAATATACAGTTTGACTTTTAAGGTCAACCAGATCATTTTGCACTACTTTCAAATATTAGAAAACTTATTTACCGGATCAATTCCTCCATGCGCCTCAATGATTATGCAATCAGGTGTCTCATCTAGCCAAGCACCATCACAGCAGGAGCAGTCACAATCGTTTTCTCAAGGGATTTCAACTCAACATGATGCTATTTTCTTTCGGTCACATAGGTGATAGGAATTCGCATACTAGGAAAATTGATCAACATACACAAATAAACCACATACTATGTGAGTCCATGTCATGTGTGTACTAAATTTGGTCAGCTGAGCGTATATTGTTGATGATACGTGAACAAAACGGTGATATGTGATGGGGTATTCGTGTACGACATGATTCATTGCCGGTGTGGATCAAATAAAGCATATGTTAAGCCGAAAGTAGATATGCGACGATGACTTTGTGTTTATAGCTATAGACATAACTATATTCTAATATGGCCATATTCAGGGGCGAAGTATATATAGGGCCAGGGTCGCCCTTGGCCCCCTGTTTTTTGGCGCATTAGTGAAAACTTGCGATTTTCGTAGGTAAATTGAGTCCGGGTTGAGTTCGGCCCCCGTCGATTTGCTACTACCGATCGAAAAAAATTGAGTCCCCACCAAGCTTCGCCCCTGGCCATACTAACATAACACGCACAAGAAAATGACTATTTTCATGATTTACTCAATTGTGATTTCCATGAAAGTGGGTGAAGATAGTGTAGATGTGACATAAAAGAATAATAAAAAAAATGTTGGCATCAACTTGGAAGAATTAGGTAAAATGTTGCTAACATTTTTTACACTTACACTTGTAAACAAATGTAACTTACTCTTATTAATATTTTTTTAATATATTGTTACAATGACATTGATCGGATACTATGAGTTTACTGGTAACGGATTCTTACATAAACAAAATAACTTACCAGATCACCAGTAATCCCGACACGAGCAACGCCCGTCCTTAAAACGATGGAACCGATTCGCATCACGAACCACAAGTTCCCTCGAGGTAACACGAGACGCCAACTTCATAACCAAATGACAATCATCACATATCCTAAGATTCTTCATTATATGAATAGGCATCCAAGCAGGCAAACTCATCAACCCAAACGCCAACGCCAGTTTCTCGCTATGATACGCGCTATCCTTGTTAGCAAAACCGTCTTCCTTAACATACAGTCCCGTGTCCTCTATCTTCCTGATAACTTCCCTTAACGCGTTATAAATATCCTTAATTCTCGGATGACTAGTATCATCAACTGTAAAAACATGCACCCTGTTATCCACTTCGATCCAACTACAACCCGGATTCTTCCTTATTCCTCTATCTTTCATAATTCGTCGTACATTAGAAACATTCTCCAGATTCCCAGAATCTGTATAAAGATTCGCTAACAGAACATAGCTTCCGGAATCTTCTGCATCTAACTCAACAAGATTCTTCAAAGCAGTTTCTGCCATTGTTGAATTCCCATGAATCCTGCAAGCACCAAGCAAAGCTCCCCAAACCGCAGCGTTCGGTTCCATTGGCATTGTGTCGATTAAACCTTTCGCCTTTTCAACAAGCCCTGCACGCCCGAGTAAATCCACCATACATGCATAATGCTCGCATGTTGGACTAATCTCGTGATCTTTAATCATCATATCGAAGTAATGGTGACCTTCGGATACCAAACCCGAGTGGCTGCAACCCGACAGAACAGATACATAACTTATATGGTCCGGAATCATTCCGGACCCAGTCATTTTCTCAAAAGTATCTATCACTTGATTACCATGACCACTTTGAGCATACCCCGCCATCATTGCATTCCAAGTAATCAAATTCTTTGTAGCTATCGAATCAAACGTTTTCTCTGCATCTTTAATACGGCCGCATTTTGAATACATGGTAATAATACTGTTCTGTACTGAAACATCAGAGCCAAAGCCAAATTTTTCAGCTTGACAAACGATTTGTGTACCGAGTTTTTGTATTGCTGCGTTTGCACACGCGCCGATTGCACTTACGAAAGTAATACAATCTGGTTTGATTCCTTGTTGTCTCATTAAAACATATATCTTCAGACCATCTTCCCAAGATCCATGATTTACATATCCAGCTAACATCGAGTTCCAAGATACAACGTTCCGTTCGGGCATTTGATCAAAATATTCTCTGGCTTTCTCAATGTTTCCGTTTTGAGAGAAGGATGTGATCATTGTAGTCCATGATATGATATCTCTATGTGACATCAATTCAAACGCGTTATTTGCACTCTGAATGTCACCACATTTAGCATACATTGTAATTAAAGCGTTAGCTACAGGGATGGAAGAATCCATACCGATTCTGATTGAATACGCATGGATTTGGGTTCCAAGATTTAAATCTTTTAACCCACAACAAGCTCCAAGAACCGTTGCTAGAGTGAACTTATCAGAGGCCACGGGTACCTCCTTCATTTGTTTAAACAAGGAAAACGCCTCGACTTCATTGCCACAATGTACCGCTCCACCTATTAGTGAAGTCCATGATACTATGTTATGATCTTTAATCTCTTTAAATACTTGGTGAGCTCTTTCAAAGCACCCACATTTAGCATACAAGTCAATCAAACCGCTGCCAACATATACATCAATGTTCTGTTGTAGTCGGATGATCCGAGCATGTAAATGAGCCCCCCATGAGAGTTCATATATGCTAGTCGAAGCACTAAGGACACTAGCGTACGTCATGGAATTCGGTCTATAACCTTGACAACACATCTCAATAAACATACCAAGCGTTTTCATAACATTTCCATGCTTAGACAGTATCGAAATAATCATATTCCACGAAACAACATCTCGTTTAGGCATCTGTTCAAACAACTTCAACGCACTCTGCGCACCATACAGCTTCGAGTAACCATAAATCATAGAATTCCAAGAAAACATATTCGGATTTCGCATCTTCAAAAAAATAGCCTCAGCAACATCCGGCATGTCACACTTTATATACATATCAACCAACGAAGCCTCAACCGACTCATCATCCCTTAAAAACACAAACTTTTCAACCAAACCATGAACTTGCATAGCCAACTTAACATCTTTAACACAACCACATGCCTTCATCACACAACTAAAAGAATACGAATCCGGCACACACTCACACCCCCTAACCATCAAAACAAAAGCCTCAACCGCCTTCTCTACCAACCCGTTTCGATAATAACCCGTCATCATAATATTCCACGATACAACATCTCTGTCAGGCATTTCATCAAACACCTTCCGTGCATCCAAAACACGGCCAAAACCCATAAACCCATCAATCATATTATTATAACTAAACACATTTTTCAAATCAATCTCTTTAAACACTAACAAAGCATCATCTACCAACCCACATTTCGAATACATGTTGATTAAATTGTTGTTAATAAAAGTTGACATGTTTAGGCCTGTTGTGATTAGCTGGCAATGTATTTTATTAGCCAATAGAGCATTATTGCATGTTTTCATGGAGTTGTAGAAGTTTTGGGATAGTTCTATGTAAGACCCATGTGGGTCTTTGTATAAAGGGATGGTTTTTGAAAGGTTTTGATGATGGGTTGATAATAAACGATGGAGGGTAAAGAACGGACGACATGATGAGGTTATGAAGGTGGTGTTCATCAGAGATAGTGATGATGGTTTGTGTGTTCATTTGATTGAGTTCATCTGCTGATTTTGGGCTGCTGTAACAGCTAATGTCGATTGTTAAGAAAATTGATTATATTATTCTTGAGAAAATTGATTAGAGGGTGTTTGGGAAAATGCAAAACTGTTTTTGGTCAAAAGTGATTACTGGCTTATGACTTTTTGAAAAGGAGTTTAAAAAAAAAAAAAGTGTTTGGATTAGCTTTTGGGATGAGAAACGTCAAAAAGTCAATAAATTGTTGTTTTTATAAGTGTTTCACTTAACTTATTGTGAATATTGGTTGTATGGATGGTAGATTTGTAATTTTTTTTCAAAAGTCAAAAGTCAAAAGCCAAAAGCCAGAATTTCTAACTTCTCAAAAAACAGTTTTTCCACTCTTAAAAGCCAAAAGTCAAAACAGAAAATGCTTTTGGGTTACACAAATAGTTTATTGAGTTATTGGCATTTTGAAAAAGCCAATAAATCAATAAGTTGTTTTGAAACTCAATCCCAAACACCATCTTAACCTCTTAACCAATGTTTATAAACCGGTTTTTAAGCATATCAGGTTGGGTTTAGAAATATTTCACAGGTTGAGTTCTGAAATATTTTAACCGGTTGAATAGGGTTATACTGGGTTGACTATTTTAAGTCATACCATGTTGGGTTCAAAAATACTTCAACCGGTTGAATAGTGTTATATCGGGTTGACTATTTAACCCTATAATTTTATAAAATACAACTTTGACTCAAAAAATAATTCAAAGTATATGCTCATGGTTTTTATCTATCTTAAGTTCTTAACAACATCTTCTTGTAAATAATAAGTATTTCTAAAACATTTTTATTAGAGTAAATTGCATGGATGGTCTCTGTGTTTGTCTAAATTTAATGTATGCTCCCTAGCTTTTTAAAATTACCTCAATGGGATCTGTGGTTTGGGTTTTATTGCATCGACTTAGATGAAAGTTAAGTTTTCAGTTAAGTTCATGTAAAATTATTAAATTACCCATTTTTAAAAAAATAAAAAAATATTATAAACTCTCTTTATATCTCCTTATCCCTTAAGTATCAACCCCTACCACACCTATCTACCACAACCAACCCACCACTACCATCACCATATTCCCCCAACCACCACCACTACTATCTTTCCCTAACCCCAAAATGGTAATTTTACAAGTTAATGATTACCTAAACCAGGGTTTGACTTGGAACTTTTGAAATGTTATAATCCATTATCATCATCTATAGCACCAATATAAGTTAGATCCATCCTCCTAATCCTAACAGCACTCTTGAGCCAGCTTGATGCCTTGAGATTAACATGATCACTTCCTGCAATTGCAGTTGCATTTATGGAAGACAGACCAGATCCTGCTCCATCTTCTAAAAGGGTCCACGGGTCGATCTCTATATCAGAATCGGGTTGCAAGGACACAACTTTGCTAGCCTTTCCTAGCCTGTTTGAGATGGTGCATGATGAAGAGCCCTTGCTATTTCTAAGATTTCCAGGGTGTGGCACAGGAACTGATACACTCGATTGAAGAAGGCCCGGGGCAGTAAGTGAGACATTGGGTGGTTGGCACGAGATTGAGTATCTTGGAGTGTGGAAAACATATGGCATAACGGTCTGAATCTGCCATTCAGGTGGGGTGGTGGTGGTTGGAGGAGGAGGAGGAGGAGGTGTTGGTGGTTTGAAGAGGGGGTGGTGATGGTAATGGTGGTTTTATTTTTGATATGGTGAGGGTATTTTGATCATTTTACATGACTTAACTGACAAAACTTAACAATGTTAGCTGATAGAGACCAAAATTTTATAAAATGCCAACGTTGGGAATCATTGAAAATAGATGGGGGCATCTGTGTAATTCGTGCAAAGCACAGGGACCATATATGCAGTTTACTCTTTTTATTACTTGTAAACAATATTACATTGGACGAGGCAGGTAAAAGTTCCGGTGGTTTCAAAATTCTTTTGATCAAAAGAAGAACTTACTCAATATGGTTCTAAATAGTTGGTTATAGATTGAAACGGGGAACACAACTTGAAGATTTTGCAATGGGAACGCAACAACAACAATGAAATATCTGAATGGATGGTCACTAGGTCAATTACCGGAAATATGGATAGTCGGTATTATCTTAGTATCGTATTTTATTAAAATATAAATATTAAATTTGAAGATTATGCATACCATATTCTAATTTTATCGACCTTTAGACTGTTGGGTATGGAGACGGGAGGACATCCCTTCACGTAGGAATTATTGTCAGTGGAGGCCAAATATCAAGAAATGAGACACCCCAAGGGGGTGGTGTGACATGTCCAAGACAATCCAAAATACCCATTTCATTGGTCCATGCATTAAAAAATTAATTAATTTGGCCCGTCCTTTATGTCTCAAATGGTGCGGGAGAGACAAAGACATGGGAAGGGGCGGTGTAGGAGATGGGGACAGAGCAGAGACGGTGTGGGACGAACCAAAATTTTGTTTAATGGAGGGAATTACATAAAAAGCACCTGAGTTATTTACAATCTGACAATTTCAACCATTTGGGGATAATAAATTACATGCTAGTCTTGAAATTAGTTTGAAGGTTTTTATTTAAATTTTAGGCCAAGCAACTTATTATGGTTTTGGGATGCATATACATAACTACTTATTCTAAAAATAATATATATGTACTGATGTATATACACACCTGGTTTCAAGTTTCAAACTACAACGAAATGTTGAACCACTACAAAACTATTTGAATCTCAAACTAGCCGATTTGCTTCTAATAAGAACCCTTAAGCAAGGAAATGTTTGAAAGGTCAACGATAAGAGATAAGTCAAAACATATAAAAACCGAGTTTCACAAATTTGATTTGAACTAAAAGTTTTCCAGACCATGACTTTTCTCCCGCCCTTGTTCTTCTGCAGCAAGTTTTTACATCATTACATATCTTCTCCCCACATTGGGGCCTTCTAATACCAGACCACCTCCGTCGCCATTAGCCGCAGTTGAGGATGAGCTTACTTTTGACACCTTTTTTAAAAAACGACTCATGTAAACCAGAGTCCATTTTGATAAAAGTTTGTTTTAACCCGTACCAAATTGATACTTTTGTAAAACAGCTTGTTTCGAGACAAACTAATTTTGCTCTGAACCTGTTTTAACTCTAACCCGATACGACCTGAACCTGTTTTGGCACTTCACCAGGCCAACCCAGTCCAGCCCGCCTGATGGTTTAAAAGAAACTTTAACTAATACTCAATACACTCAACATTGACAAAAACATAACAGAGCTTATTAATCATAACAATTAACAAATGAGAATGCTTTCAACTAAAAATAACGTGATCAGTTGAATGTAATTGATTCAATGTGGTTGCATTGCATCAAATCAACAAGATCACATAAAACAATCCATCACAGAGTACAGACAGCAACCCATCAACCGAGAATGTTTTCCTGTTTACCATAGCTATAATGTTAACCAACTCCTAAGGGAGATAGAAAGTAATCCCCTAGTTTTTGTGGTATTTTTCTTCATTTGTTTAGTTGGTTATAAGTCGGTTTGTGCAACCAAATGTCTATCTTCAAAGACTTGAGGATCAAAATTTATAGTTTGAATGTAATTATTTATGTACGTTAATATTTTATTAATGAATATCTATATTATAGAGGTGTAAACAAGTCGAGCCAAGCCCGAGCTTTACTAGGCTCGAGCTCAGCTCGAAAGTAAAACCTAAGAGCTCAAGCTCGGCTTGAGGTAATTTAAAAAAAAAAATTAAACGACCTAAAAGCTCAGCTCGAGCTCGCTTCAAAATCTTAAACGAGCTAAAGCTCGGCTCAACAATGTTATTAATTAAAATTGAACATGTTAAAAGCACAAAATCACATACATAAAAAAATAATTACATTTGTTTGGGCTCGTTTAGGCTCGCGAGCCTCAATGAGCTTTGTATATAAGGCTCGAGCTCGGGCTCGATAACTAAACAAGTCATATTTTAGGCTCGAACTCGTTAAGGCTTGGCTCGTTCGAGCTTTTTACCGAGCCGATCCCAAGTAGCTCTCGAGCCGCTACGTGTCATTTACACCCCTATGTAAAATTAGACCACTAATATGCAAAAACAATGGGACTAACAGCCGTATATGTGTGTAACCACACAAAAACTCGTCTCATGTTCAAAAACTCATGAACTAACAGAATGAATGTGTTCACAATAATCAATGACACCAAGAATTCATAATGAACATTAACGAATGAAACGATAAATTCAGATTTTAATCGTACTATATAAGATGGTTGTTTTTTTTAAACGGGTCAAGTAAGATAAATGCAACACTAGAGCATACTGAAAAGGGTGGGTGCAAAATAATTTGCATCAGCAATTTGAAATTTGTCAACAGTACTTACCTGTTATTATTCAGAGATCAAGTGTAAGCCATCATATGCAAAATGTTGCACCATATACCCTTTTCAGTTATACTGATCAACATACTTGATATAAACTCATAAAACAATACACCAACACTTCAAACTCATAATTTTGTCGCACATCAAAGCGTCTTTAAATAATTTGATTTGTTACAGCTTACAGGAATTTGGGGATCATAGTTGGAATCAATATAATGCATGATATACAGAAGATATATACATACATGATAATCTGACGACATATTTCAATTTTCATGTTTTTCAATCAAACACTGCTATGACAATTAATTGGTAACTTGCGCGAGGCGACCTGAGGCGCAGCTTCATGCGCCTTGTGTGACCTAAGAGGCGTAGTGTACAAAAAAGTGCAAGAAAAGCGAGCTTTTTTGGGAAAAAATCCCTTGAGGCGCGCACTTTTCGTACACGGGGTGTGTTTGTGCTTCAAAATGTTATACATGTAGCTCTAAAGGTTGTACATTTAAGTTAGATCATATATAAACCTTATTTATATCTATATTTTGGGTAAAGGTCTAAAGGATAGGGGTGTTCGCGGTTCAGTTCCAAACCGTGAAACCGGCTAAACCGGCCATTGGTTTGGTTTCACGGTTGGTTTTTTTTACTTAAGTTTCGGTCGGTCGGTTTCAATATTTTCAAACCGTATCAAACGGTTTGGTTTACGGTTTATACCAAAAACCAACCGTATAAAACCGGACCGAACCATTAGAATTTATTATATTAAATATTTCATATTATCTATATATATAGTTAGACATAATAAAACTATTACTGGTTTAGCTCTAGTTAAATCAAGTTAACTCAAAATAGACTAAGAACATTTTCACATTTTTCATATCAGTAAATATACAGTTTAGTTTAATATTTGAAAATTATAAACATAAATGATGATATACTGGATTGTGGATAGTTTGCGTTATTGTTACCAATTTTGAACAATGGATGGAGGCTAACATGTTTTTTTCTTTTTGCAAAACTTGTTTACTTTATAAAATATACAGACACGTCTCCTATAAAGGCTGAAGGAGCTCAAACCGTGAAACTAAACCGGAACCAAACCGTTACTAATGGTTTGGTTCGGTTTGGTTTATAAGTTATACGGTTCGGTTTTGGTTTACAAAAATCAAAAGCCGTTAATAACGGTTTGGTTCACGGTTTGACCTAAAAACCGCGAAAACCGGACCGTGAACACCCCTACTAAAGGATGCTAAAAACCTATAGGATATATAAAAAAATTACATAATCATCTTGTGTCTCGCGTAGAAAAAGCCCACCGCTTTTCCGCTTCGGTTTTAGACCTCGTCACATTTATGCGCTTCGCGCTTTTAAAACCATGATTGGTAATGACGATTTGTATGAATTTTAAACAAAACATTTAATCGAAGAAGCTTTAACTTTTCAACTAGTCTTTCATTTCAAAATCCATGAATTGACTTAATTCAACCTAAATTTACATCATTATTGTTCTTTTTTTAAAATTTTCAAAAAAAAAAAAAAAAACATGCATAAACGAAGGCAATAGAATACTAAAGGCTTTTCATTTTATTGATTACAACTTATAAATATTATCCCTAAATTCCTGTAACGCTTTAATGTGCTAACAAAATTACAATGAGAAAAGGAGATGTTATATTTTAGGATTGATTAATGAACATCTTACCATAAATTTGACGAGTGTGGACGAATTGCATTTGAAGGTGTGGAGTGAAACCTAATGACGGCGGTAACAAAGTAGGGAGGGTACCTGGAATGGATGGCTGGATTTATAATGCTACTCAAAATAAGGCCGCTTATTTAACTAGGCCCAAGTCACTTTTGTATATCAGATTACCCAAGGGTGAGGTGCACAAACTGGGTTTTTTTAATACCCGGTTTTGGGTATAGAGCCGGTTTCAGGTATGGTTGGGTATCAATTTTACCGTATATTGAAAGAACCGGTTTCAGTTCCCAGTATAAAAAATCATACTCGATATATCCGGTTCTGGTTTTTCAATACCCGGTTTCGGGTATGAAATCGGTTTCGAGTGTCCCAAAGCGCCCAACAAATGATCATCAAATTCCTCGCAGGATCTGCTTGTACAACTTTGTCTGATTCCCAATCGTCGGCAACTGCAGCAGCGCATAAACATTGGAGAAGTGTAATGAATCTAATTTACACCAGCTCCAAATCGCTCTCCAAACGTCATACGAAAATCCACAGTCCACAAAAAGATGATCGACAGATTCAGCGTCTGTATCACACAATGGACACGATGTATCTTGAATATTCAGTCCTCTTCTGTTCAACGTTAAATCTGGTCGGAAGTCTTTCCTTCTCCAATCTCCACACTAGCAAGTTCACCTTAATTGGAACCCACGAAACCCACCGCATAGCACTATTATTCTGCACGTTTTGGTCATTTCTCAGCAACTTTTTGACATTAACTACAGAAAACTCAACGCTGTTGTTCGCGACCCATCTCCGGCTGTCTTTTTCGTTTAACAGTCGCACCTGTGATAGCATCATGCCCACATCTTGCAGCTCCGAGATAGTTTCAACCGTATTTGCTACCACAGCCCAGTCATTCTTCAATCCCGTGGAATTCCCAGCAACGTTTTCTATTCTGTCACTCACTACACCGCTTTTCTTCTTCTCCTTTGCATAAAGGCACGACCATCTTTCCAGCAATGGAACACTACCATACCAAACATCCTTCCAAAATTTAATACCCTCCCCATTCCCAAGTTTACCTTGAATCAAATAATTAATCTTTTTCCCATTTAGAATCAGATTCTGCAGAAACGCCACTATCTTTTTCTAGCAGCCAGGCAACCCATTCATAACCGGAAGGAAAATCCACCGTTCTCGACCTCCATGAATACTTTGAACTACCCTTCTCCACAACCCATCGATATCTTTTTTATAATGCCAAGCCCGTTTAACTAGAAGCGCCGTGTTAACGTCCGATATTCTAGAAATCCCCAAACCCCCCATATTCTTAGGAGTTATCACAACTTCCCAAGAAACCCAATGCATTCCACGCCCCTCCCTATACCCGGACCAAAGAGATTGTCGCATCATTTTTCCAATTGACTCCATGACCGCTACCGGGGCCTTATATAGAGACAAGTAGTACACCGGAAGGCTAGCGAGCACCGACTTAATGAGTGTTAGTCTACCTCCCATGGAAATAATTTTAGCCTTCCACGATTGAAGTTGGCCCTTAATAGTATCAAGAACATTGTTTCAATTTGTCACCCGGTTCATATTAGCTCCAACCTTAATACCCAAATAGTCAAAATGAAGCATCCCAGCCTTACACCCAAGAAGATTCGCCATACTCTACATCCTCCACTGTATATAAAGCTATAACATTACTAATGTAAGTTAGGGGATAGAACGATAAACAAAAATGCATTTTTTTTCTTCTTCTTAAAAATACATAAAGAACATGAAGAGACCTAAAGTTGAATTCAATGTATACAAATATAAAATGACAAGTAAATTTTATGATCAACAATACTTTCTAAAGTTTGCCCAATAAGTAATAACCGTTAAAATGATTTAATTCGAATATTCGATCATGGGCTGCACACACTTGGTCACTTGCATTCTCACCCTTCATCCCTTATATACATCATGTTGATTCTAAGGATTTGATTTTAACTAATGCGTCTTTTGTATTAAAATAAATTTAGTACTTTATATTATATTTTAAAAATGATAATGTGTGCTCTGTAGGATTATGAAATTGGTTAAAGTAATTAAGAATTTAACATGAAAATGATGGATTAAGACTATCAGGAGTGGTGGGGCGGGAAAGAGGGGGATGAAGCGCCATGTGACACTTGTGGGACCCTTGTGGGGGGGAAATAATTGTGGGGAGTGGAAGGGGGGGAAGAGGGGGGAAGGAAATAATATTATATTGTGTTAAAGTTAAAAAAAAATAAAAAAAAAAAAACCTGACCAATCATCGCGTGCCACGTAGTCCCCCACATCTCCCCCACGCCGGTGAACCTCTCCCCGCCCCCAGCCCCACGCCACCCTTCCCGCCCTACCGGCGGTGGTGTTCCCCCCCCTTCCCGCCCCTCTCCCGCCCCCACTCCTGATAGTCTAAAGGGATGAAATCCAAGTGGATCATTATGTTAATGATTGTGTGTCCATTCATATATCTTATTTTAAAGTTATTATCATGGTTTTAATAATTATGTTTTAAACGTCGGCCATGAAAATTTTTAGTGATCGCATCTTCATTTGATTATTTAAACATAAAATAAAACGTTGACTTTTTGAAGATTAATGTTTAAAGTTTATGCTGCTTAAAAATCAAAAGAAAAGTCATTTACACACACAAAGAGTCAAACACACGATTAAACTCTCAACATTGTCAACTTCTAGGTTTTTCTTCATTAGGATTTAGGAACCATCCTTGTAAAATGATAAAATACACATATGTATATTAGGAACCCATCCTTGCTAAAATGATCAAATACACACACATACGTATATGTATATGTATATTGATGTTTGTTTCCAAATTCCAAGTGATTGAATGTTCTAGTTCCATGATTGATAAAATGTATAAAATTAAAAGTGAAATTAGAGTATATGCAGTTAACAGTTTTAAGAAAATTAAAAGTTAGGATGGTGGGTGTGGGGCTCGTCCCCGGTTTGTCTTGGTTCGTCGGGGTCCGGCAACACCGCTCCCTTGGGGTGCATCACGTCAGTTGCGTCAAGTAGGAGATGGAGGTGACGCTCCCATGTTGTGACTGTTGGGAATGGATGCCGTTGCAAAACCCATACCCTAGGTGTCCATTGCTTGGGTGATGAGCCTGTCCCATTGTGACGTAACAACTTATGTGGAGGCCCGTCTCCAAGTGATGGATCTCCTCCACACCCACCAACCCTATACTCAATACTTGGACTTCAATGAGTGGATCAAACAAAATAGTAACATACAAATAAAAAATTATATTTATTATTCCCTCCGTTCCAATTTAGATGTCTATCTTTCTATTTTTGTTTGTCTCAAAGTAAATGTTCATTTCCAAAAATAGCAATGCAATTTTCAGTTTTGCTCATAAAAGACAAAACACAATCAAAGATTTGAGGATGTTATTATCATTTTATAACATACAAACAAAAGATTTCTTAATATGTATGTTTGTGGACCCATGACATCTAAATTGGGACGGAGTAACGAAGGAGTATAATTTACATAGCAAGATCAAACATATTTATCATCAACTCCAACAACAAATTCCATAATCAAAACCTACAACCAAACAACTCCATCTTCATTATCATACCCTGCAACAAAACAAATTCATCAAACCCACTAACAATTAATACACTTGTCTAGACAATATTATCTTTTACACGTATTCATTTTATAATATGGCCAAATATGATCAATCGTCATAAGTTTGAATAATATGTAGAAATACACGACGAAGGTTGAGCATGCTCAATATTAAAAGACTTAGACTAAATTCAACTGTCACGTAAGGGTAAAGTAAAAAAAAAAAAATGAATAACAAACAACAAATAAATAAAATTTAACTAATAAAATTGTGTACATAAAACTATATCACATCCATTGTGGTCTAAGCGAAAGATTCTTAAAAACTCGAAATTAAGCAAAACCCAAATTATCCCACTGATAGCATGTTAATGATGATTCCCAATCTCAGCTAAAAAATAAATCAACATAAAGTAACAAAGAAATAAAACCGGGTCAAGTTCATAATACGACACTGGTAACTAGCTACTAGCTAAACCAGTAGCGGATTCAGGAAATTTTTCCAATGATGTCACTATTTTAGACATTCTAATTTGGTAGAACCGGACATAAAAATTTTCGGGTGGGTCGGTTTGATGGTTCGGATCAGATAAGGATGATCACATAATAAAATATGATACAATAATAAAAAAAAAAACATTGACATTAAAAATAAAAAAAAACGCATAATATAAATTCGATGGTCTTATGAATTTAAAAAAAAACCAATACTTAGAGTTATTCCCTACGATTTTTCATCTTTTGAAAATGTTGCATTACATCTTCGACCAAAACTTGTTGGAAGAACTCTTTTTCAATGTAACAAATTCAAGAATCGTTCATGATGATAGGGTTTGAAGAAATTGAAGCGTCAGCCGGTTCGGTTGGAGGCACAACGTGTCACACCTTCAAATTTCCACTTGCGGAGTTTTACCGCGAGGCGCATGAAAAACCAGGATCCAAGTCAACGGTCACAATAAACAACTCTATATGAAGATACATGACATTCAAAAAGACATAATTTTCATAAACTCAAAACCAGTAGCGGAAGCATTAAACATGTTACAAACCATAGACCCAAATGTACCAAGTGTTTATTACAAACATGAACTAAGCCTAGACGCCAATGCAGACCCGTGCGCCTAGTTCCATTTGTTGCTACCTTAGCGACCTGAGAAAAACATGCCAAAAAGACGTCAACATATAATGCTGGTGAGTTCACAGGTTTTGTTCAATATGTTACCAAGTGTTACCGAAACGTTACCATGTCCATACTACATCAATGTTACCAAGTACGCTAGCTAGGCGTATGTTTTATTACTACTACGATTGGAAAACCATTACTAGACACGTTTAGCAATGTTCAGCAATGTTCAGCCCGAATGTTCAGCATGTTACCAATGTTACCAGTTCGAGACAATATGCACCCGCCCGGCCCTCCAAGCCGACGAGTGGGGCAGGTCACGCCCAATAGCTCTATCCACATTTCCCCCGTTGTGCATCCCCGCACATTCATGGTTTTCCCCGGGACTTTAAAAGATCGTATAGTAATGCAAAGTTAAAACCATAGTATGACATATGTTACCAAAATAGTTTAGCGCATGTCTTCTCCCCCAAAAGTTAAAGCAGTAAAAGTGGGGCCGCGAACTCACCTTAGATAGCGTTCTTCGGTTACAAGTAAAGATGTTAAGCCCTTGATAATCCCTCTACCGGAGATCTATCAAAATGTTCACAAAAGTGTTCCGACTAATAACCATAAGGTTATCTAGTCCCCGATTGTCCAGATCGTAACCAAGTATGTTTTAAAGCGTGTTTAAATGTTTAACCGACACACTAGACCGACCCGACATCCCGTTGGTGACCCATTACCCTAACTAATCAAGTACACATAAATTACACACAAGGTTCAAGCATAAAACACTTAGTTTGTATCAAAAATCTCATTTCTGCATCAGAACGGTCGAACCAGTCAGATTAAGTCTCCTTCGCCCGTTTTAAGTCTCCTTCGCCCGTTTTATGTTTCGTTCGACCGTTTGATGTCTCCTTCGCCCGTTTTACCACGTTCGCCCAAACATAACCCAGGTTCGACCCTGGATTCTCTCCTTCGCACCTTCGATCGGTCGAAGGAGTCTAGGTTCGCCCCTGTTGTGCAAATTTTCCTAAAAACGCTTCAAACACATTCAAAACACCTCGAAACATCATCAAACACAGCAGTCAAGCATGAATAACTTATCCCTACAAAACCCCATCGATTTCTCCCGATAATACGTCCATTTCAGCCCTTTCCCAAAATGGTAAGAATTATGAAAATGTCACAATCATGCATGGATTCTTTACCCAATTTGGAAACTTTTGAAATCAATCCATATTCAACTTAAAATACTCAGTTTATCGAGTGTTCGATTTCTCCTTATTAGTTCTATTGATCATAAATATCATTTATCAAGTCTAGATTCGTTAAAACCCCCAAAATACCCATAACATCACCATCTATCCAATCCTAACCCTAAACAACAATAACCTAGCATCAATAACAATCCTATATCATGTTTCTATCATAGATACAGCAGCAAATCATTGAACAACACATAACACCACATAATACACAATTCACATGTTTATCATCATGAAGACCTATGTTTAAATGATAAGGTTTTGATTTAGAAAAATGTTTAAAAGGTTTTTAATCATGAAACCACCCTTAGAACAGATCCGGACAATTAGGGTTAGATGAAAATGAATTAAAATGCTTTAAAAGGATTTAGGATCAAGAACACACCTTGGATTCTTGTTTAGATGTTGTAGATAGGTTAGATTATGCAAAAGAAGAGCAAAAACTCCTTCCTTAGTGATTAAAATCGTTTGAGAGTGTTTTGAGACGGTTAGGGTTTGTGAAATGGTGAAAAATGACAAAGTTTGGTATTTATACTAATCCTCCTTCGCCCCCTATTAGTGGTCGAAGGTGGCCTCCTTCGACCCTTCCACAGGGTCGAATGAGCCCTATCCTGGTCGAAGGGAATTCTTTCAATTCCACATCCCAGGTTCGCCCATTTACAAAGGGTCGAACCAAACAAAATTCCTTCTTCGACCACTCGAAGTGGTCGAACCAGAACTCATGTTTACCTAGTTTTCCAGTTCGTCGTGTTTAGCGCATTCTAACACATCTTAACACATGAGCATGCAACCTTAGTCTATGTTTAACATATTTAAGCATGGATAATCATTTACACATCATTTAAACACATCTATGTATATAATCCACCACACGACCCATAATCTACACATATACTTAATTAGTTCATGTAATGTCACCAACAACGGAACCCGGTACTAGTGTATTACCAAAACGACTCCCAATGATCCTCCAGATCATTGAACCCTGGACAATCCTAACTTGACCCGACTCAACTAACCCAGTTAAGTCCGTTTATAAACGTTTCTCGCTAAGGTAGACTTAGATGTTACTAAAATGTTTAAGCCAAATATGTCGGGTGTCACATCATCCCCACGTTGAAAGAATTTTCGTCCCGAAAATTGCGCAAAGCCCCAAAATGAAAGAAACGAAAGAATGAAACGAAAGGAAAATTTACCGGATGTCAAATCATCCCCAAGTTGAAAGGAATCTCGACCCGAGATTCATTCCGCTTCAGCCGCAACATGCCTCGATTCGAACGCGCGTTTCGGAAAAAGATGAGGATGTTTAGCTTTCATCTGATCCTCCCGTTCCCACGTGAACTCCGGTCCACGATTCGAGTTCCAACGAACTTTGACGATGCGGATTTTACTCCGACGAAGGCTACGAATCTTGTAGTCGAGAATCTCGACAGGTTCCTCCACAATGTGAAGACGATCATCAACCTTGATCTCTTCCAGTGGTACAATAAGAGATTCATCAGCCAAACACTTCTTCAAGTTAGACACATGGAAGACGTTGTGCACACTACCGAGCTCCGCCGGTAAGTCAAGTCTGTATGCCACCGGTCCAATCCGATCCAGGATTGCGAATGGTCCGACATATCGAGGGTTAAGCTTGCCACGCTTTCCAAAGCGTATGACGCCCTTCCATGGTGAAACTTTCAGAAGTACCCTGTCCCCAACCTGGAACTCCAATGGTTTTCGACGGCGATCGGCATAACTCTTCTGACGATCCCGTGCAGCAGCCAAACGGTGACGAATCTGTACGATTTTCTCCGAAGTTTCGTACACAAGTTCCGGACCAGTGAGCTGGCTCTCGCCCACCTCGGCCCAACAAAGTCGTAACATCGCAAAATTTTCCCCAAAATTTTAATACATAAAAAGCCCTTATATATATTTTTTTTATTACACCTTTATCATTAATATTATACAAATGTGTCTAAGTCTTTATTTATCCTAACTCACAACTTATATACATACATAAATGTATATAAATAATAATAATAATAATATGATTCTAAATTCTTTTTTTTCAAATACAAGATTTTTTTTTATAGTCAAAGTCCTAGTCAAAGTCTTAGTCAAACAGTCAAAGTCTTAGTCAAATAGTCAATTCATCATAAAACCTTACTTTATGGTGTTGACCAATTTTAATGGCTAATTGAATCCAAAACTAGTATAAAAACCCACCTATGACCCATTATACTTTGCACCTCTAAATCGATTGTTTCAATCCGATTAAACTTTACCTCATACCTTTCTTCTATAGTCTATTACTTCTACAATTGAAGCTTTGATTATAAGCTCTTGTAATTGTTGAATTGGAAGCTTGATATTCTTTCTTTTTCGTTTTCTTCAATTTGGACTAGCTACGTTGTTGAGTCTTTTGGATTCGCCTCGCATACATTCACAACACATTATTCTATTTTTTTTACGAGACATAACATTTTGCTAAGGTGAGTTTTACATAGCCCCTTTTCTATTTATCACCATTTTTGGGGTGAAACATGTTACAACAATATTTATGCAATTCAATCATCAATGTGTCTTTGTGTATTTCTATGTTGCATTATGTCTTGAACATGACTAGGGTAAGCACAATTCTAGCATAAACATTCATCAACCAAACGGTATACATTGATAGATCTATTGGACTGACAATCCCACCCGGATACGTGCCTCCTACAAAGGTTACGTGGGTGTTTGTTACTGCAATATAAACGAGTGAACCATGAGCGTATGGGATGTACCACAATACAACAGTCAACAAGGTTGATTATGCACTCGATTTACTTCTAGTATGTTTTTGCATATGGACTAGATTGCCATGACACATGAATTGCACAACAATTTTATTCGATTATCAAAACCTATGTAATTCTCACCAACTTTTGTTGACCCAAAATATTTTCAACTTAACATGTTTCAGGTTCTACTTGCTTGAAGATTTGAATTAATGCTTGAAGATGTGTGCATAGTTTTATTCAATTTGATGTACGAATTCTTGAAGAACAATTGAATGTAATTTATTTAAATCATATAATGAAATTTATTATTTACCATGAGCTACTGAACAATCATCAATACGTGACATCCCGATGTTTCCGCCATCGGTTGGGGTGTTACAAAAGTGGTGATCGACATTTCCGTCCGTATAGAGCCTCGAACGGAGCTGCCTTGATACTAGAGTGATAGCTGTTGTTGTAGGAAAACTCCACCAACGGTAGGTGAATTTCCCAACTCTTGCCAAAATCGATAACACACGCCCGAAGCATGTCTTCCAAGGTTTGAATCGTCCGCTCACTCTGTCCATCAGTTTGCAGATGATAAGCCGTACTCATATCCAACTTAGTACCCAAAGCCTTGTGCAGAGCCTTCCAGAAACGCGAAGCAAAACGAGAATCACGATCAGAGATGATAGAAACAGGCACCCCGTGCCGAGCAACCACCTCCTTAAGGTAAAGTCGAGCCAACCGCTCGAGTCCATCGGTTTTCTTAATAGGTATGAAACGTGCCGATTTTGTCAACCTATCAACAATCACCCAGATCATATCATAACCACTAGGTGACCTTGGCAGTTTGGTGAAAAAATCCATCGTGATTCGCTTCCACTTCCATTCCGGAACCTCTGGTTGTTGCAGGAGACCAGACGGCCTCTGATACTCCACCTTGACTTTAGCACAAGTCAAGCATTTGCTGACATAAGAAGCTATGTCAGCTTTCATGTTTGGCCACCAATAAAGTATCTTCAAATCCTGATATATCTTATCGGAGCCAGGGTGAATAGAATATCGGGATTTGTGAGCTTCATCCAAAACAAGCTCGCGCAATTCTCCGAACAATGGGACCCAAACACGTCCCGCAAAATAGTGTAAGCCATCGGTCCTGAGTTCAAGATGCTTGTCAGCACTGTGCATAGTCTCAGCCTTAAGGTTTTCCTCCTTCAAGGCTTCCAACTGTGCAAAACGGATCCGGTCAGGTAATGACGAATGAATGGTGAGTTGTAAGGCTCGAACACGGCGAGGATTCGCAGACTCCTTCCTACTCAAGGCATCTGCCACAACGTTCGCCTTACCAGGATGGTATTTGATAGCACAGTCATAATCGTTCAGGAGTTCAACCCAGCGACGCTGCCGCATGTTCAACACCTTCTGGTCGAAAATATGCTGAAGACTCTTGTGATCGGTATATACTTCACACTTGGTACCGTACAAGTAATGTCTCCAGATTTTCAACGCAAAGACTACCGCACCCAGTTCCAAGTCATGAGTAGTGTAATTCTTCTCATGAACTTTGAGTTGACGAGAAGCATAAGCAATAACCTTCCCGCGTTGCATCAACACACAACCGAGACCACGAATAGAAGCGTCACAATACACAACGAAGTCATCCGTACCCTTAGGTAAGGATAAGATAGGTGCAGAACAAAGTTTAAGCTTTAACATCTGAAATGCTGATTCTTGTGGTTCATCCCAGTCGAACTTTCGGTCCTTCTGGGTAAGAGTAGTGAGGGGTTGAGCGATCTTCGAAAATCCCTCAATGAAACGACGATAGTAACCCGCAAGACCTAGGAATTGCCGCACCTCAGATGGCATCTTTGGTGCTTCCCAGTCTTTAATAGCTTCGATCTTAGCCGGATCGACATGAATTCCCAGTTCATTCACCACATGCCCTAGGAATTGAACTTCACGTAACCAAAAATCACACTTTGAGAACTTAGCATACAACTGCTCCTGTCTCAAAAGTTCCAAGACCAACCGTAGGTGTTCCTCATGATCCGCCTTGTTCTTGGAATAAATCAGAATATCGTCAATGAACACGATGACGAACTTATCAAGGTAAGGTTTGCAAACGCGGTTCATTAAGTCAAAATGGCCATAACGAGTGCGAAAAGCAGTCTTCTGAATGTCACCTTCCCTGACGCGTAACTGGTGATAACCGGACCGCAAATCAATCTTCGAATAGTAGCTGGAGCCCTGGAGCTGGTCAAAGAGATCATCAATGCGAGGAAGAGGATAAAGATTTTTGATGGTCACTTTGTTCAGCTCACGATAATCAATACACATGCGAAGACTTCCATCCTTCTTCTTTACAAACAAAATAGGAGCTCCCCACGGGGAAGAACTCGGTCAGATGAAACCCTTTTCCAAGACTTCCTGCAACTGGCTGGACAACTCTTGCATCTCGGGAGGTGCAAGACGATACGGGGCTCGGGCAATAGGAGATGCGCCTGGAGTAAGATCAATACCAAACTCGACCTGACGATGGGGAGGAAGACGAGGCAAATCATTAGGAAACACATCGGGAAAATCACGAACCACCAGAATATCATCGATCTTCTTCTCATCGTCAGTAGAAACGTTAACAAGTGCCAGAATGGCCGAACAACCCTTCCGAAGGTACTTTCGGGCTTTCATGCTAGAAATGATACTCAGCGGAGCACCGCTTTTCTCGCCATGAACCGAAAGAATCTCTCCATCAGGGAGAGGGATCCGAATAACCTTATCGAAACAAACGATCTCCGCACGATACAACGATAACCAATCCATGCCGACAACGACATCAAAACTACCCAGGGGTACTGGCATAAGGTCAATGGGGAAAGACAAACCCGACACTTCCAAGCGACATTCCCTAAGGGTGTGTGTCGCTTCGATTTTCTTACCATCAGCCAACTCTATTAAGTACTTAGCCTCTAAAGGTGTGGGTACTATATCTAGCAATCGGCTAATGTCCATAGATACGAAACTCTTATCGGCACCAGAATCAAACAAGACAGAAACATAGCGATCATTAAGAAGGAACGTACTGGTAACTGTGTCTGGATCTTGCCTAGCCTCTTCAGATCCAATGACGAAAGCACGTGCAGTCCTGCCTCCGCCGCCGTTGTTCCCATTACCGTTTCCGCCCCTCCCATTATCGCCCTACTTCAGTTTAGGACATTCACGCTTGAAGTGTCCCGTATCACCACAGTTATAGCACCCCTGCTTCCCCGGAGTCCCCTGAGCAGCAGGAGTAGGAGTAGCAGCAGGAGTCTGAGTTGGGGTGAGTGCCACCCTGCAATCCTTAGCATGATGCCCCAACTGATGGCACCGATGACAACGTGCCCGATCACAACTCCCAGTATGATGAAAACCACACTTGTTGCACTTGGGATGTTTCCCAACATACCCACTTGACTTCTGCCCAGAAGAAGACCCAGTTGAATCAAACTTCTTTACCGACTGAGACGGCGCCGGTACAACACTCTTCCCCATACCATCCCACTTCCTCTTGTTCCCCTCAGTAACCTTCACAGCAGCACCCTTAGGAGGCAAAACACCTTCTGCCACCTTCAGGTTAGTCATCCGATGAGCTGATCGGACAACTTCAGCAATAGTGGAAAGATTCCCAGCAGCCACCAACCCAGCAATCTCCGGCACTAGCCCAGACACATAATGCTCTATCCTCCTATACTCGGGTGTGTGCAAATCAGGACACAACACCGCCAGCTCATTCCTCCTCACAGTGTACTCTTTAATCTCAGACCCAACCATTTTGTAGCTCCAGACCTCATGTTCTAACTTCTGTACCTCCTCCCTCGGACAGTACTCACTTCTCAACAGCTGCACAAACTCCGCCCAAGGCATAGCAATAGCCTCCCCCAATCCCATGTTCTGAGTAGTAGCATTCCACCACGACAGTGCAGGCCCCTCAAATGTCGCAGTAGCATACTTCACCCGGTCCCCAGCAGGACAGTTACACATGACAAACACAGACTCAACCTTCTCCAGCCATCGGAGCAGTCCCACCGCTCCCTCAGTTCCAGCGAAGTTATGGGGCTGACAGTCCCGAAACTTCTTGTAAGAGCACTGAGGTGGAGGTGGATTGGCACCCATACCTGAAACACGGCATACGAGTAAAACACAAACGAAAGGACATGAAACCCAAGAATGAGGCAAGGTCGACAGAAATCAACTCACCACCCATGGCATTAATCCCAGCCTGGAAATTAGCCATAGCCATGTTCACTTGCTGCTGTAGCAAGTTGTTCAGTTCCGCTTGGGTCATGTTGATGTTTCCACGACCACCGCCTCCAGCACGACCACCGCCGCCAGCACGGCCACCGCCGCCACCACGACGTCCACCACCGCGAGCACCAGACATGATCTAACAAATCAATAAATCGAGGGATTCAGATTCACTTCTAGTGTCAACCACTAGAAATTTACAAGAGTTAACTTAGGGACAAATCCAGGACCATACATCCAAACTTGAAGTCCATCGGGATTTTCATGCATTTCAGTTTATTATTTCGTGTGCACCCGAAATGATAAACTGCTCTACATGGTCCTCCAGATGTACCCCTAATCCAGACTTCGGTCACCGAATGTCGTAGCCTAGTTGTAACATCGCAAAATTTTCCCCCAAATTTTAAATATAAAAACCCCTCATTTTGTACCTAAGTTTTTATTCTCCTAATTCACAACATATATATATATATATATATATATATATAATAATAATAATAATAATAATAATAATAATATTGATAATAAAAAAAAAATCAGATTTGTAGTTAGTTATGTAAACCATCCTTTGTTAATCTGAAGCCCAACCAATACTGGAAGCCCAACAGTGTTTACCCAGCCCAAATCCCGGCCCACCAGAACTCGGCCCAAAGCCCCTCACCCCCTCCCTTCTCTGTTTTAAAAAGAAACAAAAAAAGGGTGCCTCGGCTGGGATTCGAACCGGGGACCCTTCACACACCACACACACGTTTACACCACTTGCTCCACACACACTTCTTGTTTCTAAACCAACTTACTTTATATTTAACCACACACTTCGTTCCTTTTCCTTCTTCCCCTTCGTCGAGCAACAGCAGCAACTGTTATATATTTTTTTTTTCTTTTTTTTTTCTTTCCTCTTATTCTTTGATTTAGCTATCAAACTTTTCAATTATGGTAAGAACTCTTAATTTCCGGTCCATCACGACTAGAATACACGTTGATTAACAACTAATTGATACCAAAATTAATCCACAAACGCGTCAACATTCAAGGCTAAGTCAACGATTGCCAATTAAACGATCCAACGAACCACACTATAAATTGACCTTCTACGAATCATAATCACTCGCTCATACTCTCTTCTCCATCCTCAATTTTCTTCCAATCACACTAATAATTATCAATCCGTTCGCTTTTTGACTTTTGTCTTTGACCGGACAATCATACACGATTCCACATTGTAAGTTTGAATTTTTCAGTGGGTTTTGATTATCGGCATTCACACATCATAAACCCTAAGATTAATTATGTTATTGATGTGTGAATCGCTTGATTGAAAACCTAGGGCTCGATTGATGTTAATTTGGGGAAGAACACTAGGTTGGCTTATGTTATTTATATTTCAAAAACAAGAAACAACACAACTGATCATACAGGTCAGATGGTTATGTCTGGTGTTCCCTCCTCAATCCACGCGGGTTCGAGTCCCAGCGTTGGATTATTTTTTTGTTCCTTTTCTTTGTTTTTTTTGTTACAAATAAGCATATATTATACATATAATTTTATAAATTCATTTTAAATTATCAAAACTCTTTTATTTATTCTACAAAAATCATCTAAGGTGAATCTGATGAAAAAGTTTCACTTATAATTTTTAGTTTTCTAAAATTTATTTATTTAATATTTATAATAATTAAATCAAGTTTATTCTATTTTATTTATAAAAATCTATAAAAATATCAAAACGATCTTATAAATTTCCACAAAAATTATCCTAAGTTTTTATAACATTAAGCTATTCAGAAATGATTTTTATTTCTGAAAAATCATTTATTTAATATTTTTAAGCAATTTTTGTTAGATTTAATCATAATTAAATCATAATAAATCCAATTTTTGGTATTTTTGCACCAAAATTTTATACAATTTATTTTTAAACATTTAGAACAGAAATATGATTTTTAAAATAATAATTCTTTAATTTTAGTATTTTTGAATGTTAAAGTTAAGTTTTGGCAATTTGTAATAAATGGATTTAAAAATCTATTTTAAAGGAAATAATTTTGCAAAAATTATTTTTATACTTTAAACACATTCTTGTGAACATCTTAAATTTAAATTTCATAAAAAGAGTTTTGGTCATTAATTTACTAAATTTCTCTCAATTGACGAATATTTTAATATTAATCAAACGAGCAGTTATCCCCAATTCGAAGCCATAGAAACTTATACATTAGTAGACTTGATAGACTTAGACATATTTATTACCTTATTATAGGGTGATACTTGATACATTTGGGCAACACCATTATCCAATTTTTCAACAGATATAACATTTTACCAAGGTGAGTTTTACATAGCCCCTTTTATTTATCACCATTTTTGGGGTGAAACATGTTATAACATTATCATTGCAATTCAATCATCAATGTGTCTATGTGTTTTCTATGTTGCATTATGTCTTGAGCATGATTAGAGTAAGCACCATTCTAGCATAATCATTAACTCCGTACAAGCCGACGGTATACATTGATAGATCTATTGGACTGACAATCCCACCCGGATACGTGCCTCCTACAAAGGTTACGTGGGTGTTTGTTATCGCATAACATATTCAATTGGACCATGAGCGTATGGTATGTATCATTTTATAACAGTCATCAGGGTTGATTATGCACTCGATTTATTTCTAGTATGTTCTCACATATGGACTAGATTGACATGACACATGAATTGCTCAACATTTTTATTCAGTTATCAAAAACCTATGTAATTCTCACCAACTTTTGTTGACCCAAAACATTTTCAACTTAACATGTTTCAGGTTCTATTTGCTTGAAGATTTGAATTGATGCTTGAAGATATGTGTATAGTTTTATTCAATTTGATGTACGAATTCTTGTAGAACAATTGTATGTAATTTATTTAAATCATATAATGAAATCTATTATTTACCATGAGCTATTGAACAATCATCAATACGTGACATCCCGATGTTTCCGCCATCGGTTGGGGTGTTACAGATTGGTATCAGAGCCATGGTTATAGGGAATTAGGTTATTAGAAAAATAATCTAGTCTATAACCATAGGATATAACCAGTACTTGCTTCTTTTACTTGCTATTCTCTATCTTCCTCCTACTTCTTATCCCTACTTTCATTCCTACAAGAAGGTTGCTCTCCATCAGTGGATCTACTCTTAGACCAATAGGACAAAATCCCCAGGTTTAACCTGAAACACCTTGAGATCTCGTCGAAGTTCTAGATTTTAATAACGAACACGTGCAATCTGGAAGGGTGAACGCCTGTATTCTGAGTCTTCTGTCTAGGCTGGCATTGCGCATATATCCCAATCAGACGAGGGACCCGGATGCCTACCTGGGAATTCTCGGGATGAGTGTTCACTTATAGGCTAAAGCATGTCTTCATATGTTATTAGAATTTAGAATCTTTGATAAGTCAACGTTTTCGTTTATTCGTTTTAATGAATAAATGATTACACTCCTTATATATAATCTCATTCATTTCACTGTGTCTCTTACAGATCATGCCTCCACGTCGCAGTGCTCGTCTTAACAGTGGTGAAAATCATGATGAAGGAAGTAGCAATCACAACCACAACCACGATACTAACCGCAACAACAACAACAACAACAATGGTGTCGATGCCCAACTGGCTGCAATCATTTCTCAACAAATGGCGCAGCAAATCGCAACTCTGGTTCCCAACTTACTAGCTCAAGTCATCCAGTTGAACGGCAACGGGAACGGCAACGGTAACGGGAATGGAAATGGACACCACAACGGGAATGGACTTCCAGCCTGTACCCTTAAGCACTTTAATTCTTGCAATCCCCCAAAGTTCAGTGGAGAAGAAGGAGCTACAGGACTCCTACAATGGTTTGAGGGTATTGAGAATACCTTCATCAACAGTGAGTGCCCCAACAATTTTAAAGTCCGTTATGCCATGAGTGTTCTTCACAAACGAGCACTCACTTGGTGGAATGAAGAAAAACGCACTCGCGGAGCCGAAGCTGCACTAGCCTTAACCTGGGATCAAGCTAAAGACATTATGAAGGCAGAGTTCTGTCCTCGTAATGAAATTAAGAAGCTGGAAGATGAATTTCATGATCTTGCCCAAGACAGTGGGGAAAACCTCGCTTACAACACTCGTTTTCACGAACTTAGCTTACTGCTACCCCACAAAGTCACCCCTTTGCCCATTGCGATCGAAAAATACATTGGTGGCTTACCGATGCAGATTCAAGACACAGTGTGGGGAAGGAACCCTGCTACTTTGGAGGAAGCAAAGCGTTTGGCTGCCACCCTAACAGATAACCATGTGAAGGCAGGAACCCTGACTCGTAAAGGGGAAAAGAAAAAGGATACTCCCCAACCTGCCGTTGATATCAAAACTGAGGCCTCAACCAACGGGAAGAACAAGGTCAGGAATTTTGCAATAGACACCACTGCCCCACCCACCAAGAAACAATACAATGGGAACCTACCTAAGTGTGACACCTGCCAGTATCACCATCCAACTCAAGTACCCTGCCGACAGTGCACCAATTGTCGAAGGTATGGGCATCTTGCGGAAGCTTGTCGAATTCCTGCTACAAACGCCCTTGCAGCTCCAAATGATCCCGCTACTTAACAACAAACTCTACCATTTGAATAATGTCTACTTACTCTTTAATTCCATGTATTGCACTTTTGATTCAAATAATAAATTCCAGTATTATCATAACATCTGTGTGCATGCTTGTTTGAATGTGAACTAATTGTTATATCTATAATCATACTTACTTACTTGTACAACAATTAGTTGACTACCAAACAACCTACTCAACGATTGGTAGAGGTCATCATGTCTTTCCAACAGTCGGGAGAGGCCCTACAACCTGCTCAACGACTGGTGGAGACTATCAGACCTGCTCAACAATCGGAAGAGTAATAGAAGGACGCAAAACCCTAATGTAAGGTAGATTGGGGATTACGGTCCGGAACGTAATCGTGAATTTACAGGTACGTTAAGGTGGTGTGGAATTCTATCAAGATTTCCGGTAGTTAACCAAATATCTAGTAGTTCATTTAGTAAATCAACTCACACGTAACGCGCCTCCTATCCACGCTATTCGAGACAGGTTACTCTATTCATTGTCATGCCCTAACATAAGATTCTTCAAGTCACACTTGTCCTATTTTTTTTATCCTATCCCCTTCAACCCTGTGTTTTCAATAAACTTCGGGACGAAGTTTTCAAAAGTAGGGGAGACTGTAACATCGCAAAATTTTCCCCCAAATTTTAAATATAAAAACCCCTCATTTTGTACCTAAGTTTTTATTCTCCTAATTCACAACATATATATATATATATATAATAATAATAATAATAATAATAATAATAATAATAATAATGATAATAAAAAAAAAATCAGATTTGTAGTTAGTTATGTAAACCATTCTTTGTTAATCTGAAGCCCAACCAATACTGGAAGCCCAACAGTGTTTACCCAGCCCAAATCCCGGCCCACCAGAACTCGGCCCAAAGCCCCTCACCCCCTCCCTTCTCTGTTTTAAAAAGAAACAAAAAAAGGGTGCCTCGGCTGGGATTCGAACCGGGGACCCTTCACACACCACACACACGTTTACACCACTTGCTCCACACACACTTCTTGTTTCTAAACCAACTTACTTTATATTTAACCACACACTTCGTTCCTTTTCCTTCTTCCCCTTCGTCGAGCAACAGCAGCAACTGTTATATATTTTTTTTTCTTTTTTTTTTCTTTCCTCTTATTCTTTGATTTAGCTATCAAACTTTTCAATTATGGTAAGAACTCTTAATTTCCGGTCCATCACGACTAGAATACGCGTTGATTAACAACTAATTGATACCAAAATTAATCCACAAACGCGTCAACATTCAAGGCTAAGTCAACGATTGCCAATTAAACGATCCAACGAACCACACTATAAATTGACCTTCTACGAATCATTATCACTCGCTCATACTCTCTTCTCCATCCTCAATTTTCTTCCAATCACACTAATAATTATCAATCCGTTCGCTGTTTGACTTTTGTCTTTGACCGGACAATCATACACGATTCCACATTGTAAGTTTGAATTTTTCAGTGGGTTTTGATTATCGGCATTCACACATCATAAACCCTAAGATTAATTATGTTATTGATGTGTGAATCGCTTGATTGAAAACCTAGGGCTCGATTGATGTTAATTTGGGGAAGAACACTAGGTTGGCTTATGTTATTTATATTTCAAAAACAAGAAACAACACAACTGATCATACAGGTCAGATGGTTATGTCTGGTGTTCCCTCCTCAATCCACGTGGGTTCGAGTCCCAGCGTTGGATTA